>CAUOFW020002903.1:121931-467656 GCA_963454935.2 Ilex paraguariensis
TTGAATTTACTGAATTTACTTGACGCCTTATTTTTATTGTCTAATATGCTTATTCTTTTACACTTGTTCATGTTTCTTTAATCTCCTAACTGATTTTTGTTAAATATGAACAGGGTATTTTGATTGTTGGTTAAAATGAAGAATTAATTTTTTTTTGGAGTTTTCTTGGCTTGTGTTATGTTACATACTATGGTTTTTGATTTTAGGATTTGCAAAATTTGTAACTTCTACAAATTAGACTTTTGTTAGGAAACTTTTACGGATACAAAATATGCTAATTTTGTTTTTTTGATGATCTTGGATTTTACTCTATTCAAAGCCGAGATCTTGGTGTTTGTTGAGTGTAGTATCTTAAAATGATGGAGGAAAGACCAACCTATTAAAATTTGAGAGACTCATCAAGCAGTAATCCAAACAGTTACTTGTGATAGGTATAGATTTTTCTTTCTGTATTATATTATATTGATTTTGTGATATAATTTTGTTAGCGTTTTCTTTTCTTCTCTCCTCATGAAGTTCTTAATTATTATCTCTGATTTTCATCCTTTGTGTAAGATTTTTTGCAGTTATTGAATTATAAAGACATTGATGTTGAAACTTGAAGATCCTACACCATGTTTCTTTGGATACAAATGAACAATGGTGATTTTTGTTTATGGTAATCTAGATTCAATTGACAACTCTACACATACTTTTGAAGAGCATACAAGTCTGCTTCTTGCATATCTACATGATTATTCCTTTTAAATATCTTTGAGTAGATACTCTAGTTTTCATTTTGAAATATTGATAATGTGTTTTCTTAATAATTGTGATGGTAATTTGAAATTCTTCACTCGTAGTAAAAAACTTAATTTAATTATCGTATTTTAGATGATTTTTAAATTTATAAGTTTTGAAAAAGAACACACTAATTGACTTGGGTGTAGAAATGAACGTGTCTTGGTGGTATCTTGCACCACGACACCCTATGAATTCAAAACAAGGCCATGTAGCTAAGGTGTTCGACAAAAGTCCAGGCACCATGTCTCAGGCTCTCGTTGTTATGTTTCCTTGGTTCAAAAGATGTCTGCTCAAGTTGCTTTGAAACACCTCTATAAACCACATATAGGGGGTGGTGATAGAGGGGCACCAAGGATCCAGCTAGCCTTGTGCTCTCAAGCCTTGGCACCATTGGGCAAAACATAACTGTGTCTGTGTTTTTTTGGTGTATTAGTGTATGAGTGTGTTTCTTTGGTGTATTAGTGTGTGAATAGTGCGTATGTTTTGAGGTTTTTTTTTTTGTATATTAATGTGTATGTATTAGCTTGTGTTTCTATAATAGTGTGTTTTATTGTGTTTATTTGTTTGGTGTAATTTTGGTATATTAGTGTCTGTTAACAAAGTGTATAGGTGTGCATGTATATGCTGATTAGCGGGTGTGTGTGTGTTTTTTGGTGTATTAATGTGTGTATTTTTTGGTGTATTAGTGTGTGTGTTATTGTATGTTAGTGTCCATGTTTTTGGTGGATTAGCTTGTGTTAACACTACATGTGACATTTTTTGTAAATGTTTCTGTGTTTAGGTGTACCACTGGGTATGTACTTTTTGGTGTATTAGTGTGTGTATGTTTTGGATGGTGTATTAGTGTGTGTGTAGTGTTTGTGTTTGCGTGAGAGTGTATTTGGTATGTTGGTGCCTCTGTTTTTTAATGCAATATGTGTGTTTTTTGGTGTATTAGTGTTTGTTAACACATCGCGTGTGGGTGTGTATGTATTAGTGTGTTTGTTTTAGTGATAGTGTGCGCACACGTGTATGTTTGTGTAATAGCGCATGTACGTGTGTGCGTGTTTTTGTTGTGTTAATGTGCATGTTTTTTTGGTATGTTAGTGTGTTTAACACAATGTGTGTTGTGGTGTATTAGTTTGTGTATTTTTACGTTTGCATGTTTTTGTGTAATATTATTGTGTATTTGTTTTTGTGCAAGAGTAGTTGTAATAGAAAAGACCAACCTACTTTAATTACTCTATCCATTTACTTGCTTACATTATCTTATTTCTTAAATTTTTATTGCTTATTAAGTTTAGTATCTTAAAACGATGGAGGAAAGACCAACCTATTAAAATTTGGGAGACTCATAAAGTATCAATCCAAGCAGATGTAGATTTAGATTTATTTTCAGGTGAGCTGGGGACAAGTATAGATTTTTGCTTGAATATTGTATTCTATTGATTTTGAGGTATGATTCTGTTAGTGCTCTCTTATCTTCACTTCTCGTTTTTCTATTGAACTCTAAAGTTTTTAATTATCGTCCTGATTTGCACCTTTTGTTTAAGATTGCTTGCAGTTATCGGACTATATAGAAATTGATGTTAAAATTTCCAACACCATGTTGCTTTAAACACAAATGAATAATAGCGATTTTTGTCAATGGTAATCTAGGTTCAAGTGACACAACTGTAAATATACTTTTGAAGGGCATACTGGTTGGCTTCTTGTATGACTAATTGACTTTGTTTTGGTTATTTTTTAGTAGATGTTCTAGTTTTTATTTGTAAATATTAATGATGTTTTCTTAAAAATTGTGGTGGTGTTTGAACGTTTTACTATACCATTGTGTACGTATGTGTTTTGTGGAGGGTGGCCAATGTAGTTTCTTTCCAAGCCACTGCCTTGAGCATGTAGTCACACTAGTTAGCCTAGAATGCCTCTGATACTTGCAGAATAAGAGCCTTACTTTGAAGTTGTGGTAAGGACATGTTTTGCGAGCTGTGTTGTATTGCTATGTTTCTTTGAGAAATGGAAGCTACAAGGTTTTAATGACAGTTAGCTGTTACAATTTGCAAGCGCTTTGTGGTCAAATTATTGGTGACATACATTCAGAGAAACCACGATAGAGAGGTAATTAGCTCTTTATTTTCTTTGGTAACAGTGGAATTGACCAGGAGGGGAGGAAGATTGCAGTATGGGAATACATAAATGACAAACAATTAATTTTTTAACTTCATTTGGTTTTCCCTGCATCTTGATTAAAGTAGCTAGTTCTACCCTATGGAATGCTTTATTCAGCTTTGATTGCTGATTGATTACCATTTTTGTATGACACCAGGTTCTTGATCTAATGGTTCACATGCTGGTAACATTTCTTTTTAAATTACACCCTATGATTTCAACACAATTTCATTCTCTAATTTCTGTGCACTATCTTTGTCAGTCCTTCGCAGATCTGTGGGTTGATTTCCTTCTAAAAGAGGCTGAAGAAAGAGAAAAGATAGAATCCGCATAAGCTACCAATGGATCTAAAGGTAGACCAACTCAAAGCAAGTCCAAATGCTAGAGGTGCTGCCTCGCCATCACCCCAAATCAAATCCATTTCTGGAACCAAAGCCGGAGCCCCTTGTCATCCCGGGGAAACTTCTTGGAGTCTGACCATTCCGAATTGGATTTAAGAACAGTACCTCTGGCTTCATCTGAAAACAATGTCAAATTTTAAGACTGCTCCTAAAATACTAAAATCTTCTGTGATACGGAAAAAAAGGTGTAGTCCTTTTTTAAGCAATGCATGCAATTTGTTTAATCAATGCATTCACCCATTTATTTTAATAATAGGCATCAATGTGGACATTGATTGTTTATGGGGCCAGAGTTTTGGGCTCCCGATTGGGCATTTTCATTTGGAGATGTGGGGATTCAGATACCTCTATTACCCCCCTTCTCTTTAATTTCCTCTAATATAGTATTAGATGGATGACATGTAATTTAATTTTGAACTTGCCAATAGAGGTGTCCATGGCCGGGTCATGCCTGAGTAGGATTAGGCTACTAGCAACTCAACTTGTCATTTATTGGGCGTGCTTATAGGCTGGCTTTATATTTATATATATTTTGCCTTCATTTAAAAAGTTTGGAATATAATATTTTTATAAATTATATTTTTGAATTAAAGATATAATCAAAATAGATAAATTATATTTTTGAATTAAAAATAAAATCAAAATACATTTATCTTACGTGAGAGGAGTGAGGAATATCTAACTTATAAGATCAGTTATTTTTTGTTGTTGGGTCTTGGGCTGGGTTTTTGCAGGTGGGCTAATGTACCAAGTTTCAGGCCTGAGTATTGGGCCTGAAGAAATGCCCAAATTCTCTCTTAATGGATATTTGACTTAGATGGATCAACTATTGGGCTTATCAAGATTTTGGGCCCTATAACAGGTCAGTGGGCCAACTCCTGGTTGGGCAGAGAGGAGTGAGATAAATATGTGACGTAAGGTCAGTTATTTTTTTTTTGTCGGTTCTTGGGCTGGGTTTTTATAGGTGGGATAAGGTACCGAGTTTCTGGTCTGAGTTATGGGCCTGAGAACAGGTCCAAATTCTCACTTGAAGGATATCGGACTTAAATGTGGGCCAACCCCTGGGCAGACAGGCTAATGTGGCTGATTTCAGGCTGATTAATGGGCTTGAGGGCATGCCCAAGCCCCAGCCCTCTCTTAAAGGTAATTCAGGTTCGGGCTCAGATCTGAGCCCAACTATTGGCGGCATCAAATTTTTGGCTTATTTTTTTGACCGGAAAACAGGTCCACAAATCCCATTGGCCAAGCCGACCCATGGACACGTACTTGCCCATGACACATTCAGAGATGCCCTGTTAACTTAGCTAGCCGATCGGTTAGCTAAATTAAATTTCAAGATCTAAACTACTGCTCTGATCCCGTGAGGCCCACAAACACAACTCGCCTCTCAGGTAGGCTTACGTCCCACCCCATTGTCTCAACTCAACAAAAGAAAAACAAAACAAATAGGCCCATTAAACCTGCACTGAACCCTTGACTAGCGATTCGGCCTACAAGTCAGAATGAAGTGAGAACCCAAGTAAAATGCATACACATACAGCAAAACAACATCCCCAGCCCACTGCTGTTAGTAATACTTGTACACACAACACAGCTTAACGACTAGAGCCAAGTCATTTCAAATTCATCCAAATTGAGAACAATACCACAAAAAATGCAGCAGAAAAATTAAATTCAACCATGGCTCAGACAAATACATAAAGACCACGATCACATCCTGAAAGCTAGCCGCAACCAGAAAAGAGTACCTCAACTTCTCTACGCCTTTTTCTTGTCTTTCAATGGTCCTCTTGGAATTTTACTCAGAACCTTGGCATCAAACACGGCATACTGCTTCTTGATCTCAACCATTGCTTTCTCTGCAAAGGGATCAATCTTGTCCTCATACTTCTCATAGAGGACAGGCAGTGTGTGCAGTAACACAAAAGCTGTTGCATCAAAACCAACACCAGCTTAGAATAACAAATAGATAAGCAGATCTTCGAAATAAATAAATAATGTTCTATTGTCCTCACATATATAGAACAATGTCAAGAAATTGCACCAAGTCCCCACAATTGAGAGAACCCACAAGCCAGCAATAACCTGATAACCAAAACATAATCATCTAGAGTCAGCAGCTAAAATTCTCCAATGATTTAAAGCATGATGACTAAATACCTATTGGAACATAATGTGTACAACCAAAAAACAAGTGAGATACTTCACCAACAAAGCTATAAAACTAAGTGCTTAATCATTATTAATAGCCAACTTTCAAATTTGAACAGACACCAGAAAAGCAATTCAAGTTTTGTCGTTCAAGGATTACAGTATTGAAAATGCCAACCCAAAAAATAGCATTGAAACACATACACAGTGACAAGTATTTATTTTGTCACAAATTTGTCAGTGTGTATAGCATTGAAACCCACAAGCTCAATGGATACTATTGAAAATTATGAAAAGACAAGAAAAGAAGAATTGAAATACATACACAGTGACAAGTCCTTGTCCAGAACCATAAAATTAGGCCCAAAATTTAGTTGAAAATGAGTAGAATTTACTCAAACATTGAACATATGGGTTGTCCAGAATCAAACCAACACAGCCAAATTCAAGGATTATAGTATTGAAAATGCCAACAAAAAAATTAGCATGTTGCAAACCATTAAGGTGCAATATAACTCATTTATGGGTGAAGATCAAGCAAACATGTCAAGACAAAAGAGAAATCATAACAAAAATGGCATTCAAAGACTACAGAGGCAACTTTCATATGATGAAGAAAATATAGGAATAAACTGAAAATAAATAACATACAACTAGAAACTTCTTCAGATCTCTTCCAGAGGCAATATTTCGCAACACAGCAAGCGCTCGGTTAATTTCGACCCTTAGAGCAGAAGCAACCTCAAGGAATGGGTCCTCAGGAAGGCGAACTTCTGGGATACGCAGAGGTGACCTATATATCAAACAATTAGGCGCAACATTTCAACACAACCAATAAGTCATATAATAAGCATATGGTTCAAAGACCCACAAAGCTTACTTGTTAATAAAGGTTGAAGCATTGGACCACAAGAACAAGATTGCAAGCATGACAATTACGATGTGGCAAACTAGAGTAAGAAGGTAATACTCAAGCAACTCAAAGAGGAACCAGATTGCGGTCACTCCACCAAGTACAGCAGCAGATATTTTCTTGTTCCTCCACAAAAACACATCAGCAGCTGTTGCACAATGATTACAACAATTCAACTTTATGTGTAAATACAACCAAAACTTTTGAATACGACAGCAAATCACAGAATTATCTTCAATCTTCTTCATTTTCTGCCACTGTTTTCTGATTACTTTATCCCCATATCGAATTAACTGATGAATAACAGTGCCGACACACACATCACTGAAGTTTACCATGCTACTCACCTCAACTAACACAAAAATAGTATTTACAGATATGATTGAGTGGATCACCTGCTCAGAGGTCGTATATAGATAACTATCAAATTTGCAACTCAATCAATTTCTTTTTCACTTTTTCTAGAAATATATAAACACGCACTCTTGAATTAATCTGTTTTTTTAAATTTTCCTACATTTTACAGTGACTTAACAGACAGCAACCAGAAGAGCAAACTCCAACTTCTTCAAACCAAACATCTAAATATAGTGTACCAACCTAAAGGACAATTCAAAGAAGATCTGAAGGCACTTCAAGCTACACAAAAAGTTAATTCAGTATCCAAAGAAATCACTCCGTCTCTACTTCACAGCAATCACTAGATCTTAAACGTAGACATATTTATTCGACTCGGTTTGTGCGAGTCTATACTATTTCAACGGATCTATAGACATTTAAAACCTCCAAACCCCTAGAATATTCAATAAATCAGTAAGCACAATCGAACCAAAAACACGATATAATATATGGAGAGAGAGAGATTGCAACTGTACGTTTTCCTCCACCCAAGACCTTGTGAACTGGTTTCTCTCTCCCGAACAACCGCCAAATCTTGGCCTTCATTGAGGATGGCGAAGCCGCCTTCTTCTCGGAATCGGAGTCCGAAGACGAAGACGAAGACGAAGAATCGTCATCGTGAAACTTTTCCGTTATCTTTTCCAACAACGACTCTCCTTTCGAATCCGAATTCTCAGCGTGTTCAGCCATATCAACCACAGACAGAGCTCCGATTCAAAACCCTAAGCAAAAGTTCAGCGAATCGAACTGTGATTCGAATTATTATTATGAAACGAAAATAAAGGTCACCAAACAGTTCCTATGAGCTGTGAAATGAGGCGTATGTTGTGTATGTCTCTGGCTATGTACGCGTACTCAAGAACGAAAAAGTGCACGAGCCTCAGCTTGGATACCGAAGCGGTTAGTGTGTATAGGGTTTTGAAATTTTGGGGTTTTCGAGGTGTAACGGCGTTAGATTTGACGGCCAGGGTTTGATAAGGAGTGTGAGCGGTGTGGATTGTCTGGTTGGCTGTGGTGTTTTTTTATGGTTGTGGGGTCACCGGCCTGGTAAAGTCTTGGAGGGACACGTGTTGGACGGTTACTTTATGTAGTCTGAGATTGGGGGATTTCACACATCGAGGTGGGCTCCACATACCTGGAGATGTGTATAGAACAGACGCAGTTAACGGTCTGGATGGTCTGGGCCATTGATAAATTTCTCCCCCTTCTCTTACTTTTAATTCGATACAATGGAGTTAGGCTAATAATCGACCTGAGCTGCTCCAACTTAATTCAAATCCAATTTGTAAAGAATTAGACTCGTACTTGACACATTTTTTTTAAATAAATCGAGATTAAATATTTTTTTAATATTTTTTTAAAAACAAGTATAACTCAACTCATTTTTTAAATAAATCATATTTAAACAATTTTTTAAATTTAATTTAAAAAATGAACTCAAAAGATTCGGTGTGATTATCACTCCTACTAGATTAAGAGGGTCAAATTGAGTTGCCTCTGTTATATTTTCATTTAAGAGATTATTTATAATACATGAATAAAATTTATCTATAAATAATAAACTTTAATTATATTAATAATAAATAATTGATCATTGAATAAAATTACGAATAAATAAAACGGATAAAAAGCTGAACATGTATAAGTGTCTTTTCGGATCTAGATCCCTTACATGTAGTGAGTCGTCTTCGGAAAAATCTCATGACATGTTCTTAACGAATAAAGACGCACCCATGTTACTCAGGCTTGTGACTCTAAGTAAAATCAAATGTAAAGTCCGGATAAATGAATCAATCTCTTAACTTATACACCATTTAAATCAACACTCATATTTCACCGGAGACTTAAGATCCATATTAAAAACTTGAATTCAATTTGTCCAAACAATTAAAATCTTGTTATACCAAACAACTACATGTTTTTGCGCCCAAAAGACTTTGAACTCTTTCCCTCCCACTAGAAAATCTCTTTCCAGGCCCAGTTGGTGACATATACTGAGTTGTCACTTTTAAGAATATTAAATTATTGCCCATATATTAGTGAGCAACACACGTCTATGTGTACAATAAATTTCATTTGGATTCATAGAATTTGATTTATTATTAAAAAAAAAAAGCATATTAAATAAGACCCTAACCATGTAGCTGCACACAGGATAAAATATCAGGCGGGGTCACATGTGGCTGCCCAACTAGCTAGAATGCCACTTTTTATAAGTTGCGGTAGGATGGGCCATGGACCATGGTACAGCATGATTATATTACGTCTAAATAGTATTATATCAAAATTACTTAAACCATTTATATAGTAAAACAGACTGCTAACACAAAATATAACAACAATCCAAATCGCTTGTAGTGGCTATGGTTCCTCAACAATCTTCTCACACAGGTAGCGGTGTGCAGGACCTAGTAGTACCTTGTACCATACCTGACCCATTATCTATAAGTAATTTTATATACCCATTTGTACAAGTAAATGTCTATCTGAGTAACCTCTTCAAATAAATGTCTGTCGGGTAAAATAGTTCAAATTATGTGTTTTGTACGCTGTGAATTCATCCAAAAAAAATCCAAATCATGTATAATCAAATTCCCGTTGAATTATTTGTCAAACAGTGTCTGACTGATTAAACTAACTAGGATGCCAATCATTAGAGTATGACATGATTCAAAACTTTTACAATACATTTTCTCTTAAATTCTCTTCTTGGCACATCATCCACTTATATACAATGAATTCAACTTAAATATATCACAGATGACGTGTCAATATGAGAATTGAAAAGAAAGTGACCATAGAGAATCTCACTCGAGTTAAACACAAACCCACAAATTTTATGTTAATTTCTCACAAGACTAATAGATCTTATGAATTATCAACTTTAATTAGGAGATAAGACTTGCACCATTGGAAGCTGAGATTTTGATTGCTGCAAAGGTTGGTCCATCTGATTGGAAAGGCTAACTTTGCAACCCGTGCAAGCAAATGCCAAATTCACATCATGCTGAGATTTGGTGCTCTCTGCTCTGCTAGGGTTCAAAAGTGGTCACTGCCAAGTACTAGCTATCAAAATGTGGAGGCCAAGAGCAAAGCTTAAAGCAAGCAAGAGCGCACCAATACCATCATCTTCGCGCAGCAGTAATGCCTAAGTTAACACGAACTTCTTGATGTGCAGCTTGATCCGTACCTTCTTTTCAGAAGCCACTTTGAAGTGAAAGGTATGGTCCAATTTGCAAAAGAATTAAGAGAAAAAAACCCATACAGAAATGGGTCGGATATTTTCATGATTCACAGCTAAGAGCGCAACACATACAGAAAGGCCTTGATCAAAATACTAATCACAGTACCCCCGACAGCATGTTTAGAGTGTACCTGAGACTTAGCCGAACGCTTTGGCAGGAGCAGGGTTAGAAATGAAGCCACATGGACTTGGGATTTAAGTTTTTGTCAGTGAAGAAATAATGGGGTCAGAACTTTGGAGGATGTTGAGACCAGACCCTTTTCTGGTTCTCATTAACTAGAGTTTGGAGATTCTTGGGAAGATTTCTCATGCATTCTAGTGATTTTTATAACAAGTAACCTATATCAGTGGTAAACAGTTCGTCATAATGTAAGAAACCAATTCCCCAAAAAAACGAATAGTCAATTCTTAGCAACTACTTCATCCCATACTCCCTTGCAAAAACTCGCATTCCCATGTGCAGAAAATCTTCAACATGTTTGACTCAAAATCTAGGTACGACATAATCCAGAGGATCTGAATTGGGAGAAATAAACTATTTGAATGATGGGTTGGTCATAATCCCTATGTTGAGGAACATGAGAATGAATGCTTTGTTCAGGAATGAAATTCATGCATGAGAGGGTTTACATAGATTAATCCTTTTTTTATTTTAATTTTGAGCTGGAATAGATTACTAATTGATCATCACCTCAGCGTCTGATTTGTCCACTATATCAAAGTATGAGTACCCCGCATATCATAGAAGTGTCCCTGCCAATGTTGTGTGCCTCTACCTGTATTAACAAACAATACACTTTCAAAAGTGAGTAGCAAAAAGCAAAAAATACAACACAACTAATACAACTCAACAAAGTCTTCCCCTAACATTTTTGTTGGCTACGTGAATTTTATTTAATCATATACTCTGTTAAGGGTCATACTTTATATCAGACCACTAGTTATCATATTACTAATCAATGACAATGGCCTGGAATTTAAGCCATGATCCATGGATCATGGAAGCCATCACTTTGTAACGGGGTAATATAAGCTGCTGGAAATAATCAAACAGAACAAGTGTTTTTATGTTCTAGTGAATGTCAGTTGCCTACGAAGGTTTTGGCTTTTTTGATGCTAGAGAAACTGGAGAGCATCCAAGCATGCCTATTGTACATGGGTTTCTGTTCTTTGAAAATCTTACATCCATAGACAAAGCAGCAACGGAGCAGTGACATCACTTTACCAGCAGGAAAAAAACATGAATGGGCAACAGCAAAGTAATTACAGCTATCATATTTTTATTATTCTTTCCCAAATACAATTTCTATAGCCATGACCTACCAAAAAAGCAAGAAAGAAAGACAGGAGAAAAGAGAAGGAAAGAAAAGTTGAAACCATAAGGGCCCATTTGACGAGCCATAACGGCAACAACAACAAGAAAAGAAAGAGAAGAGAATAAAGCTCAAGAATTTCTTTGTTGATTCAAATCCATCCAATCAAATAAAAGTTATGG
Organism: Ilex paraguariensis; assembly: GCA_963454935.2. Classification (NCBI taxonomy): domain Eukaryota; kingdom Viridiplantae; phylum Streptophyta; class Magnoliopsida; order Aquifoliales; family Aquifoliaceae; genus Ilex; species Ilex paraguariensis. The sequence continues at coordinate 133,466 of CAUOFW020002903.1, forward strand.
TCATGTATGAAAATCTCATACAAGAATATGCATTTTTAGCCAACAATAAGAAGTTAGGCGAATCTGGATCCGGGAAGTTAACCTATGGAGTCAGCTTTTACACCTACAAAAAAAAATGAAGGGAAACCCATATAATTTGGAAAAGTGAATAAGTGTCACCAATATAATAGGATAAATTTTCAAATGTTTGGGAGCAATCAGCCTGCCCATGCCCTAGATCCATAATTGAGTTTCACCATGGTTAACAAAATAAGACCCTATATAACTTAAGAACTCATGAAAATGAACCTAATGAGCCAGACATTAGACTAAACCAACATGATTAGAATTTAGAATATATACTTAATCGATACGAATATAATAGGAGGATTTCCAAATGTTTGGGGACCATAGGCCCGCCCATCCAGTGGATTCATTACTGAATTTCACCATGATTAACAAGGCCAAATGTACATCAAGTATTCATGACAATGAATAAACCAAACTAAAGCTAGAAGACTAAATAAGAAATACTGTATACTATTTTTTTTTTCACTGAATTCAACTGCTCACAAATAGATAATGCTCTTCCATTTCCATTTCCATTTCTCTACTCTATTATCAACCCAAATTCACAATTCATAAGATAAACATATGAAAATTTTCCAAGTCCATCATCCCTAATCACCACCCAATAAATTTAGACAAGTTCAAACAACCAAACAAATCATCCAAAGCCATGAACCACAATACCCATCATCTCCTCCGACCATCGGAGTACTGAGACAGAGGCACCACCTCCTGCAGCGGCGTGGACAACGGCGTCGGCAGCGGAGAGCTCCGACACACCGGACATGAGGCATTGAGCTTTAACCACGCGTCAATACATGTCAAGTGAAAGTAATGCTTACAATCCGGTAAAATTCTCAGCATCTCCGAGTTCTTGTACTCACACAAACAGATCGAACACATTGAATCACTATTTCCACCACTGATTCCACGGTCCTTGGAAAAAGCAAATCTCGGATACGAATTTATCACAGCTTGATCAAGACCAACAGCAACAATTTCGTTGTCTTCTTCATCATCGTCTTCTGCTACAAAAATAATGCGAGGTAAATAGATTCCATTGTCGTCGGAGGAGTTATTAGGGTTAGGGTTTTGAGATCGACGATAACGGCAACATATGTAGGAAGTGAGGAGGATAGTGGAGAATAGGACCAGAAAACCGAGGGTGATTGCGATGGCATAGCCGATGCCGAGTTTAGTTAGGTTTAGGGAGATAGAGGAGGTGTTTGGTGGTGGTGGTGCGCCACCGTATGCGAAGGAAAAGGTGGCGGAGGAAGGAGTGGTGGTGGACATTGGGAACTGAGTGGAGTAGTGGGGGGCTCCATTTGATTGGGGGAGAGAGAAAGGTTGGCGGGTTGCTTTAGCTGCTGCATTTAAAGCAGTGGTTTGGAGACAGAGAAGTTAATGGACAACGTGGGGTTGATGAAGATGGCTAGGTGGGTTTGGGCTGCTGTCTGGGTTTCGGCGATTATGGACCAGCCCACTTTAATTTTGGCCCAAGCTCTTGCTCTTGAGTTGCACTGTAGAATTCATAGACTTGTATAATCGGATTTGTACCGTTTTTTCCAGTTCCTGTCGTGTAAACCTCTTCCTGTGCCTGATGGATAGCTTTTCAGAAAAGATTACTTTCAAGACCAGAGGCCCAGATGAAAGTTTCAAGGACAATAGACCATATGAGTTTCAGAACGAGAAGCTGGGGAAGAGGAATCTTTCCTTTTTTCTTATTGATAGTCTATAAGTGTTTATTTTTGAGTGAGGTCGAGCTGTCAGGCTTATGATACTGAGTTTAATAGGATTCGTATTATGTTTATACAATTTTTTAGTAACTAGTGTGATAAGTGAATTTGAGGAGTCCACTCGTTATTTCTATGAACCCACATAGCTTAAAACGAAATCAAAAAAAATTGTGTCCCTTTCTCTAAGGATTGTATTCTACTTTTCTTTGGTTCTTCTATTTGAAATTTTAATATGCTCTTCTTTCGGGTTTATAATTCATTCAGACATTCTTGTAATGGGATATATAAGACTAGTAACATAATTAATCGTTGAGTAATAAAAAAAAAACCACACTTTTTTATGTTAAAGCTAAGGTTGTGGTGTGCTCCCATTTTGGCATAAATTTCTTTCATTTGCCCTTTTTTATTTGGTTTTATGTAAGTAAATTGATCCAAGCTAATACTCAGTCATCCAAATGATACATTCAAAGTTCAAGTTCAGGAATCAACGTATCTAAAATTAAGTAAACCTGTCAAACACTTATTTCCCTCAAATTAAGCTCCTTATAAATGAGAGTACGTACAATTCTATTTGAATAATACTTTCTGATTTTAAAAGTAAATGAAGATGGCCATAAATGGTTAGCAAATCCATATACATAAACTTATACATATGATTACCGTATCAGTAAATTAAGTTCATATAACATTTTTCGACTAAAAAATGCCAAGAAGGGGGAGTGGTGGTTGATTTTGTTCTTCAAATCAAGAGGGGGTTAGAACCTAGAAAGGAACTGCATTTGCTTGAGAAGAGGACTAAGAGTTTCCATTAGCTTCTCAGTTGGATGGTTGTGAATTCCCTCATAGGTTGTCATGACCATGCTCGTGTCCTTGGATAGCCTTTGCACCTGTTTCTTCACATTGCATGTGTGGTGTGTGCACCGATAGTAGCTCCTTCATTCAAGTTATTAAGTGCCAAGAAAAAAAAGAAAAAACAAAGCATATAAGTTAGAATCTTATTAAAAGAAAATATGAACAATGACTTTTTTCAAGTCATTGCATAGATCTCACGACAATACCAATACTAAATATTAATCATATTCTCGAGATTCTCGATTGCTCTTTTTAGTAGGATAAATATTGACATAATTGAATGCTAGGAGATGAACTCATTCTCCAAAGGAAAATATTATTTGAACTTAATTTGTGGACCTTATTTAAGAATCTAATGATGTACAACAATTAGATTGGTTGTGGACTTCATCTAACATTGAAACTCACAACTAATTTAATACTCTCTTCGTTCCTCAATATCTGTCGTTTAAGGTTTTTGCATAGAGATTAAGGAAGCTATTAAATAGTTGTAATATGAGTAGAAAATAATTATATAAGACTAAAATGCTTTTATTCAATATGTATTGGGAAGAAAAGGAATATAAAAGACACATAACCTCCACCTAATTTAATGCATGGAAAAGTTAAGGGTAAATTTAAAAAAAAAATATTAATTATATTTTGATTTCACTAAACGACATATATTATGGAATAAATTTTTTTTTGTAAAAAGACATATATATTTAGGAACGGAGAGAGTAGTTGCGTTGAAGCCACATCATTAGGTCTCTAAACGAGGTCTCCAAATAAGGACTCTATAACATTAATCTCATCCAAATATCTTTACTCTTTTGTTTTTTTTTAACAGTTAGGGGTGTCTGATTAGTTTGAGCGTACCTTCACTAGTCTCATTTCCTGTCTAGTTAAAGACAGATCATCTACGTCGAAACTAAGGTAATCATATAAAATAAATATTTTACTTTAGCTTAATCACGTTCTCGAGATTCTCAATCGTTTTTTTTAGTGAGAAAAAATAATAATATTATTTAATACTAATTTAAAAGAAATTAGCGAAAATACGCGTAAATTGACTAGGGACCTTACCCAAATTACTGAAATATATAAAAAAAATCTCAAGTATATTCATTCATAACCATGTCATTGCCATGCATGATGCAACGTAAGCAAATGGCTATCATATTACTGGCTCACCTGGGATATATGCTATTCTTTACAGCTTTCTGTCCATATTTTCTCCAACGAAACCCGTCGTCAAGTATATCATCGGCGCTCCTAGTCTGAAAGGCGAACCGAGGCCGGGTCGATTTTCCATTCCGACCACCAGCTCTTCTTTTAACCTTGTTGTTGTTCATGTCGTCTTCAGCCATAAGATTTTCTGTTGCCATAGAAATACCTTCTGATAATAATGGATTATGGAGCCCACTTGGAGAGGAAAGGAGGTTGACCCAATCTATATATGAAAGGACTTGATCAGGCTGTCGAGGAGGGTCCAATGAGGGTGCGAGGAGGTAGGATGTGGTGGTGGGTGGTGGCGGAAGTGGCGGTGGAGGGGCTTCTTCTTGTTGTTCCATGAGGAGGGGGGGGCTCCACTGGGAATGAAGAGAGAGGAAATGGGAATGTTTTGGATTGTAACTATGTAGCTTAAGGATAGTTGTGGAAGGTGGGAAGATGAGGAGAGTCTTGGATATCTGGTGTATTGCACCCAAGCTAAGCCCAACTTGGCAACTACATTTCAACTACTTCTGTTCAACTGCCCCAAGTTAAAAAGCAAACGTGCCCAGCATATGTATTAGTCGTTATTATCAAAGCACGCAGGATTATTGCACCGCTCTCTCTCTCTCTCTCTCTCTCTCTCTCTCTCTCTCTCTCTCTCTCTCCGCGTGTGTGTGGAGACAATGGTGACATCATTAAGTAGGACAAAAGTCTAAGTGCAGCGAAAATTTCTTAATTGATCGGATACTGTTTACCAACCGAGGAACAATCAAATAAATTGTGGCAACAAGAACGAAGTCTTCGTTCATATATTTTGAGATCGAATTTTGCCATTAAATTATGAGAAATTTATTATTTATAAATATTTTAATTTTAAAGTAATTGAACATTCTTTGATCAAATTAAAAAAAAAATTAATTGAACTATACATAACTTAACCCTGAATATCCCTAACCGTTAAATAAAAAAATAAAAGAACAACCAATTAGGAGAAAATAATCAATCCTACGATGTGAGCGCCACATAACACTGTTAGGTGATGTCCCATAAACATTGAATATTTTCTCGCCATATTGAAACTTGGTTTCCAAGGTTTGAATAATGTTATTTGAATCTTAAAGTTTGTCTTAATTTGTTGATATAATAATGTGATTTCATATGAGTTATTAGATTATCACAAAATTCTAATGTTTGATAAAATCTATAATGAATCTAAATGTCACAGTAAATTATGTTAATAAATTATGTCTCAATAGCATTGCTACCAACTTGGATCGACCCATACCCCATAGATCGACCCACGACCCTCTATGAGTTGACCCATAACCCATAGCCCACAATCACCCCGACCCATTTTCTGTGTATTTTTTTATTAAATATATTTTAGTTTTTGTGTTAGCATATGTGTGTATATTTTTGGTGTATTAGTATATATTTTAGTGTGTTTATTTTTAGTGCATTAGTTTGTATGCGTTTTGTTGTATTAATGTGTGTGTGTGTTTGTATTTTGGCGTACTATTAATGCGTGTGTGTATTTTGATGTATTAATATGTTCATTAAGAATTTTAATTATTTTATGGGTTAATCGGTTTAACCAAATCTGTTATAACCCATATACTATATGAGTGAAAAATAAATTGAATTTATTTTAATCCAATCCAATTTAACTCAACCCATAATCAACGTAACCCACCCATTTATCACATTTACGCCCGAGGTTTCCATCCTTGACCACGTTTTATTGACTATTTAGAATTATCCAAGTTTCCTAGAAGATTCATCTAAAGTTGTGGCAGGTACATTATAAAGTAGTTTTTGCTAGTCTAAGTTCTTGTGTTTATTTTTTTACATTTATTTTTATTTCATTTTATTGGGATTGTCATTGGAATACTGGTGATGATTAGTACCGGAACAGTCATCGACAATGATCCAAGTCAGCCGCATTATATTCACGTAGATCCTTAACCAATACATAATAGGCAATTTGAAATTAAATATATTATTAAATCTATTATTACTTAATTGATATCTCGTAACGCACCCACCACCAAAAAAACAAACAAACAAAAAAAAGAGGGTGCATCGGAAGGCTCGTAGCAGAGGATTACAGTCAGCAATAACCTTTTCATAACATTTGGCTGTAAATTGCTACCACAGTCACTGTATTCATGCAAATCCAGCAATCTTAAATGCGAAGTACTAATATGTAAGTTGTGAGAAAACAACAGTTAGTACATTAATCATTCTTGTCATGCTCTGTGATAGCACTCCTGTAACTTTGAGGCTCGTCAGTTGCAACTCCTAGTTATCGCAATAAGAGCCTATTTATAGTAACAAAACAAATAGATGTCGATTGGCTGCCATTAAAAAATTCTTCCCAAACTAACATCAACAGCTTACAATTTCTACAGCAAGCAGACATGAGACCCATCACCATAGTTTTTGTGTGTGTGTGTGTTGGGTTGGGGGGAGAGGGGAGGTGCTAGAACAACTTTGACCATCATGCAAAGATTTATCTACAACGTGCTTGAACGATTATCAGCAAATGAAGGAAAAAAAAAAGGTGATGAAGGTCATAATAAAGGCTTCACTAAATTCAGTGACCTCATTAAAAAAAGATCCAAAACTCAAACTTTGTACGACTCAATCAACAAAATTCTGTCGGCAAACTGCAGCTTAGACTTCCTATGGCCGCTTGAACTCTATATAAGAGGGTCAAAAACATTTCATTGTCTGGAATGAAAGAATATACATTCCAATACAAAAGCTAATACACATAATCCCTGGTTCTGGTACTTAAAATTTTTTATTGTAAGCTTGGAATTGAGAAGAAAACACCGTCAGCTAATGATCATCTTGTTAAGGAATTCAGCTTGCTCAGGAAAATACTCCAACAGTTCATCCTTGGTCACCCAAACAAAATCCTCACACATCTCGACATTAAACTTGTTGGTCGCAATCGCTTGAGATTTGAAGAAGCAGCGCTAACAAAATGATGGGAATAAAGAAGGGAAATGAGAGGAAACGACTATGCAACTTAATTGATATTCAGCAAAAAAGCCAAAGCCATAAAAAGCACATGATATAGTTTCTTATGAAAGAGGAAATTTATGGAGGAAGCTGTCAAAATTATGTTATCATCATACCCATTAGTTAGAGCCCATCTACCATGTAAATTCTGGTAATTTCCATACCTTGAACGATGAAATATGCTGCTCACTCTTCTGTATAACCATATGGCCCATTGGAGCATTTCCAACGAAGTAGGTGTGGGAGAGATCTCCAATAAAGAATTTTAACGCAGACTCTGCACATTGCAGAATTTGAAGTTCACATATTACTAAAAGAAGATGAGAAAAAGAGTAGTTAAGAGTACACAGCAACTATCACCTTGCACAATGCCTCCTCAGAATTGTAAACTTTTTCAGGAAAATGCCAGACAGGCTTCTCACTGGGAGCCTCATATGTGGTTCCATAAAGGAGGAGATAAAGCCTTCTGTCAAGAGCTCTTTGTAATGACCTTCAACAAAATAAGAGCAAGATTTTTGTAAATCATGGACAAAAACCATGCATATTCAAGAAAAAAAAGAGATGACATGTAAGATTGAAAACAAGATAGTTCGAGGTGCCGATGATTCAAATGAGAAAACTTAGTGGCCAATAATCAATTAAATCTTTATCAACTTCAAGGTAGTTTACAAATCTAACAACTACAGCAGCAATTTAAGATGGCGAATAGTGAATGTGCTTAAAGCAACAAGATTTTCTCAAATTCAGAGCCATGTTTCCTTCTAATTCATGCCAAGGAAAAAAGTTAATGATAATAAACCAACTTTGTACCTTCTATCATTAGTTTTGTCAGCTTCAGTGATCCGAGGAGCTGGTTTATAATCACCTTTGCCTCTGGTTACAAATAACATGCATTATAGTTGAGGAAAGCGGAAGTCCACGTATGCATTGTTTGAGAGAGAGAGATTTGTGTAAAAGCCACAACGACATGAAATTAGAAGTTACAAGTTGCAAGTAAACATATTCATACTTCATAGCAGCCACAAGACGCAAAACATGAGTCCATCCTTGGTGCCACAAGGCGAACATCATTTCGCACAAATATGGAAAAAAATGCAACGTCAGATTTATTTCTTGATGAGCAACACAGATAAACAACTACAATTGTGCTACACTCCCAACAAAATTCAACTAGCTTAAAGTATATTCAGCAACTAAAAACATGGACTACATGGTACAAGAGAGCCCTCAGCTTCTAAAGCAGCAGAAACCTGGAGAACTAAATTGATACAGGTCGTTGACCAAAAAATAATATTTGATGTAGATCGCTCGTACTGTATTTGACCGATGACTACATTTTTACATATTGATGGCAGCAGAAGGATCACAAAAACGGTGTGCATAGGACAACTTCAATTCTCCCAAGTCATATCTATTGGAAAAATTCAAGGAGAAATATACTCAAAAAACATGAGAAGGAATAAGTTGTGTATCATATCAGCTTGGAGCAAGGGCAGGGATACCATCCCTCTTGAGTGACGTATGCAAACTTTAAACAGGGAGAAAGAGGTACCATTCTTCGAACAAGCCTTGGAAACAATAACCAACCTATTAGAGAAAAAAAAATAAGACAAAGAAGAAGAAGAAGAACAAAAAGAATTACCACTAAGCAATTTCTCAAAAGATGAAGAAGAAATACTATTTAGCAATCAAGTCTTAGTTTTGTCTGCTTATACAATGAAGGACAGAAATATAGGTTGCCCATGAGGTGAAGCAAAGGTAGTTAAAGTGGAGAGATACTTCTCAAATATTTATTTTGTTGTTAAAGCAAAGGTGGTTAAAGTAGAGAGTTACTTATCAAATATTTATTTTGTTGTTGAAAGACATCAACCAAGTTGAGATATAAAAGGTAATTCAGCAATGTTTTTCAATGATGCTATTAAATGTTCAGTATATTCATTGACTGATGGGCTTCATGCTTCTAGGAATCAACATGACAATAATGATATCCAAAATTCAAGTCGGTATCGATCATGACAAAGTAAATATTAAAAAAATGGATTATGAATCCCATGAATATTTCTAAAGGATAGGGAAGGTTTGATGGAATAATCAAATGAAAAACCTCCCATGGTTATTTAAGAATATACTCGTACCAAAATTTCGTACACACAATTTCACAAGGGTTCATCACACCATTCCATCATACTTGGATTTTGAGGCTTGACTTATACAACGTATTGGGCATTTAATCAAAAAATGAATGGATTTGTTTCTCAAGTTTCTCTATAAACGAATAGATGAAATTCATTAAATTACAGCTAATTCAAAACTATATAGTTGTATATAGGGTGTATACACGCACGACATTTATACATGTATAACAAAATAACCACCTTCTTGGCATAAAAAAAGGGGGAAATAACAGCATGGACATTAAATTTGAACTAAAGATAGATACCAAGGTTCCCATTTCATTGCTAATACTTGATGACAAAAAAAAGGGATAAATTTCCTTCAAATGGTGAAATCAAGCAATATAAAAGATAGCAAATATGCAGGGTTTCATAGATTAATCAATTCAAAGCTTCCATGTGTATTCACAAGCATCAGAATGCGTACAGGGATTTCACCCTATCATTTACTATCATATTCTTTGATACAACATAAAAATATAAACTCAAAATTGGCAGAATCTCAGAACTCATCAAAAACTCAGTACCTACAAAATGGGAAATCAAGCAATATAAAAAATTTTACCTAGCATCCGATTCTTTCAAGAATTCCTCAGGATATGCACGTTGATATTACTGTCTCCACCGAAACCTAAATAGGAATAAAACAATGAATACATAGCAAACCTAGAATTAGCAAACACAAGAACTAATGAATAACTAGCAATCAATGTGACAGCAGAAAATGAAATTAGATTCGAAATCGTAGATTCCTCCTGTTTCAATTTCCAAATTTGTGAAAGTTCAAAATTCTAATTAGCTAACGAATTTAAAAAATCGAGCATTGAACTTTCAAAATTTCTATTCGAATTCCCACATATTCTAAGGAGCTAAACAGAGAAATACTAAGCAAGACTGACGATAACTCTTAAAATGCGTAAACAACAGAATCAATTTTAAGAATAACGATAGGTAGTCTCTCAAACGTTGTACACGATCTTTCCATTTCCACAATCTAAAATAAAGCAAAATAAATGTTGGAGACTGCTATTACGATTTATAAGCAGAGAGATATTATGTTTATGCTGTATAGTATATGATAAGACCTGTGAGGGGATTGTATGTGTTAGCTGATTTTATTGGGCTTAACACGTACAAGCCCTTCCGCGCTGTACTTCAATTAAGCCAATAACGCCCTTTGCCCGTAAAAATATACACTCACTCCCACGCGGCCACTTTTCTTTTGAAGTAGCGTCTAGTATAAGGGACTCTGTTTTCAAATTCGATCTCCTATTTCCAGAGTAAAACGAACATGAGACTCGCAGCATCCAAACAGCAAGACCTCTTCCGCCTCCTAAAACAGCAAACCACCAAAGACCACCCTTATCACATCCGCCACCTCTCCACCGCCGAACCCACTCACCCACCACCACCACCACCACCACTTTCTTTCGACCCATCATTCGTTACACAAGTAGTCACTCTCCTCCAAACCACCGACACCAATGACTGGACCACCAACACCACTCTTCACCATCTCCTCTTTCTCTCTCCTCATTCACTGTCTCCTCTCTCCCTCCTCCGCATCACCCGTGGCTTGGGCTCAACCGCCAAAGCCCTCCAATTTTTCGACTATATTCGCACAACCTCACCGTCCCCACCGGACCCTCTTTCTCTTTCCTCCACTTTCCAGGCCATTTTCGAGTTCGCAAGTCGAGAACAACCCGACTCAGCCACCAAGCTCTATGAACTTTTCACCAGCTCAAGAGATCAAAGCATTCCTCTTTCAAAGAATTCCGCAACCCTTCTTATCCGATTCTTTGGCCGGGCCAGAATGGTTGAAAAATCGCTTATTGTATACAAAGAACTCGACCCAGATAGAAGAAATATCCATGTGCGTAATACAGTAATCGATGTTCTGCTGCGATCAGGTGGAGTTGACGAGGCCGTTAAAGTGCTCGATGAAATGCTTGATAGAGAGTCGAAGTATCCGCCGAATGAGAGAACACTGGATATTGTTTTGGCCGGGATGTTGAAGTGGAATTGGAGTGGGAGGAGTGTGAGTGAGGAGGAGATTGTTGGTTTGGTTTTGAAATTGGGGGAACATGGTGTGTTTCCTAATAATGTGTGGTTAAGTCAATTAACTACTAGGTTGTGTAGGAGTGGTAAGAGTAATAAGGCTTGGGAGTTTTTGTATGATGTGAGGAGGTTGGGTGGTGCTGTGGAAGCTGCTTCTTGCAATGCCCTTTTGACAGGTTTGGGCAGAGAGCATGATTTTGTGAGGATGAATATGCTTTTAAGGGAGATGAAGGAAGAGAAAATTCAGCCGAATGTTGTAACGTTTGGAATTCTAATTAATTATCTGTGTAAGCTCCGTAGGGTTGATGAGGCATTGGAGGTATTCAAGAAGATGAGAGGCAATGAAAGTGATGAAATTTCCGTTGAACCGGATGTTGTGCTTTATAATACTTTGATTGATGGATTATGCAAAGTTGGGAGGCAAGAAGAAGGCTTGGGTTTACTGGAACAGATGAAATCACGACATGAAAGTGCACCTAATACTGTTACCTACAATTGCTTGATTGATGGTTTTTGCAAGGCTGGTGAAATTGAGAGGGCCCATGAGCTTTTGGATCAGATGTACAAGGAGGGGGTGATGCCAAATGTGATTACACTTAATACTTTGGTTGATGGCATGTGTAAGCATGGGAGAATCAATAGTGCAATGGATTTCCTTAATGAAATGCAGCAAAGGGTCTGAAAACTAATGCAATTACTTACACTGTCTTGATTAGTGCTTTCTGCAATGCCAACAATATTGATAAGGCTATGGCATTATTTGATGAAATGTTAAAAACCGGATGTTCTCCAGATGCAATTGTGTACTACTGCTTGATCTCTGGTCTAAGCCAGGCGGGAAGGGTCGATGATGCTAGCTTTGTGGCATCAATGATGAAGAAAGCTGGGTTCGGCTTAGATATTGTAAGCTACAATGTTCTGATTAGTGGGTTCTGCAAGAAGAATAAATTGGAGAAAGCTTATGAGATGCTTAAGGATTTGGAGGAAGCTGGAGTGAAGCCTGATAGTGTTACATACAACACTTTGATTTCATATTTCAGTGAAACTGGAGATTTTAGGACAGCCCATACGTTGATGAGGCGGATGGTTAAAGATGGTCTCGTGCCCACTGTTGTTACTTATGGAACACTGATTCATGCATATTGCTTGGTGGGCAATCTTGACGAAGCAATGAAAATTTTTACAAACATGAGTTCTGCATCAAGGGTATCACCCAATACCGTTATATATAATAATCTGATAGACTCTCTCTGCAAGAATAAGAAAGTAGAAATTGCTCTTTCCCTAATGGATGATATGAAAACCAAGGGAGTGAAGCCAAATACCAACACATACAATGCCATGTTCAAAGGCCTTCAGGAGATAAACTGGTTGGAGAAAGCACTCCAACTTATGGATCAAATGACTGAACAGGCTTGTAATCCCGATTATATTACTATGGAAGTTCTTACGGATTGGCTTTCTGTTGTGAACGAAACAGAAAAATTAAGAAATTTTGTGCAAGGGTATGAAGTGTCTGCTTCAATTGCATAGTGGTTGCCGGAAGGAGAGGCTAAGATTCTTAGTTCAGTTGTACCAGTTGGCAATCTACCTTTAGTCATTTCAGTATTTGATGTTATCGTGGCTAATTTGTTTGAAGCACATTGACTAAATCATATGCTTCGAAAAAATGTCCACAGGGTCCATCTTCTAGCAAGAGTAAGCACAGCAAGGCAGAATAATTACTTGGGCATCTCGAGATGCTGACTAGTATTCACCCGGGACTGTAGGTGAATTGCTACCGATAATCTTATGTGTTAAACTATTAAGTTGTGTTTTTGACAGTTTTGTACAAGTTCCTATGAATTATATGTTTAGCTATGAAAATTCAACAAAATTTGGTAAAATATACAGGCTGAGATTCAATTCATCCTTTGTTTTTTTTTTTTGCCTATATCGCCTCTTTCGTTTTGATCCTAGTATGTTGATGAGGTAGTTTATTTTGTCACTAAAACTATCCGCTGGTCCTTGTATTGGGGGCCCAATTCATGATTCTACATCAGCTTTTGTAGTTGATGACTCTGAGCATTTCAGATACCACCAAATGTTGCTACAGTGGCTCGGGGTTTTCCAGTGTTGGTACACGGCTTGTCTCCTCAGAAAGAAGCCGATGATGCAGCATGACAATTTTTTTTTTCTCGTCAAAAAAGGGGTGGGCGTGGGTGTAATAGAGAGCATTTAGAAACCATTCAGATATATTATCATCGGTAGGATTATGAAGTCCCTGATCACAGTCATTATTTCTCTCGTGAATGAGCTTATTTAGGTTAGTATAGTGATCAATCACCGAGTTCTAATGTAAACTATAAAATTAAAATCTTTAACCTCAAAGTAAGAAATTTAATGGGTGGTGACAAAAGTAATTCTTATTGGTCTGACATGACATTTCAATTACAACGGTGATTTATTGCCACAAACTTACTCTCTCACTTTTCCTAGATGGCAAGCTGATGCATTGTCAATTACATTATATAGTGGTACAAAATGGTCGCTTCTCTTTGGGGACATTCCATTTGAAACCTACAAATTCTTAATTTTTGTTATGGTTTAACAAGATGTTTGCTTGCACGCATTTTGATTTTTTTTTTTTTCTGATCTGATTAAATGCAAGTAATCTACGTAAGATTAGAGTATTTATAAGGGATAAATTTTTTATAACTTATCTTTTAAAAGATTGTCAATATTCAAACTTAAGATATTTAAATTTATAATTTATTTTTATTATGGCTCGAGTTACCTTGAGTTGGAACCCACAAATTCAACTGGTAATTCTATATTCCTTATAATAATGGTTTGAAAAAATTTCATTCACGCCTTCTATAAATATACCTCACTTCAATGATCTCTTACCGTTTCGGAAATTTCACTGACACCCCTTTATCAGTGTCGATGCCCCTAATCCACTCTTCCTTGCCCACTGTCACCTCTTTTGCCATCGTCTGTCCCTCCACAGCGTCATTCGACACCCTCCTCACATCACCCCCTACTCTTTATTTCTCTCCCCCCCCCCCCCCTTCTCTCTTACTCTCCACAAACCCCTTCCATCCGTGTCAACATAGGGCCAAAAAAATATCAAATTGATTTCGGGGTTTTGTGATGGGTGTTGATGCAAGGGTTGTGGCAGTGGATTGGTGGTGGTGGGTATGTGAAAGCTTATTGTTGACAGTACGTGTGTGTGCACGTTGTGGGAGTGGTTAATGTCAAGTGGGTTTGGGACAGATTAGGCATGGGTGTGGGGCTGAGTGGAGACTGAATTCTCTCTTTTTCTCTCCAGCAAACCCTTTCCAGCTGTATTGAGATAGGAGCAAAAAAAGTTCAAATTAATTTAGGGGTTTTGTGATGGGCATTGATGCAAGGGTTATGGTGGTGGGCATGTGAAAACTGGCAGTCGACGGTGCGTGTGCATGCACATTGTGGGAGTGGTTGATGTCAAGTGGGTTTGGGACAGATTGGGCATGGGTGGCCGAATTTAGAGCTTTGTTGGATGGTTTGTGCCTAATTAAACAGTATTGTTTAATTGGGTACAAATTTATGATTCGATGGTACTTGTTAATATTGTTAGAGATGGGCTGGAGTGTTCATGGCCCAGTTTTGGTTTTTTGGTAAAGATGAAGGAGATTTTGGGGAGAATGGATTCGCAGCTTTTTCATGTGTATAGAGAAGTGAATGGGGTGGCTGATAGCTTGGCTAACAGAGCTGTGAGAGATCGTTGTTCTTCAGATTTTTCTTGCTCTAGTTTGCTGCCGAAGATGGTAAAATTGCTATTGATGCATGATCAAAGGAGGAGGCTGCCTGTTGCAAGAGTTAAAAATGTGGTCATTTTTTATGATAAATGATAGAAAGCAGGTGGTGCAGGGTTGCAGTGCAAGGTCTTGCTTTGGAAGTAAAGTTTTTGTTTTTTGATATGTTTTGAAGGATTAAAGTCATTACATTGATGGTGTGTATAGGGATTTTTCCCTTTTGCTTCTTGTGATTCTTTGGTTATTTCAAATAAAATTTTTTGATTTTTAAAAAAAAAAAAAGAATTTGTTGGACTTGGTGTTTGCTGCTATATCAGTCCCTAATTTAATTTAGTATTCATATGGGCTTTCAGGCTTTCAACTCTAATTTGGATTTTCGTTAAATATAATAATTTCCTCACCAATTATTTTGTATTGAAAAAAAAAAGAATGTTGTGTATTTGGTTTAGCTGGTCTGTGGTGGTGCCAAAGTAGTGGTGTTGTGGAGACGAAGGTGCATTAGAAGTGGTGCGAAGAAGAAAGGGGTAAAATTGGTATTTTTGAAGAAAAACAAGATGACATCATCACTTTTTTAGTTGTCAGCAATGGTTTGTCGGGGCAAGGGGTGTAGATAAGGGAGTGCAATGAAATTTCAGAATCGAGAAGGGGTGTCACTGAAGTTAGGCCTATCTATAAGGGGTGTGGATGAAATTTTTCCTAATGGTTTTGCTTTCTTAACACATCCTATCATCTGTGGTGGCTAAGAAAGCATAAGCGAATTGTTTTCATGTCCTGTTGTATCAGGGAAAAAGGCCTTGTCTTGTTATTTTCAATGTACTTAGCGATGAGAACGACATGTTCACTTGTTTCAAGAAGGTTGCTGTTGGGATAGAGTTACTGGGATAAAAATGTGAACCTATTATGCTTATGCATTGAAAGGGTGATTAATTCACATAGTAACCGTAACCCACAAGAATGCGCGGCGGATGTGATTCTTTTGTAGTCCTTGGATGTTTGCCTCTTAAGGAAAAAATCTTTAAATTTTCATCTTGGTTATGCTTTTACTTTCAACCATTCCCATTTGAATAAATTTAAAATTTCAATATTTTCTTTATGTTTACTCTACTGACTAATAATCTATCTTCAAGCAGGTTTAATTTCTTGTCATTGTGAATATTTAATGAGTGGAGTAACTTTCTGTTGTGATTGTCCTGCGGATGTGGGGTGATGATGTCAAAGCTCTACATTTTTGCATCTGGTACTATTTATAATGAGGTAACTTAAATTCCCTTGTATTGTTTTAATTTACAAATCATCATTTTTGCATTAATCTAATACCAGTTTTAACAAGCAAAGATGTTCTCAGGTTTCCATGAACGAATGATCATTCTACCTATTTCTTGTAAGTGTTCTTATAATGGTTGCTTAATGATGCACCATTCGCTGTAGGTGTATTTAAGTATGGCAAAAGCTTTTTATCTGGGTTTTCTGCCTTCCTCCTCCCTAACCCTTCTGTGGCTTTTCATATCTAGCCTTTGTTCAAGGTTTGGACTAAGTTTTCTCGTTATCTTCCCTATTGACAGTTGAGACACATGTGACATGATTTGTAAGGAAATTGAACATTCTGCCATGATGTATGATATTAGCATCATGGTGGTGGTTCTTGAGACCTTGTATTATGCGGTCAGTCACAAGATGTCAATGAAGTGATGTGTTACTGCAATGGATGATTTTGAATACTAAGTTAATCTGCTTTACTCAAGATCACTCATACATTAGGTTTCTTGACTGTCCATTGTAGGTATTATTGTTGTTTTGTAAAATTTTGGCCAGTCAATTTCAGTTTAGAGGAGTGTTTAGATGTAGACCTTTCAGTGATGTGGTTCAACTTGGACCTAGCATGAATACCATCTCGTATGTTGTCAATGGTGCTGATATGCGTTTAACTAAAATCATGCTGAAATTTTCTCTTGATTGCATCCTTGTACTAGTTACCAATTCTTACCTTTGTGTTATGTTCTTTACCTTTTTGTGAAAGAAGCTTATGATGTTGGCCCTTGTTTCAAATTTGGACAATATCTTTTAATTCGAGTTTTGTATAACCTTATGATGTGTTATGTTCATGGTCTTCCAATGGATTGAAACTGGTGTCTATCTCTTTAATCGTAGGTGGCTAAGAATATTCTGAACTTCTACTAGTATAATTGTTTCCCAAGCTATTAAAGCCTCGGATACAACTATTTTATATGATGATTTGGTTTGTTGGTAATGAAGCGCTCACAGAGGCGACTCAATAACATGTGAGACCTAAGGTGATAAGTGTCATTGAGACGTTTTATTTTCTAAATAATAATTTATTTTTTAATTTAAAATTTATTATTTTTACTGATTGAGTTTCAAATTTACTAATTAAATTTTTTTATTCAAATTTTGCTAAAATATTTTTTTGATTGATTGTATGACTTTGATCATAGATATTTAAGGGAATGTAATCTATTATTTCATTAATATTTTCTGTTCTTCTTATTTGTTTTGTTTGTCCTTCATCGAAATTGTGGCATAATTATTTATATGATGATTTGTTTCCTATGTTAATGCAGTGCTCATAGCGATGACTCAATAGCATGAGAGGCCTAAAGCGATAAGTGTCAGTGAGACTTTTTATTTTCTTAATAATAATTTATTTTTTGATTTAAAATTTATTATTTTTACAGTTTGAGATTGAAAATTACTAATTAAATTTTTTATCCAAATTTTTGGTAAAATATTTTTTCAATTGATAGTATGACTTTTGATCATAGATATTTAAGGGAGTGTAATCTATTGTTTCATTAATATTTTTCTGTCCTTCTTATTTATTTTGTATGTTCTTCATCGAAATTGTGGTATTACATAATTGACTTTATTATGAATACATTTATTGCTATATTTTTGTTGAATTATTTCACTATATTTTAATTTTTATGATATGTTACTTGTTTATGAATGCAAGTTTCACCTAAATTTTCGTTATATTTGTTACTACTAACAACTTTATCGAAACATTTTTTTATGATAATAAATAATTTAGTTGGTGTTTTGTGCTTATTATACTTTTTTTTCATCGAAGAAAGAGATTGATAATGTCAATTATCAACACATTTTTCTTATTAATCCTTTTGTCTTTTAGTAAATGTGATTGTTTGTGAGGTTGGTTGAATTTTTGGGCCCAAATTTTTTTTTTTATAATTTTTGTTGCCTTTCATTTTCAAGAGTTTTTATTGGGCTACATTGTAGTGGGTTTTGATCTTCAGTTCGTCTTGCTTTATTGACTTCTAAATTTGGGGCCCAAAGCCCACGTTTTTTGGTTGCACTATTTGGCCGGGCCCCGACTGCTCACATCTGAGCAATTCGTGCTGCAAGGAAAGGCTTTGAAAATATTGCAGATGGAGTTGTCTCTCACTCTTATCATTCACATGCCATGTGCTCACAATGCCAGGGTTTGGAAGTGCTGTAGATAGAACTCTATAAGCTCTTCTTCTATTTAAGAAACATTAAAATCAGCATGTAAAACAATTCATCATTTTCATATTCAGTATTTTTTCCGTTGTTCTGTAGAAAGATCTGTATATCATATGGGATAAAACGTGAACAATTAGAGTATGTAATCCTGACTTGTTCATTTTCTTATTTTCTGCATGGTGCTACACAGAGGTAATTATCATTGCTGGCAAGGATTGTAAGTATTGTATGTGGCAACTGGATGGCACCAAACTGAGAATGATCGAGGACCATATGTAAGTTGCAAAGTGCATTTGTATATTTTTACTTTCAAGAATTCCACATTTTTACAATGTTCCAATCTTTTATATTTGCTACCTTTCTCGAACAATTTGATCGCCCTGCAAAGGTTTGTGCTTTTATGTAGTTTATCTTATAAGGTGTAGTGATCTGATTTACTGAAGGTGTTTTGATTCTATTGAATCTCTTCAAAATCAGGTTTTCCCTCGTAAGCGTTTATAGAGATTGTAAATGTATGTGATGAAATTATCTCCGTTTTGGGATGAAATAATTAATACAGGGATGCCCTTTTCTCTAAATTGAGATTAATTGAAGTAGCATTATTTTTTTGGTTAGTTCGCTCATATGCTTCTTATTGAGATATAAAGATAACAAGATTTTAAGTTTTACCATCATTTGTTTTGTATATCTTGCGACTCGTGACAGTCTTATTGCCATCTTTCTCCAACAGGAATGGGCTTACAAATTTTGCTCCACGATTTAGTAACAGGAATGATGGTAAGATCGTTTCAGGTTTGTGAAGGAATACGTGTTGATGGATTTTTTTCTTGGGGGAAATTCCATCAACTACCCTCCTCCTTGACACTTGGTGTCAACATTGTTGTCTTTAGATACAGAAAGGTGAACCTATTATGCTTACGCATTGAAAGGGTGATGAATTCAAAAATAAGCAGCAAGTATGCTTGGCCGATTTAATTCTTTTGCAGCCATTACCAAAGTTTAGTCATTGGGTGTTGGATGTTTGCTTCTTAAAGGTAAAATTCTTTAAACTTTCATCATGGTTATGGTCTAACTTTAGATCATTCATATCTGAATATAGTTGAGAAATCCAATTTTTTCATCATGCTTACTCTGCTAACTTATAATCTCTCTTTAAGCAATTTGCAAAGAGCCATTATCTGGCCATTGGTTGTAGTGACTGCGCTCTATGTTTTTGGGACATTTCGGGATCAAATTTAAATTTGAAGTGAAATGTTCAGGTTGCTTCCTAGATGATCATATTTTTAGGAATATCTAATGTTGGTGGCAAATTTTTTCCTTAACATTGTCAATTATTTTGTGTAGGTTTACTAGTGTCAGAGTTCTACTATCCCTTTGATTCTACATACCAAAAGTTCACACTCTTGATGTTGTCTACATGAATGTGTAAAGTTTTAAATTGGCATAGTAGTACTAAAGATTGGGATCTGTATTTATGTTTTGGTTGTTGGTGCTATGGTTCCCCGTGCCAATTTGCTGGTAACTTGGAATAAGACTTGGGTATATTTGAGTCATCGTACTCTTTGCTCACAATTCCAGGGTTTGGGAGTGTTGTAGATTTGACTTTGTAAGCTCTATAAGAACACTAATACATCTACGGTTTATTCTTCTCTTTAAGAAACATTAAAATCAGCATATGAAATCACTTCATCAGTTTCATATTCAGTGTTTTTTCTGTTGGTCTATGGAAGGATCTATTTTGTCGTATGACTGGCAAATATTAAAAATGTAAGCTATACATGGGGATCACTTTCATGAAAACTGACATATGCAGCTGCGTTAATTACAAAACAGTTTTCCCTTATGAGCCTTGATAGAGATTGTAAATGTATATTATGAAATTATCACTGATCCTTGTATCACGATTCTCTGGTTGCAATAATTCTGTCGGTGCTTACTTTTCAAGAATTAGATTTTGTTATTGTCCTTCAAGTATCTCCACTGGATTAACTGAGAAGGACCCACGAAGAAAATGAACATCCCTTTTCATGTTTTAGGTTTTTTTTTAATACTTTGTTATTAATCTTTAATGGGTTGGACGACTTGTCAACCTTTGAAGAGTTATTACACAACTTGTTTCATTATTATTATTAACAAAAATAGTTGTTTCCTATGGGGAAAAAAAACAAAACAACCACACCCTTCCATGTTTTCTGTCACAAGAGAAAAAAAAGGGGGTGGGGAGGGGGAATTATCTCAAATTTTTAGTATTTAAAATAAAAAAACAAACAATGGATGGATGGATCCTAATGCTATGAAATAATGTGTGGTTTGATCTCTAATGGGCTTTCAAAGTGGACTGAAGTTGGCAGAGCACCTGGTTAGCTATTTGAGCACAATGCAACAGGTGTTGGTTCTGTTGGCATGAGTTGTCGATCAAGAATTAAAACAGAGAGATTATAGGAATTCAGTAATGCTAGAATGATTAAATTTTGGGATCAAATTTAGAATTCAAATGACATGACAATTGACTTGAATTTCTTTGATTGGTGTCATGTCATTTGGGTTCCAATAAAAATTTTAAATAATTAATTGTCATGTCATTTGAATTTTAAATTTGATCTCAAAATTTAATCAACGTAATATTACGTATAAGAATCTGTCGAGCATAATTCTATACCAAATTGATGTATATCCAAAAATGGAGTATCAAATCCATCTATATATGTACACAATGCCTCTGTAAATTATTTTTATGTGGAATACAAAGAAAAGAAACTTTGACATGGTATCAGAGCTTCTCACGACCTGGTTCCCTGTTCATGCCCATTCCTAGTCCCGATCTTCCTTCCACCCACCATCTGCTTCTATGGCAGACACCGACACTGACACCGAAACCCCAACCCAGACAGAACCCACCGACCAGACTATTTGAAATATTCACCGCTACAATGGCCGAAGCTCTGTCCAAAGCCCAGGCCCCTACGGTGACCTCTGAACCTTTAAGTTGGATGGTTCCAACTATGCCTTATGGTCCCAAGTTGTCGAGATGTACATCTCCGGGAAATATAAATTGGGTTACATTAATGGCGAGCTCACCTAGCCATCTCCGACTGATCCGTCCTTCCGTAAATGGCGCACCGACAACTTCATTGTTAAAGGTTGGCTGATTAACTCCATGGATCCATCATTAATTGACAATTTTATTCGCTTTACCACAGTCAAACTGGTTTGGAATTCTGTTGCTACCACCTACTTTGATGGTGGTGATACCTCCCAAGTGTATGATCTCAAGCGCCGTGTCTCACGTCTCCGTCACGCAGGTGGTTCCCTGAAAAAATACTACACTGGTTTACAAGGTCTCTGGCATGAGATCGACTTTTGTCGTCCAAATCCAATGGAGTGTCCTGCTTATATCCAACGCTATAATAATCTCCTCCAAGAAGAGAGGGTTTATGTATTCTTGGATGGTCTTGACAACAAACTGGACAATATTCGCAGTGACGTGTTACAGTTGCATCCGTTTCCTACTGTTGAGCAAGCTTATGCTCATGTCCACAGGGAGGCCCTTCGTCAGGCAGTGATAAATGCCAGTTATGAACCATCACCAGAAACAGTGCTTGCTTTGAGAGGCCTCAAGCTTGGGTCCTCTGGACCGACTTCCCAGCATACTGGGAAATTTGTCTCCAAAGTCCACCCTTCATCTGATCGTCTCAAATGTTCCCACTGTGGCAATACAAAGCATACACGTGAAAATTGTTTTCAGTTACATGGGTACCCTGATTGGTGGCATGACCTCCAAGCTCGGAAAAAACGTGTGGTATGGCTGAAGGCACGAGTAAGGCTGCTATAGCGGCAGCCGAACCTCATCTATCTCTCATCCCACCCATCGTTTCTTCTCAACAGAATTTTTCTCCTATGGAACAAGGTAATCCTTGTCACACCTTGCTTAGTGATAGTCAAGATGTTGACCAGAAAGGTTGGCTTTTCGACTCTGGGGCCACAAACCACATAACATTTGACCCTGATCTCTCCCACCACTCACCTCCAAGGTGCACCAGCATTCCAAATGCCAATGGGATGATTTTACCGGTTACAAGGGCTGGCTCAGTGATCTTGTCACCCTCACTACACTTACCTAATTCTTTACTTGTTCCCTCACTGTCCCACAAATTATTGTTTGTTAGCCAAATTACTACAGAACTAAATTGTGTGGTGCTAATGTTTGCCGATTTTTGTCTTCTTCAGGATGTTCTCACCAAGGAGATAATTGGGTGTGGTACTAAGAAGGAGGGATTGTACTACTTGGAAGATTTCAGTTTGGGTCAAGCACATCATGTGTCTTATTCAACTATTTCCAAGCATCAACAGATTTGGTTGTGGCATCGTCGATTGGGATATCCATCATTCGGGTATCTAAGGCATTTGTTTCCTAATTTATTTTCCAATGTAGAAACATCTGAGTTTACCAGTGAAACTTGTATTTTAGCCAAAAGTCATAGGGTTACTTATCCGTTAAGTATGAATAAAAGTGATACCCCTTTTGCTTTAATTCATTCTGATGTATGGGGACCACCTCCATTTTCTATTGTATCTGGTGTGCATTGGTTTGTGATATTTGTTGATGACTGTACCCACATGACATGGTTATATCTATTGAAACATAAGGATGAAGTTTTTAAGGTCTTTCAGTCATTCCACACTATGATTCAAACTCAGTTCTCCACTCTGATCCGGGTTCTACGTTCAGACAATGGTGGTGAATATGATAATCACCACTTTAGCTCTTATTTTTAACAACATGGCCTTATCCACAAGACCTCTTGTCCTAAGACCCCACAAAAAAATGGGGTAGCTGAACGAAAAAACTGACATATTCTCGAGACTATCCGGGCTCTTCTCCTTGGCACACATGTCCCCGCACAACACTGGCCCGATGCTGTTTCCACTGCCGTCCATTTGATCAACCATCTCCCTTCCAAAATTTTGAATTTTCAGACACCATTACAATCCCTATCAACTTTAGTTTCTCTACCTACAGCCCTCATGCTCCCTCCTCGTACGTTTGGCTGTGTGGCCTATGTACACTTGCATAAGAATAAGCATACCAAACTTGCCCCATGTGCTTGTCGGTGCCTATTCTTGGGATATGTTGTGCATCAAAAAGGCTACCGCTGCTATGATCCTACTACTCAGCGCCCTTATGTGACCATGGATGTCACCTTTCTAGAATCCGCACCATTCTACTCCTGCTCGACCTCCACTTCTTCCCTTCAAGGGGAGACACTAGATGAAAAGTTGAAGTGGCTAATATTTGAATGGTTTGGAGATCGAAATGACACACCAATAACATCAACGGATATTTACACATCCTCTAGAGGTCCATAAATGGAGTATACAACTGAATCCCCCTGCCCCTTAGTACCTGCAGTTCCATCTCTTGAGAATATTCCTGAGGTAAGTAATATTGGCACACCCTCCCCTATGAATGACATCGATACTTTTGTTGGATACCTTTCAGGCATAACTGGGGCAAGCCACCAAATAGATATTCTCCAGAGGTGGAGGAAAGAAGGTCAAGGTATCCAATTGCCAACTATATCTCCACCACAAAGCTACCTGAGCCTCTCAAGTCCTTTTCACATGATCTTTCTGCATGTCATATTCCAACTATAGCTCAGGAAGCATTAATGGCCCCTAATTGGACCAAAGCAATAGAGGAAGAAATGGGGGCACTACTAAAAAATCAAACATGGACCTTGGTTCCTCTACCCCAAGGGAAGTAGACAGTCGGGTGCAGGTGGGTCTTCTCGATTAAATTCCTTGCTTGATAATGCCTTTGTAAGAACATCCGTCAGTTGGTCTTCAGATTTCACAAATGAAAACCGAATTATTTTACCTGCTAGATTTTCTTTAATAAAGTGTTTGTCAATCTCCACGTGTTTAGTGCGATCATGCGGGATAGGATTGTGAGCAATAGCAATTGCTGCCTTATTATCACAAAAAAGATCCATCTCGGAGGTAGGGGCAAATCCAATTTCTGTAAGGAATCTTCTGAGTCATAGAAGCTCACAAAGTCCTTTAGCTATTCCACGGAATTCTGCTTCGGCACTTGACAATGCCACCACCTTTTGTTTCTTACTTCTCCAAGTAACCAGATTTCTCCCAACAAACATGAAGTAGCCAGAGGTGGATATTCTGTCTGTGGTGTCTCCCGCCCAATTCGCGTCGGTATAACCATCAACTCTGAGATGGCTATTTTTAGAAAACATAAGTCCTTTTCCTGGGAAGGAATTTATGTATCATAAAATTTTGACCATTGCTTCCATATGATCTTTACGTGGTTGGTGCATAAATTGACTTACGATACTCACCGCGTAAGAAATATTAAGACGGGTATGTGAGAGATAAATGAGTTTCCCGACTAACCTCTGGTATCTTCCTTCGTCTGCTGGCACTTTGCTTGGATGTTCTCCGAGCTTGTGATTCTGAACAATTGGAGTGTCTGCTGGTTTACAATCCAGCATTCCAACTAAACATAGTAAATCCAATATATATTTTTGCTGGGAAAGAAATATACCTTGTTTTGATCTAGCAATCTCTATTCCTAAGAAATATTTAAGTCCCCCCAAATTCTTCATCTCAAACTCGGTTGGCAGTTGTTTCTGAAGCTTAGCAATTTCCTCTGTATCATCCCCAGTGATGATCATATCATCGACATACACAATTAAAGCAGTTACTTTGTCCCGTCGGTGCTTCAGAAACAATGTGTGATCTAAATTACTTTGACAGAAGCCATACTTCTTCATTGCTTGACTAAACCGCCCAAACCATGCTCGAGGTGATTGTTTCAATCCATACAGTGCACGCTGCAATTTACACCCAACTTCAGTTTCTGTGGATGCCGTGTAGCCTGGAGGGGTTTCCATGTAGACTTCTTCTTCAAGGTCACCGTGGAGAAAAGCATTCTTTACATCTAACTGATGCAATGGCCAATCCTGGTTGGCAGCGAGAGATAGCAGAACCCTGACTGTATTGAGTTTAGCCACTGATGAAAAAGTTTCTTGATAATCTACTCCATAGGTCTGAGTGTACCCTTTTGCTACTAGTCTCTTTGGATGCTTCCACTTGAGGGGAAGTGTTGGCATGAGTTGTCAATCAAGAATTAAAACAGAGAGATTATAGGAATCGGTCAAGCATGATTCTAGACCAAATTGATGTATAGTCAAAAATAGAGTATCAAATCTATCTATATATATGTACACAATGCCTCTGTAAATTATTTTTATGTGGAATACAAAGAAAAGAAACTTTGACGGGTTCTGATTCAACCAGGGCAGAATGGTCAATGTTCCTTTACAATGGGTAGACATATTCATTTGGCTTGTGACAAGGAGCAATAAATGGTAATCTGCGTGATAAAACTGTGTGACTTAGTGCTGAACTTCTCTTATTTGGATCAATCTGGATCATTTGTCTTTTCTTTTTATCCACGATATCTCAACAAACTTTTGGTGGTATCTGTTGGGAAATCATGCTCTTTGACATTATTTGTGCACAGGCACGAGAGAATACAAGTTGATGGACTTTTTTGGGGGGAAATTCCATCAACAATCCTCATCCTCGACACTGGCTTTCAAGATTGCTGCCTTTTTGGAGAAAGAAAAGTGAACCCATTATGCTTATGCATTAAAATGTGATTTATTCACAAAATAAGCCACAAGTATGCTTGATGGAGCCATTGCCGGAGTTTAGTCATTGGGTGTTGGATGCTTGCTTCTTAAAGGTAAAAATCTTCAATTTTTCATATTAATTATGCTCTTGACTTTAGACCATTCCTATCTGAATAAATTTAAAATTCAATTTTTTCATTATGCTTATTTTACTATCTAATAATCTCCCTCTTCAAAAAATTTTAATTTGTTATTGTGCTTACTCAATAAATTTCATATATTGGTAGTTTGGCTAAGCATCTTCTTCTCATGCAAGGAGCCATTATCTTGCCATTGGGTGTAGTGATGACTCAATGGGATATTTCGGGATCAATTTTAAATTTGAAGGCAAACATTCAGGTTGGTTTCTAGAGGATGATACCTTCAGGAATGTCTAATTGTGGTTGGCAAATTTTTTTCTTAACATTTTTGGTCATTTTGTGTAGTTTTACTAGTGTCAGAGTTCTAATATCACTTTGATTCCCATACAAAAGTTCTTACTCTTGATGTTGTCTACATAAAAGTGTAAAATTATAAATTGACCTAGTAGTATGCTAGTACTTAAAATTAAGAATAGCACTTATGTTTCGGTTGTTGGTGTTATGATTTTCCCGCCTCAATTAGTTGGGAACTTGGAATAAGGCTTAGGTATTACTGAGTCATTGTGACAGGGGATTGAAAGAGCGCCCCTGTATCCCTCTCCTCAAAAGCTGGAAGACTTGGGCATCGAAATTTGACATAGCCATACCCCGAGCTATTAGGCAAGAAAACTAGTTTTCTCACCTGCTTGCTAGTGAGCGGAGTTTCTTTGAAGCTCATTATGAGCAAGAAATTTAATTTGTGGAGCAGCTTTTGTTATATTTGTCCATTTCATTTTTCACTTTTTTTTTCCCGTATGTAGATAGGTGTCTGGTTGTATTATATACATGTAGATGTGGGGTGACGAAGTCAAAGCTCTGTGTTGCATGCGGTACTATTTATAATGAGGTAAATTAAATTTCCTTATATTGTTTTAATCTACAAATCATTACTTATGCATTGATCTAATACCAGTTTTAACAAGAAAAAAGATGTTCTCAGGTTTCCATGAACGAGTAATCATTCTACCTATTCCTTGTAAATTCTTATTATGGTTGTTCAATGACGCACAATTGCTTTAGGTGTATTTAAGTATGACAAGAGCTTTTTATCTGGGCTTCTGCCTTGCTCCTCCTTGTCCCTTATATGGCATTTCATTTGTCCTTACATGTCTGTCCTTTGTAATAGTTTTGGACTAAGTTTTTGCCTCATCTGCCCTATTGAGACCCATCTGACACGATTTGTAAGGAAACTGGACACGCTGCCATGAATCTATGATATCAGCATCATGGTGGTGGTTCTTGAAACCTTGCATTATATGGTCAAGTCACAGGATCTCTGTGAGGTGATGCGTTACTGCAATGGATGATTTTGAACACTAAGTTAATCTGGTTTGTTCAAGATGACTCGCATATTAGGTTTCCTGACTGTCCATTGCTCAGTATTATTAGTATTTGTAAGGTTTTGGCCCTTAGATTCCAATTTAGAGGAGTGTTATAGATGGAGACCTTTCAGTGATGTGGTTCAGTTATCACTCCATGGACCTAGCATGAATATCATCCTGCATGTGTCAATGGAGTTGATGTGTGCTTAACTAAGATCATGCAGAATTTCTCTCTTGATTGCATCCTTGTGCTAGTTATTAATTCTTACCTTTTTGCCATGTTCTCTAACTTTTGGTGAAAGAAGCTTATTGGCTGTTTTTTCAAATTTGGACATTATCTTTTGATTAGAGTTTTGAATGACCTTATTTTGCAGAATATGTTGGGTTCTGGCAGATAGATTTTGTTATATTTGGAAATTGGTTTGCCAGAATCATTCTCCATTCATGGAAACTACAGTGAAAGGGTAAGTTTTTGAATTTCATGGTCTTCCAATGGATTGAAACTGGTGTCTATCCCTTTGATCGTCGGCGGATAAGAATATTGGATAAGAACGATCTGAACTTCTACGACTCTAGTTCCTTCCTGAGCTAAGGCCTCTGACACTGCTATTGTATATGATGATTTAGTTTCTTTGTTTATGCAGTGCTCACATCCGGGCAAGTCATGCTGCAAGGAAAGGCTTTGAAAACACTGTAGAGTGTCGATGATGTTGTCTCTCAGTCTATCATTCCCAAGTTGTTTGGTGACTAAATGGGTTAATTACAATTTATCCCTTTCAACTATGTCTCTTGTTACAATCAGTTCCCTATGGTTTCAAATATTATAATTTGTCCCCTCCAAGTTTCAAATAACAGCAGTTGGAACATGAAAGTACGTCCATCTTGTATATTATTTTTCATATTTTTTTTCTTGAAATACCAATTCTATCCCAAAAAAATAAAGAAACGGAAAAGCCAAAAAAATAATACGTATGTTCATCCCAACCCCATGTTCGCCTTCACCTTTGTCTCCTCCTCCACTCCACCTCCACCTCCACCAAAAAACAACACGCGAGCACGCACAAACACACATACTTTTTTTAGAGGTAATGGTGTTTTTTCAACAAAGTAAAATCGCGTGAATTTTTCATGTTTTAACTTATGTCATTTTTTATGGTCTAAAATTAATCGTTGGAGTTAATTGCAAACCATTCAAAATTAAAAGAGACTATTTGTTAAACTTAAAACCTGAAGGGATGAATAATAAACTATCCAAAGTTGAAGGGGGTGTTTTATAATATAATGGATTTTTTCTGCTTGGGTGTTTATAGGCAAACTGATGGTTGAAGTAGTAAAACTGAGAATTAGAAAGTCAGAAGTCTGAATTGAGTTTTTAAACATCATATTAGAAAATTCTGAAGGCAGATCTTGACATAACGGTAGAAAAATTCTGAAGTCTAAACTGTGTGACTTTCTTTATTTTCAGGGTAAGACTATGTATATCTAATATTTCTTAAATCTCACAGTCTTGTACACTAAAAATTAGAGGTTGCTTTTAGATCTGTTTGGTTACGCTTATAAGATTTAACCACAAGCACTAGCCGTCAAGCGGAGTCACCTCTTACCACTCCAAGAGTTGGACAGAATTCAAATCCCACTAGATGATTTGGACTGTAGAGTTTTCTACCATACCCATGTGTTTCAAAATCTTATTTCCGGAGCCCATGCACTTTCAATCTTATTTACTAAACTTTATTACTTTCAGAAAATAACATTTCAAATGATTTATTTTAATAAAAAAAAACATAATTCAAAATGACATCTTAAGACTACACACACTACTCACCCCACATGAATTTTACTAACATTTTCAAAAATTTCATTTGAATTGACCTTTTTTTTTAAAAAGAATACATCAGTTTGGAAACTTGCATAAATTTTTAAAATACTATTTTTTTGATACCATCGCCTTGTCTCCCACTAGGGAAAATTGGATCAGTGGAAAAGAATTAGTGCTCGGATTTGTGACCACTGGTGTTGTCCTATTCCCATGGACGAAGATGTGACAATGGAAGTTTTAGGGTTATTCAGTAATTGAGTCTATTTTTTAATAACATAAAATACTCAGTTTTAATTCATTTTCCTCTCGAAGGACAAACCATTCTTGTTCTTTTAGGAACATATTCTAACTCAACTCAAGTCATGGTGATCAACCACTAAATTCGAAGGAGCAGTCGACGTAAGTCCCAACACCCTATAACAAAAAAAAAATTGCAACAGTGGAAAAATATCCTGTGGCAGGATTGGAAAGCGAAAACCAACCACTTGGATGGAAGTTCCATTCCGTGGGGAATGGGATGAGCATTTACATTAGAGATTTAAAACTGAATGTGAATTTATTTATTTTTTGGTATATTTTTTTTTAATAATAAATATTATTGGGACCCACTATATGTTTATTTTTAATGCGAGTGATTTATTATTAACGAAAATTGAACGATTGTGAAAAAGAAAGTGGGATTCCACTTTATAAATTGATTTTTCTCCCTCCCACCTATGTTTTATTTACTAATTATTAAAAAAAAGATTAATAATAACAAATACACTAATCAACCGAGAGTTAGATGCCTATCCCATCAAAGGCAGAGAAATTAATCATAATTATGCTGATTAAAACAACTAATTATCTAATCAGACTACAACATTGGACATATGGCTGGTGGCACTCTTAAAAAGAAAAACTTCTAGAACTCCTGGTATTAAAAAACAACGAGGTAATTGGAACCTAATTTATTGGTCCAATTTATTATGTTTTTTAGATTATTTGTGGGACCTATCAAATATTAGAACATAATATTGATCAATGCTTCTATTAAAAGCACACATTATGTCAACAAATTAAATTAATTTTTTAAATCTAAATAGTATTACGTATTAAAAAAAATAGATATACAAATAGATCACTCTACATATCTATTATAGAGCATTGTCTTTCAATACAACACAGTGATATGTAGTGCATGGTATTGTCTTTCAACACTGCACAACTATATGGAGGAGATCTTATCGTATTTACATACCACACAGATATATGCAAGGAATATTAATGCATCTATATCGAGGTCAAAGTTAAGGACAGTAGCACATAGCTATATGCAAGGGATCTCATTGCATTTACATTGAGATCGAAACTAAGGGGACGGGCTCTAGACGTTAAAAAGTATGTTTAACTCTCAACAAACTATAGTAATTATAAAGATTCGAACACAAATATTGAACAAGAAAATCCAAGTTCTTACCCAGAAGATCAATTACTCATTGGTTAATAATTTATCTTTCAATAATGCTATTTCAACTTAATTTACAACAGAATTTGTTGATATAATTCATTACGATTATTGAATTGGTAACAAATCTTAAGAAATATTGGGATATATCAATTTAATAGTTATGAGTAATTAAATCAACAAATTAAATTAATAAATTAGATTTAAACATAATTTATAATTTATACCCTACAAGTATGCATATAATTTCTATTTGATCCCTAAAGTTTCAATTGATACAATTACATCCTTAAAGCTTTAACCGAGTTTCAATCTAGTTCTTTTATTCAAATCTATTAATTTATTTCGATAGAAAAATATCACAAGATTTGCCCATAAAAACATATTTGTTCAACAAAAAATCTCTCTCAAATTCATCGATATTTTTCAATTTGTTTCGCAATATCTCAAATTTATCAGCTATATATTTTTTTATCTTTACAAGAAAAAAATTGAGTAGAGGTGACGAAAGCTTCTTGGTAGTGCCAATAGCTTCATCCTCCTACAATTAACAAACAGGAAATCAAATGTGTTCTTTTTCTTCAGGACTGCCTATTACACGAACAATGACATTGCAATTGGCAGAT
Organism: Ilex paraguariensis; assembly: GCA_963454935.2. Taxonomy (NCBI): domain Eukaryota; kingdom Viridiplantae; phylum Streptophyta; class Magnoliopsida; order Aquifoliales; family Aquifoliaceae; genus Ilex; species Ilex paraguariensis. The sequence continues at coordinate 164,862 of CAUOFW020002903.1, forward strand.
ACTTTGTGTTGGTGGATCTCTCTCTCTCTCTCTCTCTCTCTCTCTCTCGTACAAAAAGATGGAAAGAAAAGTGAATGCGAAGAAAAGCATCATTTCACGCCCACTGTCACGTGTCACCATTGCAGCAAAGTCAATGACCGCTGGCGGCGGTGGTCGTAGCACTGTTTGTCAACCAAGGGAATTGCAAACTCGCCGGCGAGTGATCGGGAGAGCAATCTTTGTCGGCCGGGCCGGCGAGTTCCTCCAAACCCACAAAGAAATCATCACTCATGGCCATATCAGAGAAACCCAATAACCCATCTTCTTCATCTTCTACCTCCAAGTTGTCTTCTCTCTCTTCTCTGCTCTCCGTCTTTTCCGTCGCCGGAGAGAGACTACCCGCCGGTGAGACTGGAGATGAGAAAGAGGGTTTGATGGTCTCATCGGCGGTGACGGTTTGGGAGCTGGTAGGCTTCTGGCGGCTAACTCCGGCTAGCGAGTTCCGGTGAGTGGGTATGGGGTGGTTATGTTCGCCTGTGTAGGTGACAGTGAACATACCCGGGTCGGATCTGTTTCGCTCCACTTGTTTTCGGGCCATACAACCCTTTGAGGTGCTACATCTGTAATAACCCCTGTTGATCCAGAAAGAAAAGGAACTTGAATTTTCCCGAGAAAGTGAAATTAAAAACTATTAAGGCCAATTAATTTTTAGCATTTTAAAAAGTACTTTTTCCTAGTTAAGAGAGCTGAAATAAATTGCAACTTTGCTTTCAAAAGCAAGCAAAACACTGTAAAAAATTTTAAAACAATGCAATTTGGATTGCAAGAATTAATGTTTAAGCACCTTAAATATACGGCAATTTAGAAGTCATTTTTTGCTGTTTGTTGACACCCAAACTACAATTTCTAAAAATCAACCACTTTTTTTTTTTTAGCAATTTGGAAGTGATTTTTGTTGGTTGTCGAAACCCAATCCATAATATTTCCAAAAATAAGAAAAGTACTTCTAAAAAGCAGCCACCTTAATAATACAGCAATTTGGAAGTCATTTTTGTTGCTTGTTGGAACCCAAACTGAAATTTCGAAAAATAAGAAAATTACTTTTAAAAAGCAACCAAAAATGGTTGAAACATCAAACACTAGAGACCCACCTTGGGTAAGGAGAGCCTTTGATGGGTTTTTGCCCATACTTTCTCCAAGACCATGTATCAGATGATAAACCCTCTGCTGGCACTTCACGAACCCTCTTCAATTGATTCTTCCTGTGAGTAAAACACAAACACATCTGTTAGAAATGGCAGAATTTAATACATGGGTATGTGTTATTTTTCAGTTTTTCACCATAACCAGAGCATAAAACACAAATTAATCACCTTCTTTTTGACCTTGGAGTTTGAGCAGTAGACCCACCAGCTATTGTACTTCTAGAGCCACCAAGAACAGGCTGCTTTGCTTGAAGTAGTTCTTGTTTTTGTTGTTTTTGCTGTTGTGGTTGTGATAGATCTTGTATTCCTCCAAGAACAGAAAAGGGTGATATGGGTATGATTTGTGGAGAAAGAGGTGGTGTTTTGGGAAAGAATGGTTTATATAGATCATGTAACTCCTCAATACTCCCACTTCTTGGTTCAAGCAGATCTGGAAAGCGTGGAAACAGATTTTCTTCTTGTGCTTGAAAGCTGAGCCAAGAATAATCATCTACAGAGCAAGTGGTACTGGTGTTGATGGTAGCGGAGGAAGAGGAGGTGGCTGCGCAGCTTCTGACCACCGCCTGGAGACCCCAATCATCGTGATCCTCCATGGTTTGATTTCTCAGTCGCACAGATAGAACCAGAGTAGAGAGAGAGAGATTAATGGGGACAAAGTAGGACGCTGACTTGTGGAGGAGAGAGAAAAATTGGAGGGTGTAAACTAGTGGGAAGCATTATTATTTATGGAGAGAGAATGGGTGGTTTTTACAAGAAGTCCAAGGAGTGAGAGATGATGGATTGGGTTGGCATTATCAAACGCTTATCTTTTGTTTTCTCTCTCTCTTTTTCCTGTCTTGTTTCTCTCTCCCTCAGACAAAGAAACCCTCTGATTTTGATTTTAGTTTTGGTTTTGAGGTTGACCTATGAATTTGTCAAAGGCGAATACAGCTCAGAAAGCAAAAGTCCACACACGCTCCTTTCTTTTTTGTTTTTTTAAACATACACACACTCTCTCTATCTCTCTGACACATACAATACACATCGTGAGTAGTGAGATAGGTCACCTACCGACAGACAGAAAGAAAAAAGAGGAGTCTAGCAATATGGGCGCGCGTCGCAATGTGTGTAGGAACCCGTGTATTCTCACTAAGAAACCATTTCATAAGAGAGAAATCGAGTATCATGAAACTTGAGACCTATAAGCATTCGAATCTCGGTAATTTTGTTAGAGCCGCGATACGAAAATTTATTTTTTATAAATGTTCCACTTTTGACGTGAATTGGATGACTTATTTTTTAGTAGATTGAGAAAAAAATTAATTTAAATGTACGTAAACTGATTTGAATATTTCTAATAATTCAATCAAGACTTAAATGGATCATTTATTTTTTATTTTGATTTATCGACAAGGAGTGTTTAGTCTAACTTATGCGCAGCTCGACTAATCTCCCTTCTAGATCCGATCAAAGATAACTCATTCACGTCAAGATTAAAATATTCATGAAAAATTTACCTTCATGACATAACCTCAAGGAATTGTCAAACTCAAAAAATTTAAGTTAACAACTCGTATCTATTATTACTTAAACTATCGTTGGGATTAAATGAATCATTTCTTTATTGGTGAAAATTTGTATAAGAGCAATGTTATGTGCACAAAAAATATGTATCAAAACTTACACTAAATTACTTGCAGTCGTTGGATCAATGAATCTCATTATTAATTCAACGACCATGTTTATTTAGTACAAGTTTTGATACGCAAATTTAGTACCAAAAAAAATTACCCATTGTATAAATAGTGGGCTCGATGGGCACATGATCCTGAGAACCTTTCACTCTTTCACAAGGTATCAGCAATGGAATCCTATTTTTTCCACTAAAATTTTTGCTGCATCCACTAGCTTCGAGCTCTTGTATTCCATGTTCAAATCATATCCAATATATATTGTAATGAACTTATGCCTAAAGGCAATACAATACTAAAAATGAAACATTAATAATATAATATTTATATTTTAAATAATAATTTGTTTTTTATTTTTATTTATTTAATTATATAATTTAAAATTAAATTAAACAAAAAAAAATAAGAGAGAAGTAAGGGGAGAGAAGAGAGAATTATGTCTGAATTAATGGAATTGTCTTTTACTAGGGAGTGTGTTAGTTGAATTATTTGATATTGGGATTTGTGTAAATAAGAAGATGTTTTTAAGTGAAAAAAAAAAATTTAGAATGAATTTTATATTATTAGATCAATGTATTAGAAAATTAGATCAATTATGATCATTGTTGTACTTTTATAAATAGAGAATTTAACTTCATAATTGTAATATTAGATCAACTATACAAAAAATGAATCAATCTTAACCGTTATGTTTTTATAAGTTAAAAATTCAATTTTTCAGAATATTAGAAAGATTTTTTTTTTTCAATTTTCACTTAAAGTGAACAATCATATATAATTGACTATTATTTAGATAAAATTTAAACTAAAGTAAAACAACTTATTATAATAAGAATAGTTTAAATGATAATATATTAAGTTCGAATATTTGCAACTACTTAGAAGAAAGAGATGAGAGATTTATCCCTCATAATGCTCTAATTTTGGTGCGAATAGTCTCTCTTTGACTAGATAATAAAAAAAATGAGTAATATTATATAGACTTAAAAATTAGATTTAAAAAATATATTTGATAATCACAACCATTGAATAGATAGTATGTCTCAATAAATATTGGGATCTACAATAAAATTAATGATTGTGATTATCAAATTTAATTTTTAAATCTATTTTTTAAATTCATGTAGCATTATTAAAAAAAATTAGGTAAATTCACTCAAATATCCTGCACCGTTAAACTAAAAAACAATTGATAAGAAAGCTAAAAGGTAAATTGGAGAGAGAGAACTGCCCATAAAAAAAAAAAAAAAAAAAAAAATTTGAGAGAGAGAATAACGAAGCTAATAATTGCGAGAGTTTATGTTCGTAGTGGTGGGTGGAACGAGGCAAAAAGTTTGCAAGCGTGTGGGGTCCGTCATTTTATGTTCCTGGTAATAAGTCGTGTGAGATAATACGCTCAAAATTCAATGAAAATAAATAATATAATATAATAATATTATTCGTGCATAGTCTAACACTTTTTGTGTGCCACCAATGATGTTAGAACATAATAATTTGACGATATAATAAATTATTTTCAATGAAATAGTAATTGAGAAATATATTTACTAATGAGTCTCATACAACATTAAATAAATTTTATTATTATTTCATTTTTATCAACTTATTATGTTCTCGAATTATGTCTCAATAGAATTTTTTTTTTTTTTTGGTGCATTTTTGGTGGCCATTCTTTCTTTCCCTCGGCAGATAGGTTGATTCAACAATTCCCTGTGATCCTCTCTTTTTTTTTTTGCTACTACCTCTCGTTTCTCTCAACTGGATTAGTTACATATCATCTGGAAAGGCAAGAGGATAAATAGTAAAGAAATGGTTTTTTTTTTTTTTGTTTTGTGTTACAAATTGTTCAAATTTATACTGATTACTCCCTTAAATTTTGAGATTAGCTATTGTAGTTTGAATTAATTTAAAGACATGTCTCCTAAGAAACAAGTGTACCCTTAGAAGATATGAAAATTATCGAATCTGAGACTTCTTACTTGTAAGAAGACAAATTTGACCACCCCTAAGGGTCGGCAACATGCGAGTGTGCACGTGACGTTCTTTTTCGGGTAAGTCACGGTGACAATGTGGTATAAGAGTTCACTGGTGTGCAACTCGGATGGGTTTGCGGGTGAAAAGATCAAGAGAAATTTAAATGCTGGTATAGGACTTTTTTTATCCGAAAGTCCAACAAGTGTTATTTTAGGTCTTAAGGACAATTGAAATCGTAAATACTAATTTATCCTTAATGTCATAATTTTACAGTAACATAAAACAGTCAATAACAGTAACATACGACAATGACATTAAACAATAGCATCGAACAGTGACAGAAATTTTACTATCCAAATCCCAGGCTTTAATTTTGCTTTTTAGAAAATAACTTGGTTAATTATAATCTGTGAATGATTCATTTAGCTATTAATAAATTTTCTTTCTGAAAAGTTTGTATCTGCGCTCTTCACGAATTTTTTTTATTTGCTATTAGTATAACCTTTACATGCATTATACTAGAACCTAAAGGCACTTCATTTTTTCATACAACTGGAGTGTAAATTCCATTTAAATCTCTAGACACGTGTTTATTTTCGAATGATTTTCATTTGAATCGTCACCTCACCGGTTCAAAGCACTCCATTATCTGAATTGGTATGGTATCGTCTTTATCTTTGTCTTAAACTTCGATCTCTGATCTCCAGTCAAACTCCAAATTCTACTGATCACTGGAATCTAAGCGAACAAGGCGAATAGAAACTAAAAACTCGAGTTGAAGACAAATTTGATTCTCAGTTACAGGAGCTAGAATTTGAATTGTCTCGAGAACCCAAAATCCCAAACAAAGTACAACCCAAACTTAAATAAGATTGAAATGTTTAGGCCAGGCCAAACCCAGTACTAAAAATACGTGAAAATACTAAATATTTCGGGTTTTGGCTTAGACTAGATCCAAGTTGACGCACTCAGGTCGCACCCATAAGGCTTAGATACGGTCAGGCACTGGTGAAACTTCTTGGTCCCAATCCCTATCTCAAATATTTTCAGAGGCATGAGTCCCCATGAGTAGTGATGATGATGATAAATTATAAAGCAGAAGACTAAATACATGAACATATTCAAATAGGACCCACCAACCACCATCAACCACCACTATAAACAAGTGGTCATAACCCCCCCCCCTCTCTCTCTCTCTCTCTCCATACACACAAAAACACACTTTCTTCTTGACAGAGGTGTGAAGCTCATGGTTGTGACATTTTACAGATTGGGTTTGGCTGGTTGACGTGCTTTTTATTGACAGCTCTATCCTTCCTAAATGGCTTGCTATTGAATGACCTAGTTTCAGTAGTTTTGCTGTCCAAACATCTAGCAAAGGAACGTCTCCGCCGGCCTAAGAATGAAAAATAAAACAACAATCCAATTTAAATACATGTTTGGCAATGCTTCCCTTTTTCATTGCTAATATTATCTAGGAGCTTGTTAAAAAAACACAATTTTTAGATGAGTTAAATGGACATTGAACTCCAAACCTTACCCAACTTTATGATTATAAAATAGAGTTAATTGCACTGGAGGTCTCTAAAATATGAAATTTATCTTATTTTGATCTTCAATGTTTCAATTGCATCATTTTGATGCCTGAAGTATTAAATATATTTCTATATGATCCCATAAGCAAATAATATCTAAATTGTTAACGATTTTTTATCATAAATTTATCACATGATACTTAAATATGGATAAAAAAATAATTTAGATAACTCTTAACCAAATTTCTACTTAAATTTTGGTTAAATAGTTACCTAAATGCACAGTTTTAATCGTGAGCTATTCAAATTTTAGTCAAAAGCTATTCATATTACACATTTTTTTGTCAAGAGTTACTCAAATTTTGTTTAAGAACTATTAAAATTATTTTTTGTCCATATTTAGGCATTGTGTGAAAACTTATGATAAAAAATCGTTACCAATTTGGACGTTGTCTGCTTGAAAGAATATATAGAAACATTTAATTCTTCAACGATCAAAATGATGCAATTGAACTATTGGAAACTAAAATAATCTCAATGAAACCAATGCAAATTAACCCTATAAAATAATTTCTGGATATAACAAAAAAGAATCACCCAAATACACCAAGCTCCAACCACTACACAATATGAAGAGCATTAACCTTACTCCCCATGCATAGATGTTATTTTCCTACCAAACTCGTGGCATTCAGTTTATAATGAAACAATTTTACAACTACGCTGAGACCCGGGCCTTAATTTTTATATGTAATATTACGTATAAGAGTCAAAATTATTTCTCCACGAGCTGGTATTAGAAATTCACCATTGAAACCAATGAAATTAGCACTATATTTCAGCTTCCCGTAGGATGATGCATTTAGTTCAAGCAAAAGCCACATATGATGCCATAAGAACCAAATTCAAATTTGCAATGAAACACGACATGGAAACAAACTTCTACCATATACTTATGCTGAACTAAGGTGCCTTAAAACAAGGATTTTTCTACGATACCATATCAGATGTTACAATCAGGGCCGGCCCAAGGCCTAGGCCACTTAGTTGGCGGCCAAGGGCCCCCATTTTTAACAAAATTTTGGGGTCCTCTATTAAGAGTTTTAATTACGGATGCATGTATTTTAGATGGGCTAATTTGAGAGGACCAAAATTTTATTGATAGGTCCATTAACACTTCAACAATTTACCTAAAAAAATTTTCTACTTGTCAGCTATAGTAGACTGCTAGACTTTTAAAACAAGAAAAGTAGACGACTAGAGGTATTTCTCTCTCTCTCATTTATGAAGGAATTAGGCAAATCTCTCTACATCACTCTATATCTCTCGCACAAATTTATTAACCGCTATTATTACGAATTCACTCACAAATCACAGTATTTGTTTAACGCCACTCCCTCGTGCCCTCTCTCTGTGAAATGTGAAGCCTGAATCTAAATAAAAAAAGAACACCAAATCTCTCTATTCTCTTATAATTCAAAAATTCAGCAATTAATTGATAGCGATCAAGATTCAAGGGTCAAAATTTTTTAGGCTCAATCTGTTATAATAAATTGGTTTGTTCAATTGTTATCTCATTTTTTATTAGAAATTTTTAGAAGTTTGGTGTTCTTAGAATTTGTAATAAGTTGATTTCATATTTTTGATATTATTGTTGATTTATCCTTTTCTAACAAAAACTTAAATGCTTTAATCTTGAAAGTTGATTGTTGAAGACCTAATTTATATAAAACGATTAGATTCTTTTCAAAATGCATTTAGAATATCGCGGTAACAATTACTTCAACAGAGAAAAATTTTTCAAAATTTAAATTAACAAAATCTTATCTTCGATCAACTATGTCACAAAAAAGATTAAATAGATTAACTATAATATCTATTGAAAAAGCTATATAACAAAACTTTAATATAAAATTTTAATCAATATTTTTGTATTTCAAAAAGCTAAAAAAATAGCTTTTAAAAGAATAAATTTTAATAATTGTTACCTATTAATAGGGCCCTGCTTCATATTCTCGCCTAGGACTTCCGGATTTGTTAGGCCAACCCCAGTTACAATCCAATCAAATCAAGTTACTTGGGATTGATCGTAAGATTTTAGGTTATATCCCAAATTTTCGAACTTTATTGAATGGTAACTTTTCTCGGTACCAAAAACTTTAATCTGGAACCAAAATTTGCTATGTCCAACATGACATGTCATTACCAAAAGCATCATATTACATAAAGGAACAATCCCAAACATGATACTTTCCTTCCTATGATCGAAGATACAACCAACAAGTGCAAATCAAGTACATAAATTATAGCCTTGGTCATACAATCCTTCGAATTTTCTCATCTAAAGTTGTAAGGAATATGTAGTCGTAAGGGTTAAAAATAGAGGAAAGGTTGATACACCATACCGTTGTCCAAGGCGGAGTTTATTGCCCAAGAAATTCAATTGACCACAGACCTGTTCAAAAATGGCCTCAGCTTCAGCCGTCCAACTTGAGGTGTCAGCTCCTCTCACGCCACACATTTCATAATTAAGGCCCCCCCTCCATTTCAGCATCCTATTCCCTGCATTAACTAGAGCTCGGCCACAATGAGCTAAGTCTCGCTGCAAGTTTCGCACTCTTGAAGTCCTCTCTAAGCTGAATAAACCTGCATTTGCAGCCAACTTAAAAGTTCATATCATAAAGGGGATCTAGGTAGAGAAAAAAGAATAACATAGACATTGAAGGCATTCTGTCTTCCTTCCTCTAAAACACATCATTGACAAATGTAAATTTACATATAAATATGCCATAGTAAGGTATGCTTCCTACCGGATAAATTATGAGGAACATGCTTCACAAACTTGTAAAGATCACAGGGACTTCTCTTCAAAGAGAAACAAGGGTCTCTTTGGATATGTTTTAAAAAAAACAGTATTCAAAAACAAGGTCAGATCTAAGGAGAAAGTCAACCTCAAGAAAATATATAAAATCAATCGATGAGAAAACATAAAGCACATGGAACGAGCATTCTTCAGGAACTTGTTAGAAGTCAATTGTCAACTTGTGCCACTTGAAGGGCTAGAACTTCAAACGAGATCAGAAGGTTTGAAGGAATTGATCAGGGCTTATTTTGGAAGCGAAGAGAAAGACACGGATGAGAAAGAAAAAAAACCCTTTTAATTGATGCCTTTTAATTGTACAGTAGATTACATCCCGTATTTTCAATTTTTCTGAAACTGTCTCAAAACTAGCGAAAACACGTTATTAGTGTTTTCTGAAATTCTGTCTTTTTTTTTTCCCAGTTTTAGAATACTAGATACAAAACTCTGCTTTCCAAACAAGTTCTCTTATGTTTTTTGTATCTAAAAATAGGAAAACTATTTTAAAGATGCAAACCAAACAGGGCCTTATGTTGCGCACTACTTTTGATGGGTAATTGATTTGTTATGTTTCATAAGGTTTTCTAAAACATGATTATATGTTTCGGTACATTCAATAGATGTTGCCTTGTTGACAATTACCTTTGTGCATCTTTCCGAATGCTAGGGGTACCTTCGAACAGAGTGGACAGGCTTTCAGGAGCAACGATAAAAACATTTGCCATGCTGGAGATAAAAGTTATGTCAATAATCAAGCAACAAACCTGATAAATCAAAGGCTCAAAATCAGGCAGAACCCTACAACTTACATGCCCAACAATTCAAATTTCTCATCGACAGAAGGAGCATTGAAACTGCGCACGAATTCCCCATACTCAGTTATGTCACGCTTCAGCCGCAACCCTCCACTACAAATGCAAACAAAACAGAAAGTGAAGAAGTTGCACAAGAGCAGCAGATAAAAAGAATTTATCGGTGCACATTCCGGCTTGTATACTGTAAGATACATTATTACATTTGCTTGGAAGGATGAGCACATTCACAAAGGCCTATTAGTTGCTGCACAGTGAATGATTTTCCGAGAAAGGGTCAATTGTAAAGGCCCTCACCCACAAGGTAACGAAGCAACAATAAGCGGGCAGAAATCCAATGACTGCCCTAGAGCAGTATACACGTCAAAATTCTAAAATTTGTCATAAATTGAGCAACAATAGATGGCCCTAGTAAACTTTCATACCCCGTGAGTTCCATCAAGGAAACCTATTTGTCGTAACCAAAGTGCAGACGATGTCCATGGTAGATATCCTATGCACATAAGAAACCAATTTTTGGAACCAAGACAAACTACTCTAGTAGCTATATCAACTTCACCATGTCCAATACTAAATAATTTACATGAGCGAAGCATAGATACCCTTGGTCTCGGTCCCTAGCTCTTCCATTGGGAAAAATAGTAATTAACCAGGATAGTTCAAGTCACAACCAGAATACATTGGAAGTACCGGTCATATTGTCACATGGCCTGCAAGTAACACCACCTTGTCTCTAGTAATCAAAGGTGACCAGTGAATCAGAGAACCTGAAGTCCCAAGCTTGGTCTCAGTCCCTAGCTCTTCCATTGGGAAAAATAGCAATTAACCAGGATAGTTCATTTCACAACCAGAATATATTGGAAGTACCAGTCATATTGTCACATGGCCTGCAAGTAACAGCACCTTGTCTCTAAAAATCAAAGGTGACCAGTGAATCAGAGAACCTGAAGTCACCATTTGTTGCATTAACAAGCACGCATTTCATATAAGGTTCATAACAGATGGAATGATATGCCAAGACAGACTGGCCCATGCAGAAGAGAAAGTTAGAGAGTAACAAATTCAAAACAGTGTGCATATATGAACATGATTTTGCAATGATGCAGAATGTCTGTAACAAACCATCAGGGTAACATGATTTTACCATGTTGCAGAAATCAAAGTCTCAACATGATGACCAAAGTGTGACAAGTTAAAGCAAGATGATACCTGGGATTAAAAGTAAACTTCTGCCAATGATTAAGCAGCCCTTTCTGCAAACGGTTCCCCTATATAGAAAAAACTTATGGTGTTATTGAAAGAACATGCATATAACAACAAAAATTGAAAATATTTAGATGATAGAATCACTGATTGAAATTATCCTAAAATGCAACAAAAGGAGTTGGCAGACGTAAGGAGAATGGGATGTCAGGTTGCTCAAACATTCATTGCTGTGCACAAGGGACAACGAAAAGGGCAAAATTCAATGTTCCAGTTTTATATACCCACAGTATAATGGCATAAAGTCTTTTCTCAAACAGTAGAAAATACAACTAAGACAATTCATTCATAAAGCCTACTTTTGGATATCCATATACATCATTATATTAACAAAACACTAAATGCATGCAACAGCTCCTTCACATATAAAATTATGATCAGCAAAATACCATGATGCGCTGCAACACTTGTGGACGGACATGAAAATCAGAGAAATCTAAAGATTAATGCATGCAGCTTATCAGACATTTGCACATCTGTGATCATTACCAGATATGGAAGAAATTAAAAGCACTAAAAGAATTAAAGAAGCAGGCAGACGAGATATATGTACCAATTCAGTCAAGAAGGCTTGTTTGTTAAGACCATCTAGTGCAGTGAATGCAGCCTCAAGCACACGGGAGAGGTATGCCACGACCCTGGCCAGGGGAAGAGAAACATGAGCCCCAGAAAACACATGAAAAATAAGGCACATATCAGCCACTCGTAATCAAAAACAACAATGATGACAAGAAAAAGGGAAAAAGGATGCAAGTTCAAGTGAAAGTATCTAGAAATGAATGCCATAAGGTGGTGCCATGAGACAAAACAATATCATTTTATTCCCATGCAATGAGTATATTTTATACGCTGTGAGAAATACAAAAAAAATACACTCAATACTGATGCAGTTTCCAGAAACATTCTACCGCAATAAATATATCTATTCAGCTAAAGTTTTACAGTGAAGTAGGACAAACCTTGTGCAGGCATTGGTTGGTCGATGATCAGGAGCGATGCCATCATCGGGTGAGCGATAATCAGTTGTTTTTTGTTCAGCCGAGAGCAATCGCTCAACCTAAATGAGAAAAATATTCAAAAACAGAATGAACTGACTAGCAAAAGAACCGAAGAAATGTGCAGGACCCGAGGGCCTTTAAAGATTTAATCGACAAGTTGTCACAGTAAACACCAAAGCAAAATTATAGCCGAAGAATAATTTAAGTTAATTGAGCAAACAAATGCCTTGCTTTGGCACCCATAAACCTCAGTATATACTTCACAACTTGAATTACAGACCTCAGCCATAACCGTTTCAATGCATTGCTGAAGGCCTTTGTAAGCAGCACCCTCTGCACTGGACATAGCTGTTGCCATTTCTTCACATGAAGCGGCGTGAGCACCATCCACAGGTAGTAAAAGCCGGGAAATAGAATTTGCAAAGTACTGCAGAAACATTTCAAATCAATGTAGGATTCAAAGTAAGTATAAGGTCGTTCCTCCAATCGAATTGGCAAAAAAATCTATGATAGCAAAGCTCAACCCGACGTACTTGCTGAACAATGGCCACACTGCTTGCACATCGTTGTACAGCCACCATAAAAGATCTGAAACTGCTTTCACCAGCAGCAGCAGCAGCTTCTGCCTGCTAATCACCAAACCGTCCCTTAATTCAATCAACTAAGGAGTGAACAGATGAAGAATTCGCTACTTAAGAAAGACACTTACACACTTATCTTAGATAAGTCTTTCTGATTTTAGAATGACAAAAAAGGAAGGTATGTGATCAAGGAATTACCGCAGAAGCTGCAGCAGCAGCAACTCTTCGACTAACACTTGTGCCCAGCACAAATCTCTCTCTCAAAGCTGCAGCTTCAGTCAGACTGTCTCTGGATCGTTCAAGCCCATCAGTGATGTATAGACTGACCTGCAGAAATATAAAAAATGAGGAAGGTAAAAATATAAGCACCTAATGTCAATTTCCAATGTCCACTGAACAACTAAAATCCCAGAATGTAGAAAAGAGATCAGCCAACTTACTTGGTCAAGAAGACAGGTGAACACGGCTTTTACATTAGCTGCCAGGGTAGCAGGCTGTATGAAGACAAGTTAAATTACAAGTGAATCCACTAAAATACGTAAACGGTAAAACTAGGTCAATAGCAAAATTATCATAGAAATATGCCCATATCAGTACAAAATTTAGGCAATTTACCTGCAACGAAAACAAAGTGCATCTAGAAATTGCTTCTTCATTCCAACGCACAAACTCGGTCACCACAGTCACAGATATCTGCTGGTGGGAAGATGTTATTGAAGCTCCTTTAGTGCGTCCAATTGTCCCTGTTGACTCAGATGACTGCTGACTTTCAGCACGCAATTCCTCCATCTGCATAGCGAAATCAAAATTACATTCAGGCCAAAACACAGAATCATACCCACACACACACAAAGAACAATGAGATAAACCTTCGCTTTATAGAGTTGTCTTAGAGAGGCCTGCTCATACTCAATATATATGTCTTTGTGTGGAAGAAAGAGAGACTCGGTTAGGCCTGCATTTACAGATCCGTTTTCAGGACATTAAAATTCAAAAGTAAAATGGGACAAATTTCATAAAAATGTGAAAACTCAAACAAAGTACAGTTAACGTTTGCTGCGTTGTGAAAATCTCAAACTGTCCTTCAGCGAAATAATATAAAAATCTCCAGGCACTTAACGGTAAGTCCAATGAACATTTGAGACATTTGTTACACCAAGTTCTACAACCAAAATTAGCTAGATGAAAAAACAATTAGAAGCTTGTTACTTAAATAAGATCCAAAAAATACTGATCAATGAACCAACAGGTCCAGCCATCGGTCTCACATAATTAAAATTAATTTGTACATCTATTTGGTCAAAGCAACCCAGCCAGTACCGTAAATTTCAAACAAGCATACACTTTACAAGAAAGGGAAGTTTAGTTCTTATCTTTGTTTGCTATTTCAAGTAACGAGCATTTATTTATGGGTTCTAGTGCATAAGTCCGCGGTACTCAGAAAGATATCATTTTTTTCACTTGGGTCCTCCAAAAAAGACATAATAAAAACAATTATTTTTTTGATTATGAGGATAAAAAAGGTCGCTAAATAACAATTTTCTAAACATAGTTATTAGTATCGTACGACACGCGATATGTATCATACGATACGTCACGATACACCAAAAAAACGATATGTATCGTGTTTCTGTATCATTTTTGCACTGTATCGTACGATACATGATGATTCTATTTTTTATTTTTTATTTTTTTTTTTATTTTTTGGGCTAAAACGACATCGTTTGTCCTAGAATTTATTTTTTAATCACTATCCAATGAAACAACCTCGTTTTAGTGGTTATGGTTTAAAAAAAAAGTCTGTTGTTAATGTTATTCAATTCAACCAGTTAAAGTTAGAAATTTAAATTAGAAGTTTTTGCATTTTGATATAACTGAACTATGTTGAAAACTTGAATAGTTGGTGGAATATTAATAAAATACTATGTTATTATGAGTTTATTACTTTTTTACAAAGGTATATATACATATATATATATATATATATATATATATATATATAATTATTTACAAATTAAAATTGCGCATATATTACGATACACGATAAAATACACTATTTTTAAAAAATATACGTCTTCCGATACGCAATTTGATAACTAGGTTTTCTAAGGTATTTTTGCATCTTCCAATACTATTCAACAATGTTAAACATTCAACCCAAAACTAATTAACAATGGGTGGAGTGAACCCTAAAATATATAAACCAACCTTAGTGTTTCTAATTATTTGATATGGAATACAAGCTCTATTAACACCTTCCCTCACGTGGGACTCGGGTTCGCATGTGGGGTCAAACAAACAAACAAATAACTAACCATGCATTTCAAGATTCAAATGGACAAAAAACTTGGCCAATTGACCACCCAAGGGCTAGCTTTGATACCATAATAGAGCATTCAACCCAAAACCAATTGGTAATGGGTGGAGTAGCCCCTCAAGTATATAAACCAACCTTGGCAGTCCTAATTATTTGATGTGGGATACAAGCTCTCTTAACAAACGTCATAACCAACCTTCAACCATTTCTAATTCTTCAACCACCCTTATTCAGTTTTCAAACTCTAATCCTTCAATCATAGATCTCTAACTCTAATGACCCCACGTTGCAACTTAACACCTTAATTCTTCTTGAAGCCCCCCAAAAAAATTAGCAAGTTTTTCTTTCTAATTTCAAATCAGCTTAACCGAAAAATTAGCCAGAATTCATTGGTTGAGAGTTGTGAGGAAATTGTTGCTTCCACGGATTTGCTCTCACAAGGTCATATTCACATAAAAGAGGACGATTCAAGGGTTTGGTGGGTTGTCTTTCAATGGAAATTTGAGGTGAAATTTTTGTACTTCTATTTGATCTACTATTATATTAAACATGTTATCTTTACAATAACTATAATTTCTTACGATATTCATTTAATTTTTTTATTTTTATTTTTAATTATACGACCAGTTCGACCAATTGCCTCAACGATTGAACCAGTGATCCATTGACCCGTTCCCTCGGCCGGGTTGATGTCTAGTCCGATTCTGATAACTATGCCTCATAGGGTCATGAAAGAGATATTTCATGCATCACATTCCTCCATAATGGTGTTTGTTTTACTATCCTTGTCCATGTATATCACTTAGGATTCTAGCAAATTAAACTGAAAAAAGCAGCCATTCATTCCTCATTCTACTTTACCACCAGAAGAATTGTACCCTTATACCAATGAAGGATCTACCATCAAATAAAAGGTCCAGACAATTTATGCAAAATGAATCTGGTAATAACTAACTTGCATTAATACATACCTTCAACATCCAAGTCACCACACCCCACACCACGTAGGTCTCGAGAAAGTTCTTGTGTCTTCTCATATGCCACTGCTAGCATTCTAAGGTACTGAAACCTCAGGCAAATACAATGGAATTAAAATCTAACTTTTACATTATCTTAACATCAGGGTTGATAAAAAATTGCAGTTATAGTAATTTAACCCACCAAGAGAAGTCCGCCTTCTTCCATAGGTGGTGGATTCACAAGAGATGGTTTCACCAACAGCTTCTCGAGGAGTTTTGGAATTCTATCCTCCAAAATTCGCTGCATTCACACAGCAAATTGGTCACAACCGTGAGATTACCAATCAATACCATCCTTGTATCCACGTCATGGAATGAACTGAAACCAAAACCAGGAGGGGGAGCAAAAAGAAAGGTCTTCAGGCTGAATACCTGAACTAAAATCGACATTACATCATTTGGAGAAGGAAAAACAGCAGTTATAGTGGCTGCTTCTTTTCGCACTGTGTCTGCGAGACAATATAACCATTAAATCAAGATCAATGAAGAGACAACACCTTTCAACAGATAATGGTAGTTCTTCAAACCAGTAATTTCTTTGTACAACGAAGCAAGTCCACGTGCAACATTGCTAGGACTAGGTTGGGAACCCTGGTCACCAAGAACTAATCTTGTGTCTGCAATCATGATCTCCGGGTCAAACATTGGACGTAATCCAACATAATGTTGCATAGCACTGGTACCCCTGTTGAACTGTATTGCAAACCAATCTGATAAGAAGAAAGGAAAAAAATTCTGCAAAGATATCGCGGATCTTCAAAAACTTAACAAGTCCCATCATATAACTAAAGCAGCAAATTCAAAAGACAATCTATAGTCACAATGAATCAATAGAAAATCCTACTAAAAGAGACACACACGCAGAATCTTTTAAAAAACTACAGAACCCCCTTATATGAATGTATTTATATATTTATTAGTGAAGGTTGAAAAAGAAAGAAAAGTCTACAGCAAGCACTTTTTATGGTCACCAAGATAGTATCAGTGTTCATGAAAACATTGAAGTTTTTACTTATTACAAACTACAGAAGAAACATATCCAAGTTTCCTCACATGCAAATCAACAAAATAAAGCATGACAACTAAATGAATGGCAGAAACCACAAGAAGATTAGGAAAAAAAGTGAACGTGACAAAGTTGAATTGTCATATTTAAGCTAAAAACACACAAAAATATACTTTCAAATATTTGTATTTTCACAGTTGGAGTCATGAATTAGTCAATTACTTCAACACACAAAAAAGGATAAATGAACTCCAACAAATGACTGCTAAACATGCCAATCTGTTTGCCACCACCACGTGACCACAATACAAAAAGCATTACCAAAGTGTCTATGAAAAGCATTCAATCAGTATCCTAATTAATGCATAGCCTAGCATGGCCAGGAAACAAAAGTCTTTACTTTTTATTCTTCACCTTCATATATTCTTCAAATGGAAATACTAAAAGTGCCTCTTTTGTGGTTGCTCAGTGTTGCGTGGGTTATGCTAGGTTTGGTGAAAGCCATGTTTAAGAGCTGGGAGTTTAGAGGAAGGAGTCGAATACAATTTATTTTTATCATTACCCGTGGGGATTGGGGAAAATTTTGCAGGACAGGTGACTTAAGAAGTTGATGGTGCTATAAGACATCTAAAATCTAGGCTGATTTATATTTCCATTCTCTAGTGATTTATGTGTGCTCCCTAACATGCATCTTGCGCTATTTTTTTAGTGAACAAGAAAATCCGATCATGAAATGGACAAATAAAGGTCACATAATAACCTGAGACAAAATTTTAGCGCACTCTGCCATGGTAGACAATTCCCTTCTTTGCGATGCTGCGTCAAATCGAGTCAGCAATCTGTTCTCCAATTCTACATAAGCATGAACAATGAAACATAATTGATATGAAAGTTTAGAATTTACCAAGAAAAAATTACAGATGAGAAACTTTCAACAAGTAATCCACAAATGGGCTCTCACTTCCTTTATTTTTTACACATGGAGAAAAAATATTTTAATGGATTCATTTTAGTTTCTAATATGTCAATCATAATCCTCTGTGCTACTTCAAGTGAACCCCCAACTTACTTTGTGCGATCTATTGTATAGTGAAATCATAATAAACTGAACCAAGACACTCTAAAATGGAGGAACTGTATATCAAAAGGGCAAAAAACCAGAAAAGGAAGAAACGTCATGACGAAATGGGCATCCCAACTCCTACAAAGGATCTTTAGATCAAGGTCCCTCCAGTAGCAAACCCAATCAACTAATTCGGTGAATCATACTCATGTATAATCCACTTGGACTTCCGAACAAGATAACCATATATCTCTACAGCCCATAGAATCAGTTACGTCTCATTGGTGATTTGTAAAGGAAGTCCAAAGTGTAATCCTTAATGAATAACAGTTGAACCCAAAGGAGACAACTAGCCCATTGCCTAAAAGGGTAACTATCCTTCTGCAAATGAGATAGTTAACAATTTTGCTAAACTGAGCCACTACAAAACCACTAAACCAAAGTGACCAGCAGAGATTTGGAAGTCTAAGGCACCGATAAAGCTTTAAGTATTGAGTGATTGCAAGCACATAAAAAACTTAACACTAATGAAATGATCCAACAATGAAGTCCGACAAATTCTTTTCTCCCACAATGAAGTACCCTCTGTAAAAATGAGGGGGAATGTATGGGCCACTAGTTCTTCCATTGCTTATTTGTCTCAAATTTGGGAATAAACTTTTTGCAATTGTTGGCATCCCTTGATTGATTCCGCATTTATTATTGATTTAGAACATTTTCATTCAAGCAAATAAAGTTAAGACCTCATAGAGATGTGTGGTACAGGCATTGATTTGGGTTGTATGGCTGGACAAAACGTGCAAATTTTTTTATGATAGAGAGGCTCCTTGATTTTGGATGATAGAGAGGCTTAGGGGAATAGACTTTTGGCAATTGTTGGCATCCCTTGGCTGGACAAAACATGCAGATTTATGATAGAGAGGCTCCTATAGAAGACTCATGGGATGGGAATTTCATTCTTGGCAACCCTTTGGGATTTTCAAAGGACTTTGTGGGATTCTATTTTTCTTCATTCTTATTAAAATTATTATTATTACTAAAGATCATTGGGCACAAGTGGTTGGTGTGCCATGACCCACAACAACTTCCTTTTTGTTCCCTTTGTTTTCTTTCTTCTCTGTTTTCCAGGTTGTTGCTTTCACTGTTCGTTTTGTAACTATTAGAGGACTCCTTCTCCTCTCCAGTGCTCTCTTTCCATACTTCAATTGTGATATACCTTGGTTTGTTATCAAAAAGGGAAAAAAAAAAGAAGAAAAACTTCATCTTTCCTACATGGAAATAAACGAATAGTCCATCAACATCAACTTGAATTAGATAATTCTAAAAGAGAACAAAAGAAAAAAAGAATTAGATAATCCAATGCAATTAGCACATCACATAAGGTCACTACAACTACCATTAGTACCAAGAACATCAAATTAGAAATAAGTATACCATTGCAATATTCTTGTAGGTTAGCAACTGCAACTTCTAGTCCTCTGCTTGCAGTTGCATTGCCCACAACTGAAGATACAGTCATTCCTTGTCTTCCAACATCTTCCTCAGCAAATGACCCTAAAAAAGCACCAGAAAATGTTGTGATCATTCACAAAACTGCAAACAAGAATATTAGGACATTAAGGTAAAAAGCACATACACTCATGGACAGGTTGAGCATGCAAGAGATTCAGATAAGTGTAGAGCAACAGAGGTTTCCGGACAATACCCACGTACATCTATGAAATAGGTTTCTAGCGACAGTTCCAGCATTGCTGACATGTTACACAGTTTTATTAGACTGATATACAGTTTTATTAGACTGATATAGGAGAAGTGTGTAAAAATAGGTTAGACAACTTTAACAGGGTCCTATTAACTGATTATCACTAGTTTTGTAGTTAAAAGGTTAGTTCAGATTCTGGGCTCTAGGGTTGCGAAATATGTAAGAAGCAAGTAAGATGGTTTAATTAGGCAAGGATGGGCAAAGTTCCATTATGTTCTTGAGGGATTTGAAAAGTAATTTTGATATTTTTGTGTGTAATGGGCGAATGGTTGGAGGACAGATTAGGCTCATGCAAGAGCATTTTCAGAGAAGAACAAAGGTTAATCAGCTATGGGCTCTCAAAGGCGAGCCCTGGGGTGAGAAAAAGAAATTTCAGGAATCACTCTTAAATATCACAATTTCTGGGAAGGAAAAAAAACTTAGAATTGCAAGTAGTGCTGAGTATTATACAAGACTCTTCAGCAATCCTAAATTCAATTCTAACAAGAAAGCATCATAAATTCCTTAAATAAAGCTCAACAACCCAAAACTCGGTTATGCAAGATTCCAAGGCGACTCCACATTATTTCATATACTTCGAGTCAAAGCTTGAGCATTGGAAGCATCCTGACCTTGCTATGCTACGCCTTTGATATGCTCATAAATGGTGCTGCCATCTGTATCCAACTCTCCATCATACAGAGCATTCGTTTTTTCCAACAAAAAGTGGAATACAAAACCTCTAGCTTTATATTAAACAATCAATTTCCGTTTTTCCCTCGTGTCCTGGGATAAGAAATAAAAAAGATGCTGCAAAGTGTAGAAGTTGAGAGACCCATCCAAAGGAGGGAAATTAACGCCCACTACAAAAGCAGGATTACAGGTAGAATATCGCAAACCCGATGGATAATCAGACAAGGAGGATAAAATGCCCTCTGAAATAATATTGAGAAGCAGCTCAGTCACTTTATTAACCAATCCATGCATATGCTGGTTTACGTCAACACACAAAAATGAGGTAACTCCACATTCTCCCTGTAACATTGAGGATATTGGCCAACTTGCTATGAACAAATTACCATCTTTACCCTACTTATCAATATTGGTCAGTGGTCACAAACTAATCTCAAATTACTAAATCAAGATGAAGCATGATTTCAAACAACTAAAAAACTATGATTGCACTTACCAAAAAAAAAAAAACAAGGATGATTCTAGGATGACAGAACATAGTCAACACATAATTAAGAGTGAAGAATATGACCAAGAGGTAACTTTTGAACACTTGCAGCACTTTTTTCAACTGCAATAAACATCATTTATCAGAGTAAATGAAGGAATGTTTCCGTGCACTTAAGTAGCTAAAGGGAAACAGGACTCCACACATTACAGCCAAAAACCAGTAAGGTAGCGTTATGATGTTTACAATAGAAATAACAGGGAGAAAATGCCCTTCTACCGAATGAACCCTATGCATGTGTTCGCACGACATGAATAAATTATACCACACCACATTAAAAAATAGACCGAACAGGCCCTCAACAATTTGCTTACTACAATATTTATTGTAGTTGCTTCTTCACATAGCAGATTCAAACAGATCTTTAAAAATTCACCGAGTGTGCCCCACTGTATGTGCACATGTGGGTGACTATTTATTTTTTAATTATAGATGTGTGCGGAATAATTGATCTAGAACAAGCTGAATTGAGGAAGATGAACACAATTGAAGGATGGCCAGGCAGTTCAATTGAATGCCTCATTGAGTTCAGTTTTAGCCACCATTAATAAAAATATTTTACTTCATTTTTCTCCTATTAGTTTTTTAGTCATAAAACCCAAAAAAACACTGATGTTGTTCTTTTTCTTCCTTATTTTCATTTCATTAAGTATCCAACTTCACATGGCACATTCTGTCAAAACAGAAGCAAATGGAGAATAAAAAGAACAGCAGCAATCTTCAAGAAGTAAACTCATTGGCATGCAAGAATAACGTGTGCATGCAACAAGATTATCACTAATTAAGATAGCCCATAGTATTTAACTCAAATTCTGAAAATTTAGCAGCACAACACATTCAATAAAGTCTGTGAGTGTCTCGAAAGGGGAGGGGTTAAGGGGAATTACATTGGTCACAGCAACAGCTGCCATAGAAATTGTGTATTATAAAGGAAGATAGAACAGAAGAAGTAGGAACACTAGATTCACACAGCTTAACCCAGACATGAACTAAATTCAAAATAATTATGGTATGGAATGATGAGCAAATCTTTCGATATTCATTACTTTCCATTTCAATTAGGCACAACTGTAAGAAGTTATGAAGATATAAAATTGTTAAATGCTATAAAAAATAATTCGTCTTACGCAATTTCTGGGCAATTGAAGCAGCCTCTCCAACACGACTGTCATCAGAAAAGAGAGGTGAAAGTTCCATCAAGTCGCCCGGACTACTATTGAACTCCATCAAGTACTGCAATATCAATTCAAACAAATAACAGTGTTACAGCATTATAAGCAAAGGATGGCTCATCACCATGCTTATTTACTAAATAAACCTTTATGAGATCAATCGATTGGCTAGCAGTTTCTCGTTGGGCATCTGCACTCTGAGAAGAGAAAGTCACATAAGTTAAAACATAAGCCAAAAACATTACAAAAGATAAGCATTACACAAATTTTACCTGCAGATGATCTCCAATTTTGGCAGCAGTTTGTCCAACACTAGATATACGGGAATCCAATCGTGCAAAGCTATTAAACAAGCCATCTACACCTTTTTCCAGCTGAAAATTAAGACATGTGAATCCTTGCAGACAGTGCATCTTACTAATAACTAGGTACCAAATTTAGAATTATTAGAAAGTGCCAATATACTTTTAACGTTTTAGTAAGATGGTGTTTGATAAAACTAAAAACTGAATACTGAATTTTTTAATTCGCAGGCTGTTTAGTATTAACTGATATTTAAGTATTGAATTTAATCAAACTGTTTGACAAATATAAGGAGCTGAAGTCTGAAAATTATTATTATTATAATTTTGCCCTTCACTTTAACAATCTCTCTACAACTGTTTATTCTTATCACCACCATCACAACGGTGGTGGCGGCACAATAGTAGTGATGGCGATAGCAATGGTGATAGTGGTAGTGGCGGCAACACTGTGGTGATAGTAGTAGCGACACAATGATGGTGGCGGTGGCGGTGATGGCAATTGTAGTGGCAGTGGTGGTGATGGCAATGACAGTGATGGTGGTGGTGGTGGCAGCGACGGTAGAATAGTGGTGGTGGTGGCAGAATAATGGTGGTAGTGGCGGCGGTGGCGGCAATGGTGATGGTGGTAACGGTGGCACAATGATGGTTGTGGTGGTGGCGACGATGACTGAAGGCGACACAATGGTGGTGGTGGCGGCGGCGGCACAATGGTTGTGGTGGTGGCGGCGGCGGCACAATGGTTGTGGTGGTAGCGACGATGATGGTGATAGCGACGGTGATGGTGGTAGCGGCAGTGATACAATGGTGGTGGTGGTGGTGCCAATGATACAATGGTGGTGTGGGTATATTTGTCCATTATGAGAAATTGATAAAATCGTTACCAACTAAAATTTTCAGCATTAAGTGATAAATAGGTGGCTTGCTACTTAAAATTTTAACCTATTTTAAAAAATTGCTTAAAATATTAAGTAGTATGAGTTTTAGGTTATCAAACGGGTTTAATTTATTAAGTGCTTAAAATATTAAGTTTTAAACCTAAAGTGGTGTTATCAAACAACCCCTAAGACAATGTAGAACCAATGGGATTATTTTCAAAAAAAGGCATAGATTGCCACAACCTAATGTCATGGACTCTTGACATATAATCATGGTTAATTGAGAATACATACCAAAAAAAGATAGTCAACAATTTATGTAAGGGATTTTTCTCCTGCAAAGTGATCTTTTAAATCATTAAAATGTGGAACCCAAACATCAGACTGTTTAAAAGAACTTGGCTCCTTTGTACAGGTTACAAGTTATTTTCAATATATATGGAGAAGGATATCACCAGAGGAAGAATGCACACGATATCACCAGAGGAAGAATACATGTGTGTCTGTGTGCACATGTACATATTCATGTGTGTATTGAGAAGCAACACATAAACCCTCCTTACTTACTAACCTCAGCTAGCGTCTTGCGGTGCTTAGAGTCTTCAATAGCTACCTCTTTCTTGAGATTGGTGAGTTTTCCATCAATCTTTAACCAGACATAAGAAAGTTATTCTTAGACGAAATGCCCTACAAGACGATCTAAATGAACCCACAAAGTAAAAACATACCTGTTTTCGAATATCAACCAACTGCTGACAAGAATTCTTGAACAAAGATAGTAGGGCATCCACTTCAGGAAATAAAGGGCTTGATAGCCCTTGTGCAGACTTCCCAGCATCTGATGGAATTCGCAAATTCCCATTTGCCAAAAGATCACCCCCAGTAATGTGACTGTGCCCTTCTAATGAATCTGTTTCTTGTTCTTGGTAAGATGGCAGAAGCTCATTTACTAAGTTACCAAATAACGCATCAAATGAAAAGTCTCCCTACGTAAGACAGAAATTAGTAATTAAGACAGGGAGCAGAACAGTAGCATACTTACAACTGGTAAAGATCATTTTCTTTTTCTTAGTCGGTGACAAGTGAAGATCTTAAACATACAACTCAAACATGAAATTGAGAGATTCTGAGCTTTACCTTAAAGTCATCTATGTCCAGAACTAGAGGATGAGAGTCTACAGATGAAGATCTTGAAATTCTATCAAACTTGATTCCATCTCTACCGTCTTTCATCTACGCTATGAGTAACAAAATAGAATAAATCATCCCCACTTCCAATAGGAAATCAACCAGATACAAAATAACCTTTCAGCTCGTCTATAATCAAACTTTTCATAGATATTTAACACTCCATCAATGCTACAGTAATATAGGTATAGTTAGTTTTTAAATCCTCATCACATCATTCCATTATTAAGTGATGTGTATAAGTAACTGCAAGTTTTCTTCCCGATTCCCAACCCAACATTTACTCTAAACTTTTTATTAATAACACCACAGAAAATAAAATGAAAATATATTGAATTTGGCCTTCTCAGATAGCTATTTTTACCCCGACAAAGGAGAGAGAGTTCACATTTCCAAAACACTATCACACAGATCGCACCATTTCCATTTAATATGCATTTAAATTTTGCATAAATCATGAAAATTGTGATGTCGTACTTCAAAAGGTGGAAGCTCATTCGCAAGTGACTTGTAAGATGTGAGAGATGCTCTAAGTAATAATGGGGAAGGCCGGAGACTTCGCTCAAATGGGGGGCCGTTTTCTCCTCAATAAAAATATGAAACGCTGCTTCTTGAATATTTTTGTAACTTGAGAACTCAATAAGAAATTGAAACTTGGGATTAGGTTCACGAACAAGAAGATCACAAATGAGTTATTGAGCTTCTTGCTTACTCTCTCGAATCGCTAACAACATTCAGTCATGAACTTCTTTGTGCTAGAAAAGTATATTCTTTGCCAGCCAATATGCAAAGAGAAAAGAGAGGAACGTGGATTTTTTTTTTTTTTTTTTTTTTTGAGAATAGAGGAACGTGGACGTTAGGTAGACAAATGTGTAGCTTCCCTTTCGCCATTTATCACAATTGGGCAAGTTTACAAACATGAAGATATCAAGGGTGTTGTCTTGTAGACAACAGGAAGAGGTTGTACCAAGTGCATAGCTTCCCCTTCTATGCAAGTAAAATTCCTTCATTCACTTGTTTTAGGACAACAAATCATGGGTTGCTTTTGTTTCATACAAAAATGAAGGAAAAAAGCAACCCACCTAGCAAAAAGTGTCCATGTCCTAGTTACATAACACTGGTTTTATTTTTGGCAAAATAAAAACTGTGAACCTTGGAATAAAAAGTATAGAAAAAATTAGTTCAAATTTGAACTAATAAGTTCCAAATTCCTTAACTCCTAATTTGATAAATCACTACAACTGTGTTATGGTACTTTTTTTTTTTTTAAAAAGGTGAAAGTTAGCAGTAGCAGCATGAAGTCATGAACCTTTAAGGGTGTGAGAAAAGTAGACGTTCTATGTAAACCAATATAAAGAGAGCAGAGACATGGATATAAATGTTAGGTATCAAGGGTGACTGGGCAAACAGAAGAGGTCGTTCCAAGTGCATTGACTGCCCCTCTATGGTAGTAAAACTCATACATTCACCAGTTTCAGAACATTGGAATTATTATTATTTTTGTTACCATTAAAAACAAAGGAAAACACAAATGGAACTGAAAATTGAGAACTTAGAATGGGAAATATAAAAAATCCATTCAAAATTTGAACTAAGTATCCCCAAAATTCATTTCATAGGCTTGAATTCCATGCCAGCAAATGTCTCATTTTAGCTTTTCTGTTCTGATTTCCTTCTTTTGTTCCCCGAATTTCCAACACCACCTTACGTACGGACTGATTATAATTACATACATACATCTTGTACTGGAGCATACGTGTGTCCGTGTAAATATGCATACATTTGAACCTCGTTCCTTTAACTGTGTCCTTAGTATCCAGAATGAAAACTGATCTAGAATACCCATACATATGCAATTGATCCAACAGAATACACCAAAATTTGTCACATATGCAGTACAAGTTTTGCAAACAACATGTATATAGATTGTAAGACTATAAATCGGATCTTGCACACAAGCCCACATGCGTCTACGTGTGTGAGAGAGAGAGAGAGATGCACCTCTAGAGTGATAAAACTTGACAGAGATATAGAATTTGGATCTATGACCTCTTGTTTTTCTTCGTCAAATATCTATCAACAATCGAGCAAGCCCGTGCCTCAAATGGGTGTTATACCGCAATTAAACAACTGCAATACGAAAGAGAATCAGAATCAAAATTGTTTTCTTCACGTCAAAATTTTCTCAGCAACCAAAAGTGGGTAAATTAAACGCAATGGCAGGCTTAAGTCCACTGCAGCGTCAAATCAAAACCATTTAAACCCTAAAACAAAAACCGAAGTTCCTAGAGACTTCCCAAATACATACAATTACTGAAAATTTCTTATAGTGCCCTTCCATAAGATATATGGTACAAATCCAAGGTTAAAACCGCCTACAATGACAAAACCACAACTGCAATCCAGGTTTCATAAACAACCATTTCCCGTCAAAATGTTTCAACAGTTCCATACACGAAAAACAAATTTATACATGACTAAGTAATAAGCATATATAGTGTACCTCAGGCTGAGAAGGAATAATGCGTCAAATCAAATCCATCACAACCCTAAGCCAAAAACAAATACCATATCATACATACATAAATTTTTAGAAATTCCTATAGCATAACACAACACAAACAATTTCTGGAAATCTCATAACCTGAGCTTCCATACGTATATATATGTCATGAATCCAAATTTAAAAAAACCTACACTGAAAAATCTACAACTGTAACACGGGATTCATATACAAACATTCACCTATACTATATAACAAAATATATACATACATACACAATTAATAAAGATATATAGTTTACCTTAGGTTGAGAAGGAAAGAAGACCTGTATGGAAACCCTAGGGAAGAGAGAGAGAGGCTGGGGGTGGAGAGATCAGAGTCAGTAGAAGGTCAATCGAAGAAGATATGTGAAAACGAATGTCATCGTCAGTGCGTGAGAGCACTCTCCTTTTTGATTCACGACTGTTTACTCACCCGGCCTTTTGGAAAAAATGACCGAGTCCAGAGGTTTTTATCGCAATTGTAATATAGATATACTCTCTCTCTCGGTGGTTGCTGATCGATGCCGCACCACCTTTGCACCGCGAAAATTCCAAATAGAACAAAGATCTTGATATTAGAACAGAGAAACGTCAAGAGCTCATTACCGTCGGCGATACACCTCTCGTCTCGTCTCCGGACGGCGCCGTTTCGTGCAGCTTTTGATTTTACGCACTCTCCGTACTCTTCAAACCTGTGCAGTATCTTTGGACCGTTATGGATAATCGGGTTCTTCCATCCACAAATCACTCATAAAGAGTGTTGAACCTGATCTTGACCAAAAAGACAAACAAATAAGGAAAAAAATATCGAAAACATAACCGGAAAATTAGAACAAAGATCTTGATAAGAGCTTTGATCTCTGAAGTGAAAAAATTATTAGGTAATTTGAAAAGAAATACTGAAAAACGAACAATCTGACCTAACAATTTCCTTACAAACAAATAAATATATAGATTATTGTTGTTCTTGCCTCCAAGAATCTCTCGAACGATTCTTTCAACCTGATCGAACAGATCAATGACAGACAATGTAGCAGAAAGTCTAAAAAAATATTAAAGAAAAGTACAAGAAGCAAGAGGAAATTATCGTTGAACCTCTCAGGCGGAGAAACCCAAGATTAAACGACAATTGTAAACGAATTCGAAGCCTTCGTGAGTTGGGACCGTTGGGTTGCTTGGGTAAGTGGAACAACGAGTTTCGACCAGTGATATATGTATAGACTGAGAAAGTCTGTTGGTCAGGGCCAATTTAGAATAAGAAATCTAGCTCTGTTGGGTCCAACCCAATTTATTGGGCTACATTATGTCGACTGATCCCAGCCCATGGGTTAATGCTCTCATTTTAGGGTCAACTATATTTTGACCCCCTTAACTATAGACAGTTTCAATTTACTCCTCAAACTATTGAATTTTTTTACATTGTGTCCTCCACTACTTGAATTATTTCACATTGAACCAAACACAAAACATTTGCTATCTTTTTAGAGGTGTGTCGGGGCAAAGTGAAAAAAAAATGAAATAACTTTTTATCAAATTTTTAAATGGATATTAATAATTGAGAATAGTTAAACATGTAATATGAAAAATATGATAATTTAGGGAATAATTTGAAAAATGGCCATATTTGAGGAGAACAAAGTATAATTTATCCTAATTTTTTATTTTGATATTTGGGGGATAAATAACATAACATGCCCAAACTTTTGAACAATAATGAATATAATATACCTTTGTAAAAATAGATATTCCATATATCATGATTCATGACGGAGGGAGGTAAGATGGTCTCAACTTTAAGGGATACAGTTTTCACCAACAACCATAGTACCTCACAATTATAGCATGATAATCTATATCTCTACTACTTTAAAATATCAGTATATATGAAAAACATATTTTTTCACTTTTACCCTCCAACCCTAAAACTATGTCATATTTATCTTTCGTGCAATTTATATCTATATTACTACAACCTGTTGCATAAAAGACCCCTCCAAAAAAAAAAAAATTGCTACTTAAGCTTCCTCAATGACACCCCTTCGTCTCTTTGTCTTTGTCGGCTGAATTCTCCTCATTCACTTGTTGTTTAGCCTCTTTCATTTGTCCTTCTCGTAAGCAATGACTATATCGGTTGTGAATGGAAATCTGAATAATTGTGATCCACTGCTATTATTCTTTTTCAGATACTACGTATTTCTTTTGCTTCCTTTCCCCCTGAGAAACATACACCACCATTCTCACCGTTGCCGAACTGGTGATGTCATTCTTCAATAGGTATTGCATTTCTCATTTTGTATGTTATTTGTGTCTTTGTTTGAATAAACAAACAAAATGATTGAATAAATTTGCGTTGATTGAATAAACAAACGAAATTGGTTAAATAGGAATTTTGTGGACCAACATAACTCGAAAAGCCGTATAATAAGTGAATAGGGTTAGCTTAGTTTCCAAAATATTGGTGAATTCTTATGTTGATTGCACATGACAAGGCTAGCTTGAGAGATAGCAAGTTGATGGAAAATTCAATAGTGTTCCATCTGTGAGTGGGATTGGATAGAGAACTTCTAGGAATGTTTTAACATTTTCTCTTACCTAAAATTGAAAGAAGTGCTTAACCATTTTGGTAGCCTCAATCCTTTGGCGGTAGCAGACTAATTGGTGTTATCAGACAACTAGAACGATTCTTAAGCAATCCAAGTTTCTCAGGTTTGTGGGGATTCTCTCGTAACTAATAATTGACATTGGTCAGTTTTTTATAAGACATTTTTAGCCTTCTCATTTTGTGGTTGTGTTAAGTTCATTGGTTTTTAAGTTCAATTAGGACAATTGAATTACACTTTGGTCACATTAAGAGGTCAATAGCCTAAAGAATGCTCTTAGTCATTCATAGCTTCTCTAATAGGCATTCAGAATCTTCAACCACCTTGGCTCTGAAATTTTCCTGTTCTTAGTCACTCGAGGCTTCTATAATATAGATGGAAAGTCTTGACCTATCTCAGCCCCAAGCACTTTTTTGATGATAGTGTGTCTAATCCTTATATGAATAAGTTCTAAACGTTTCTTAAGGAGGAGTAAAGACTTTTTTGGGATATTTGGTGTATATTTTTTTTAGTCAATTGCATGTGATGCATTGTATGATGATTGCATTTTTTGGTTTATCTGAATGTGGATTGATGCTTATGCTTGTAGGGCCATATTATCTTGATTATTTCGAGCCAAACTATACCAAAGTGTTAAGGATTGTATATTCAGTAACGTTATAAACAACTTTATCCCTTTCCCATTATCAATTTCGGCCGTCCTTCAATCTTAATATTTTCAATAGTTGTTATTATGTCATTCTTCCTCTTTTGTCTACTTGTTGGTCTTAGTGGTACACTTTCAAATCATTTTCATTGGTCTACGTTCTAGTTGTGCTACTATGTTAATTCACAAAAGTATTCATTCTTAACGTTTCTTATATTGTCACATTCTATTTTATGAAGACCAAAGTATACTTTGTGCACTTGCGGCCATATGTTCCTTAAGGCATACATTGTTATATGCATGACTATTGGTTGTTTTATCATAAAAATAAAAATAAAAATAAGAGAAAAAAAAAGTTGTGCATGTGTGGCTTCAACATAAATGATGTTAGATGTCTTAGTTGTAGGCTAAGTTCAAACTTGAGTGTGACATCAATTTTCCCTATTAGTCAAATGTGAAGATTGGTGATATACTTTTTGATGTGGATGATAGTCATAAGTTCCTAATTCCTCCTGTGAATTTTCAATCCACAAATTTGTGGTTGTGCCATGATTTTTCTTTTATATTGATGATTATAAGTTGATATTAATTCTAACTATTAGTATTATATGAGCATAGCTACAATGGGAATAATGGAATTGTACAAGGAATGGACAAAGGTGGTTTAGGTTGAAGGTTGATGTAGCAAGGATAATCATTGATTTATCTATAGAAAAAGACATATACTACTCAAATGGAAGGAGTTATAAGAGTTATCTCTTACAACTCTACATCATTTTCTTTTGATCACCACAACTTCCTAAGTCCCCATATTGATGCCAGATTTTGTGTGAAAGAATTCAAAGTCAATGTATGTTCTCTTTCTTTGTATTTAATTTAAAAACATGTTTCACTGTTGCACCTTGAATTTTAAGATAGAACAACAATAATGAGCAGTACATCACAAATTGTTGTTCATCACTATTGCACCTTGAAAAAATAGAATGTGACAAGACAAGATTATGAGTGATATTGTCCGAGTTTGATGATTCTTTGTGAGTTTATGGGTTTAGTTATTTTGTTTGCTTAAAAGTTTTAAGATGATTGGCCAATCCCAAATAGTTTGGCTAAAGCTTTGTGTAGTTGTATCAGTTTCAAGATGGTATCCCAAATTCCTATGATATTTGGATAATGAAACTGTGGGTCTTACGGTGTGAAAGTGTTAGTCATGTGGTAAAGGTTCCATAAAGCATTTGATATTAGTACATTATATTGTGCTCTATGTGATAAAAATGTGGAGGTGCATGTTCTAGAATAATGCTTTGTGTAAATTGCAGCAAATCAAAAATTACGGAAATGAATGTTTTTGGAGTGCTTGAAGATTTTAATTAAGAGTCTGGGTTTATTTATTTATTTATTTTGGGGGGGGAGGGAGAGGGGGACCTGAACCCTTGACCTCAGGAAGACAAAACTTTCATAAGGTAAGGAATACCATTTGACCAAAGGCCCTCGTAAATCTGAGTTTATTTTTTGTCGAAAGTTTTCCAAGGCAAATTTTTATGGCTTATAGTTTAGGTTTGAATTTTATTTGAAATCTTTATAGGTGTTTATGTTTCACTGGCTGCACACTTGCTTAATCAATAAGTTATGTGTTATTGTTTTTTCTCCGTTCCATGAGATCAATAATTTTTGGAATTTCACTATTATTGGTTATATTTTTTTTTATTTTTTGAAAAAGTGGATGTATTAACTATTATTAGTTCTGACAAAATAAGTTAACTTATGTTCGGGAGTGTTTGTTTTTTGGAATTCCTTTATATTCTGTCTTATCGACTGACCTGTAATTGATAATCATAATTAATTTTTTCTGATAAATTTAAGCTTTGGTTTTGATTCTGCCATGTTATTTTTTCCTTGTTAGGTGCTATGTCATTCATTATTTCAAAATTGAGATTTCAAGTCATTGAACTATATCTGATTAAAAAAAGCACTTACCAATTTTATTATCAAGTTTGATCGGATATCTTCCTTTTTTTCTTCTTCTTCTTCTTCTTCTTTTTTTTACTTTTTTACTTTTAAGCTTGCCTCAAGTGTTTATGCGTATAACAACTGCAAACGAGATTGGTCATGGTAATTTTATAGAATTATATTAAAACCCTTCAACAACTTCCAAATAATTTCTAGACATGGTCGATCACAAGTATGCTCATTCATTTATTGTAAGCTTTGCATCAATTCTACATTTGACATGTTACCTTTCCACAAGATTTCTGCCAATTGTACTAAGTCCACTCCCTTGCATTAGGTCGGTCGGAGTTGGTCTAATGCTTCTGGAACAATTTGAATGGACTGATGTTATTTCATCTTATGCAAAGTTTAATTTTCAAAGTTACAGGTAAGGGTTTTTGGTAGTACGTTATGGTATAATTAGGAATAAACAAACTAGAGTTTGAGTAGATAAATATCTAAATCTATGCATTATGATATGTTACTTGGCTAAATTTTTGTTTTGATGGTTATACTATGAAAAAGTCTCTTTGCCGTCTACTTTTGGATGTTATTGATAGATGAGCCAACTCTGGAGTCTTTGTAGGTTACTTCTACTGGAGCATGCTCAGGATGCCTTCTTGCAGGACTGGAAGGTTCATGCAATTTTTTGAATCTAGGTACATTGGTGCTCGTTCTTTACTTCTTTCTTTGGAAGTTTAAATCCTATTCCTTTCCTTGAAATAATGATTCACCTTTAGGAGGAGCATTATCAAGGGAAAGAGGTCATTGCCATATTGGAGCTCGCTGCCATATTGGTGATATGATTTAACCAAACAATAACTATCACTCTAAGCACCACTTTTCGCTTTACATTAAGTAGAAAGAATTCTAATTTAATTGTATATTTATTTTCACTCACTTGCTTTAAATTCTTATCATGTCTGCATCATATGTCTATCTAAAACTTCTAGGATTTGATTTCTTACTCAGATTGATCCAAAACTTCTACTTCCTATCCTGCTTAGTTTCCACAAAAGTTGACACGTTGATTGAATGACTTGAGTGAGGGCAGCTATTGGGTATGTTATCCAATTACCAATGAATCCATTAGGACATTTGGATCTTATTCTAAAATCACAGCTTGACAGCCTTTCTTACTTTCGAGTTTCTATTTTATTTGTTTTTGCTAAATTTATCACTAACACTATGATTCAGTCATTATGATTTACTCATTCCTTTCTATTTAACGGGAGAAGCTCGGACCAATGAATGGGCAATAGAGTTGTAAGTTGTAACCATCAGGTGACAATCCACCAGAAAGTATGCCTGCAAGAGAAGAAATAATGGTACTTCTTCATAGTTAGAATGAACCAACTGTAACATAGTAAAGGTAAAGATTTGAAACAAGTGGGCATAAGAAGGTATCACTTAGAGTAGCAACGTGACGTTAAGCGAGCGGCGACAGTTGCAACAAAAGCCAAAGGTCTTATCTAATGGAACAAAATCCAACAATTTTCGTTTAATGAATTTTGTTGCGTAATAGATATAAATCATTGTTACTTATCCCAACAAAGGTTATTTTTACTTTTAAGATGTTATCATTTGTTTGATATCTTTATTGCCATGACTGACGATATATGAAACATTTGTAGCGCAACTCAAATGGTCTTCTCACTACACAAATGCTCTGATTTAAATGCAGTTGTTGACTTAATGAAAAGTTATTGTTGTTACGTCTACACCATAGGAAATGTTGAAAGTTCAAGATACATTGGCAACTTTATAAATTATTCATGGGCTGAAGATAAAAATAATGATTTACTATTAATTTTGACTCTTTTTTTTTGGCTTCATAAAAGTAGTACACTGTTTTTTACATCTAAAAAAAATAGAGTTTTCACATGTATTATCAAACAAGTTACATGGAAAAATCTCTTTGGAAAAAAATAATTTAGGACTTGTGTATACAATATTTCTCACTGAATATGGTGCACGTGCAACACACGTGTGCACCAACTAATATAAACAAATATCTATATAATAAAGTACAATATAATTTAAATTTTAAAAAATAAATAAAATAATTTTTATTTTTCACAGTTGAAATCTCTTTAAATTTTATTTTAAAGTTAATCCGATATTTAATATTAACCCCCAAATTATTACATTACCGAAAATTATTGCCTCCATTGCTCCCTCCCAAGTTGTCGCGCACTCTTGTACTAATACCAACTCGTATACACATTGCCGCATGAACAACCAAAACAACAACAAACAGATTCAAGAGATCTAAGTTGTCATAATATCCTCGAATGATTCATTGTACTCATAATTAATTCGTTATCATATCTAAAAATTAGCCCCAAATTCAAAACAATTGGAGGCCTAACAATCTCGGGGCACCTTAACTAGGACTTTGTTGATGTGCTTTTTCTTTTTCTTTGTGTTTTTGTTTTTTTATGTTAATTATGATTCGACATTTCAATATTGATGATTGGGTTTGATTTGTTTTGTGGTGGCAGTATCTCCCTTAAACTTATCTATGTTTGGCATGCAAACAATGTGTCAGGCAAGGGAAGAACTATGGGCGAAGGGTTAATTGATTTTGGTGTGAAATATTTTTAATTAGGAGTATTTCTGTGAAGTGTAACGTAAATTAATTGGTTAATTTAGAAAAGTGATGAGTAAAGATCAAAGAAAGAGACAATGAAAAGTAAGAAGATGAAAGTAAAATTTAATGTAAATGACTTTAAGAAGGATGTTAGTGACTGTTGAATGAGTTTATTTAAAACTATTGAATGAACTTATACAAATTTACCCAGTTTATATTTTATTATGGGTAGTCTGTGTCTGAAGTGACGGCACAATGTAGATCAATGTGAATGATTTTGAAAGTAATATTGACGATTGTTAGATAAATTTATTTGAAACCGTCGAATACACCTATCAAACTCATAGAGTTATGAGTTATATAGAGTTTGCGTACAATTTATGAGAATCTAACTCAAATTTGAATTGAATTGTGACGTGGGCTCTGATTTTAAACAAAATTTGTTTTCTTCATTGATTGGAATTTGTTTCGGTTTATGGAGGTATTGTGTGGGTGTAATTAAAGTCGGGAAAATTTAAAAAATAAAGAAGATAAGGATATTTAGAAGTATTTCGTTTAAAAATCTATATATCGTCATTATTTTTTGAACTTTTCAATTGGGGTGTGAATGAAACATTTATACGAACTAAAGATAATATAGGATTGTATTTAGAAATAAAGTAATTTGCAAGGATGTGGATGAAATTTTCCACATTCGTTTTTATTGCCTCTTCTTCTCCCTCCTCCCCGCGCTGTTTTTACTCCTATTTTTCAAAATTTCGCTCCATCTCGTCATAGAAAAGTAAGATATATGTATATATAGAGAGAGAGAGAGGGAGAGAGAGGGAGAGAGATGGTCGGAGGCAATAACACTTTTGGCAAGACGATATGTTCAATCTGCTACGAAGATCTCAAACCCCTCGTCGAAGACCTCCAATCTATCTCCATTTGCGGCCACGTCTTTCACGAGCTATGGTGAGTATCTTCATGTCTATATATCACTCTTCATGTATCGTTTTTTTCTGGAATGGTTATAATTTGAATGACGTATAACATATGTTTGCGAAACCCTAGTCTTCAACAATGGTTCGAGTACTGTACAAATGGGAAGAAGAAGAATTGTCCTGTGTGCAAGCAGACCTGTTCGGAGGTCAATGTGGGTCGCCTGTATTTTCAGTCAGTTGGTGATACGAATGATCCGAGTACTCTATCTCAGAAGCCGCGAGATTGTGAAGAAAATCCAGAAGAATTGAGGAGGGAGGTGAAGCGATTGGAGGGGAAGGTTTCGGGGCTCAGTTTGGCTTTGGAGAGTCAACAGAAAGAATTCAACGATGTCAGCGAGGAGGTAGTTGATTTCTTTATTATCTGTTTGGTTGCACAGACAATACGGGAAAAGGAAAGGAAATTAATATGAGAATGTTGAATCTTGATTGTCTTTATTAGGAATCAGAGGCATCGGACAGCTTTCCATTTGTTGAATTCTGTACTCGTTTATGAAAACTAAGAAAATCGATAGAACAAAAGAAAAAAAAATAGAACAACAAAAAAGGTTTTTAACATGCCAGTTTTATAAATTCCTTGGGATTCAGGTGGAGTATTGTGGGCCATTTGGTTGCTGAGAGAAAAGCTGGAGATTGGTTTC
Organism: Ilex paraguariensis; assembly: GCA_963454935.2. Classification (NCBI taxonomy): domain Eukaryota; kingdom Viridiplantae; phylum Streptophyta; class Magnoliopsida; order Aquifoliales; family Aquifoliaceae; genus Ilex; species Ilex paraguariensis. The sequence continues at coordinate 201,655 of CAUOFW020002903.1, forward strand.
TTGCATTACTTCCATTTGGTTTATGGGGGAAGGCAAGAAAGGAAAGACATCTAATGTTATTTGGTACATTTAACCTTTTATTACTTAGTTCTCTAGGAAACATGCACTTCCAAAAATCTGTGCCTTATGCAACTACTTGGTTAAGTCGAGCGGACAATTACATTATTTGCAAACTAATGTGACCTAGAATTTGAGAAGATTTCCAATTTTGCTCGTTCTCTCAGAAAGTGAAAGGAGAATTTTTTTTCCCTCTGACAACTATTTAAGTGTGTTTGTTTTTTGTGCCTTGTGGTTGTGGTTAACAATCTTTGTTTTAGCTGTGTATTTGCAAGGAGCAGATCAAGAAAGAGGTTGCACTGAAGAATGAAGCTCAACAACACAAAGCAGCTGTCCAACAGCTGTTTCAATTGAAATCGCAGGTAATTAATAGCAAAAGTTGTATGTGCCTATCTACCCAACCACACGCTGGTGTCAATATACTCAATAAAAATATGTATGTATATTGTGGTTTGACTAGGCTGACAGAAATTCTCATTGAGGTTATTCAATTGTGTGATAGGAACTTGACAGGTCGGCTTTGGAGTGCAAGAGGCTGCAGGAGAAAACCATGATCTTAGCCAAAGAACTTGCGGCACTCAAGTTGTATGTGAACCTATATTGACGCCAAGTTTAACATTAAACATCCGGTTCTTTATTTGAGTTTTCACTGCTCCTGATTATGTGGCTTGCCATTCAGGGTCTCTGATTTGAACTTGGAAGAAGCAGAGATTTTGAAGCTTGCTTCTTTAGGTAATGAAGCTAACAAGAAGGAGACAGTAGACGTTTTGAAGAAGTCATTGGTCATCCGTAATAAGTAAGTTTTTAAATGTTTTTTCTCCTACGGATATTTGAAGGTATAGATGGCATTATAATCCTTGGCCTGAATGGTTGAAGCTGCTGTTTTCTTGTATATGTTGCTGTTGGGGCAAAATTGAAACATAAAAATTTCTTGGCTTCAGTTTGGATGATTCCCCTCTCCCAAAGAAAAGCACATGCCCAACCCCCCCTCCTAAATCTGAGGTGAAAAGAGACATAGGAAGTCGCATGTCCATGAATCAGGTCTCATATGTAAAATTCTATTGATAATGAAGAGGCATTGAGTTGGCATGTATAAAAGGCACTTGGTGGTGTGAACTGAGAATGTTTATTCTTTCAATTATAGGCATTGGACCGGTGTCTTGGGCTTAGTAGTAGCTTTAAGGCTGCTGTGGAGCTGAGCTAGGGTTTAAACTCCAGGCATTGGCATCTCGGCTTACGCTCGGCTGACGAATGATGCATTTACTCTACTTTTTATTTTTATCTTGGAAAAATAGCCAGGCATGTCATTTTGAATATACTACTGAGGAATTGCAATGGATTTGTGTACAGCTAGATCATTCATAAAGCATTTGGATGACATGGTCGGCAACCTGCAGGTTTTCTTGTAATTGAAATTAGGTTTTCTAGAAATAGAAAAAATGAAAAGGCAGACAATCTAAAAACTGGGTCAAATAAGATATAATAGGTTAGTCCATCCTTCATTGAGTAAGGAGTAATGACTCATGGGATACGCTCCACTTAAGAGTTTGATATAGGACAGGGTTTTTATACATGACATTCTGTTGCACTCAGAATCTGTGGTGCCCCCTTTCCCCATAGTTCTTGCCTTACTCTGTTGAGGACGATGGGCCAAAGGTTTGACATGATATTTTCGTGGTATTTAGCTGGAAGTTTGTGTAGTATAGATGTTAAGAAATAGATATCTGTTGTTTAGTATAGATACCATTTTGGGCAGAGATCTTAAACCAACAACAGTCCTCTAAGAAGAAGATAATAAAAAGGAAGAAGGCATAAAAAGTGATTTTCTTTTACCTTTGGAGTGATGCCATTGAAAAAATTTAAGAAAGGATTTTATTTATATTTATATCAGAAGGGCTGAATTCAGCACATCCTTTTGCCTCTGCCAAAATTTTAATGGGTTTGTGCTTATCTGGGGGTTGTTTGCTGTCGGCCAGATCATGTGTTTGTGAACTGTTTTTCTCCTCTTTTTTGGGTCCAACCATGCAAACTCTGAATCTGTATTTTTATTTTATTTTTGTCAACTTCTGTATTCTGTGGCGTGTGAATTGCTAAGAACTGTCTTATTTCTAATTAGCTTTTTGCTACTTATGTGATTTCCTGGATTCCTTTTGGTTGCACATAATTCTTGGCTGCGTGGTTCATAGGAATTACAAAGAATTGATGGCCAAGTGCAACATCCTAGGACGAGGAGAAGCCCGTTCTCTTAGTAAACTTGACAAGGCTAAAGAGAAGATAAAGAAGCTGAAAGTAAGTCAATCTTGAGTGCCACAAATGTTTCATTTATGGTTGAGTTATAAAAATTCTAATGTGCAGCCATTGTCAGACAAGGGTCCAAGAATTGGAGATAGCAGTTGAAGCAAAGGATAATGAAGTTTTGAGAGCTTTGAAATTTTCAAAGAAAGCCTCCAGTAAAATGGATAAATGTTCATTGGAAAATCAAATAAAGGAACCTGCTGAACAGAAGATTAGTTTGGACTGCACTGAAAGCATGCAAAATGATCCGTTTTGCCCTACGAAAAGGAAAAGGTTAAAACCTTCCAAGGATATAGGTTTAAATAATATTACACATGATAAAAGTCTTGGTGTCCTTGGCCAAGAGATGGGTTCTTACATTTTTATAGATGAGGATGCTTCAGGTATTTCTACATTCATTGAAGAGGATGTAGCCATCCAAAAATGTTATTCGTCAAGGCCAAGGCTAGCTTTTGATACAGAAAGTGAAGCTCAATTGCATGGAGAAAGTAACAAGGATGGTTTTTCAGACTCAAGGTGTGCTAGTAAGGGTGATATGGCCACTACTCCACTTGATGCTACAGATGAGGATGTGGAATTGCTTCATGATGACATTACACAATGTCCGCCCTTGCTCCGCATTAAAAGGGAGACTCCATTGCCAATCCCAGTTTCACAACCAGGTACTATTTTTTTTTTCTTTTGTGTAATTCAACTTGGCTTTGCTAGGTTGAAAGCAGACTGAGTTAGTGCTTTGCAGGATATTTCATGTTGGCTGTAGAATGCTTTCTTATTATATGGATCAACATAAGTTTGAAATCATGCAGAGTTTGATGCGTTAGTTTAGCTTGTTTTAGAAACTTGTACATTTAAGCAGCCATCCCTTTATGTTTATCTCTTTACCCATTTTTTTTTTTATATTCTAACTTGCAAAATCTCCAGTAGATCGCTGTTTTTCTGGTGGGTTGCTTGGTCCTGATGGAACTAATTGGCACTTGGGGAAATGGTGCAAGCGGGTTCAGAATAAGGGATCAACAGTCTCTTCTGTGGCAATGCAAGGATCAACTAGAAGTACTGGTGATTTAATTGCTATTGGAGCTGATGGTAAAGGTGGTAGAATTAAAGTTCTGAGATCTCTGAATCAGTCATCACGGGTGAGTCTTCATTCTGATTTCAATTAGCTTTTTTATGTGGTCTTTAACTGCATTTCAATATCTATGTTGGCAAGTTTGTCACTTTGTAATTACACTTTCTGAATCTATTGATTATGCCGGTGCAAGTAGTTCCAAATATGAGAGGAAATTGATGTATGTGTTACCCAAATCTTGTGTTTTTCATGAATTTAATTTTGGAACCGAAGCCAGTAGACTGGCTCTGAAACGCTCTGATGACTACTGCGTGAACTGTTCACATCATCTCAATTTTTGGAGCTAATGTTTGCTTTTTATTCTTCATGAGCAGAACAGCAAGGAGACTACAACATGGGTGAAAAGAGGCCAGTATGGAGCCAAAACAAATGCCTTGCAATCTCAAGGATGTTTGCAAATTGAACACTTCTTTGGAAAGGCCGGTCAATAATTAAATGTTCGAAGTGTGCCTGTTAATACATTTGATATCCATCACTATGACTCGAGAAATGAGTGAATTTTGTGCTTAATGTTCTAATGATTAATGCGAAAAAGAAGAAAGCAATAAAAACTCTTCCTTGTTCTCTAGCAAAGTTTATATTACACCTTTACAAGAGTGGTTCAAATTGCATAGTGTTCCTCTACTGTTAAGTTACTGGCTCTCTCACTGTCTAATGCGGTAAAATTGTTACATATTCACTACTCTCTCTGTCCTTGAGTCTAAATTGAACAGTCCAACATTGATGAGAGTTTTATCCAACTGATGGTTTGACTGATGCAATTTGCCACCTAATTTTCCGGGTGCCAGTCTAATGGTTTTGGCAGTATTGCTATATTTTATTGATTCTAGTGCCCTAGTGACTGATGATTTGGATCTGGTAATCTGAAAAACCATGTGCTTGTGTTATGGGATATCAAAGATTACTGAAAATAACTTATTTTATGTTCGAGGCAAAAATGGGCAATTGTTGTACTGTATTCATAAATACATATGTATACATCTGCGTGTGTATTAAATTGTGTTTTCTGCTCATCATCTTCTAATTCCATTGAATAAAAGCATCTCTTGTATTAAGGGCTACTTTCAAAAATGCTTAAATTCTGTTTCAGGCATTAATATAAGCTTGATAATCCTACATCTATCACGAGACATGTTCCATTGTATATGGCATCAGTATCGTAACACAATTTTAGCTACCTTCACGCTTAGATCTAATATGATTATGTTGTCATCTTAGGAGGAAAACTACACTTTTAAACAGTTTACTTGGGCTGGTACTTAGAGAAACTGATTCAAATTTGAGGGTAAATCCCTTTGCTATCAAAGCCAAGACTCATTTTTTGTTTTAGTAATGCCCTTCTGTCTTTCTAATCTTTTCTTCTTTCCAAGTAGGTGACAAAGGGTTGCTTACAAGGGATTGGTGAATCACCCAAAAAAAAAAAAAAAGCATTGAGAAAGGTCAGATGTCCAGGATGGACATGACTTCTTCTAAAAACGAGTTAAATTATTTTTTTATGGTCGTTTTGCTTGAAAAGTCCATGACATGAAGGGACATGAGGTTTGAAAGTTATAAAGAGTGCTTTTGTTGTCTATAATATTGGGTTGGATTAGATTAAATAAATAGTAAGCCCATCACAACATTGGTCACTTATAGCACTCATAATATTTTTGCGTTCTTAATGTTTCATGTTGTTCCATGGTCAAACACTTGATCTGTTTTGACCTGTACATTGCTCTTGTAGCTCTATCTCATCAAGTGTTATGAATCTAATGAATTCTGAAACATGAAATCTGGAGGTAGACATTACAATGTGCTGAAATGTGGGTAAAATACCACGTGCTGTTTAATATAGGAGCTTTTGAAATTTACCAGATCAATTCCTCTTTGATTTGAACTCTTGAAGTATTTGATTATGCCTGGGTTTAATATGGCCTAGCCTAGTTGGCTTCAATAGACAGTGAAAGTCTCACCTTCCTCCACTGGTCATGGGTTTGAACTGTTTGCGGTTGTATTCCCTGTCTGAGAGATTGAATGTCCAGTTTACTCTCGATGGTATTGTGGTAATGAATTCGACTATTAGATTAGTAGTTATGACTCAAATTGAATATTTTACAGTTGGTGGGAATCTTAAGGTAATGTTTTGGGGGTTTCTATGCTTGACCACTCTTTTAACAATGTATTTGGTGTTGAATTCCTTGTTTGGTCTGGTATAAGGAAACGGGGGGGGGGGGGGGGGGGGGGGGGTGTTTGGTGAAAACAGTAGATACACATAATCTGTTATGTCATAAGGTGATTGTAGAAGGTAATTTAATATACTTGACTATCAAGAAACATAATATATTCCTGGGAATAAAACATGTTGCTTATAATATTCATGGTCTTGGTGTAATGCCATTGGTTCTGTTGAACTGTTTCAACCTCCATTTCTAAAAAATTCTACCGGTTCTGGCTTGAACAAAAAGACTATTCGATGTAGATTTTCTGGGCAGATTTTTTCTTTTAATTTTCTTTTGCTTTGTCGACACTTTATATGGATGTTGGACTATTTTTGACAGCCTTGGGACTTCAGTCGAGATTAGTGGTGTGTTTTTTTGACTTGAAATAATGGTGAGTAAAAAAAGGATACTAATTAAGTGTAGAGTCCCGTATATATAGTCAATGAGAGTTACAATAAGGACAAAAAGGTAAAAAAAGAAAACTTAATAAAACCCTAATAAACTAGGCTGTTGTTATATCTCCAACACTCCCCCTCAAGTTAGGCGCAAAAATGTCAACTAAGTCAAGCTTGACAACAGAGTCCCTAAAAATAGACAGAGTGACAGGTTTGGTAAAAACATCCGCAACCTGATCACTGGTCCCACCTACCACTGCTAACCTTCTCCCGAAGAAAGTGAACATCGATCTCTATATGCTTCGTCTTCTCATGTAGTACAGAGTTAGAAGCGAGCTGAATAACAGATCAATTATCACAATATAATGTGGACGAAGAGGTCACTGAAAAACCCAACTCACCAAGAATCGATCGTAGCCAGATAATCTCACACGTGCCAAGTACCAATGCCCGATACTCTGCCTCTGCTGACGAGCGGGAGACAACTGTCTGCTTCTTGCTCTTCCAAGAGATAAGATGAGTCCCTCGAAAAGCACAGAAGCCCGTAGTAGATCGACCATCACATGTTCTCCCATAATTTGAATCTGAATAACAGGCTAGAGAACCGGTCTGAGATCCTGATGTATAAAATAACCCAAGTTCAGGACAAGACTTGAGGTACCGAAGAATATGATAAACTGCATCAAGATGAGGTTGACATGATCTGTGCATGAACTGACTAACTCAGCTGATTGCGAATGAAATGTCCGGCCTAGTATTGACTAAGTAGATAAGTCTACCTACCAATCTTTGATAAACTGTCGGATCTTTCAATTTCTCACCTACAGTAATAAGCTTCAGGTTTGGAATCATGGGTGATGATGCCGGTTTGCACCCCCAACATCCCAGTGTCTGAAAGAAGATCCAAAACATACTTTCTCTGAGAAAGAACAACACCCCTGCTGCTACAGGCAACCTCAATCCCAAGAAAATATCGTAGAAATCCAGGGTCTTTCACATCGAAGGCCTTTCCAAGGTTTATTTTGACCTGCGCAGTCTCAGAAACATCATCATCAGTAATAATAATATTATCAACATATACCAGAAGGATGACACACTGTCCAGAAGTATTCCGTCAAATAAAGCAGGTATGATCAGAATGACACCTGGTGAACCCCAATTATACGACTACATCACTAAAACGAGAGAACCAGGCTCGTGGCGACTGTTTCAGTCCATAAAGAGACTTACGCAGTTGACATACCTTTCCAGCATACTTTCCCTCACTACGAAAGCCCGGTGGTACATCCATATAAATAATCTCGTCCAGATCACCGTGAAGAAACACATTCTTCACATCTAATTGATGAAAATGCCAAGAGTACTCCGCAACCAGAGAAATAATCAACCGAACAGTAGTCAATTTTGTCACGAGGGCAAATGTAACACCAAAATCATGACCTAGTACCTAAGTAAAGCCCTTCGCCACAAGTCTAGCTTTGTGACGATCAGTAGTACCATCCACAAGAAACTTCAGGGTGTAAACCTAGCGACAGCCAACAGGTTTCACCACTGAAGGTAAGGAGACAAGATCCCATGTATGATTACGCTGAAGAGCATCCATCTCTGTCTGCATGGTAAGAACTCATGGGGCTCCCACATAGCCTCCGAAATAGAGTGAGAAACCGGCGTATCTGATAAGGCCATAGTATAAGCTCGAAATGTGGGAGACAGATTACTATAAGAAATATAAGCAGAGATCGGATATAAAATCCTAGCGGTTCAACCATAACGATTAACTGGACGGCGATCACGCCGTGGATAACGACACCCTAAATCATACTCCTCCACTGATAATGTCTCATCAGGTAAATGAACTGGCTCAGTACCTACAATCTCATCAGTACTAACAACAGGTGCATCAATATGCTCAACAAACTGAGAAGTATTACCTGTATTGCCTGAGGTAGAGGGGACATCAGCAGGGTGATGAGAGCGAGGGCGATGAACATACACCTGCAAAGGAAGAGAGACTGGTAACTCTGTACTGACAGAGATGAGTGGCTCTGAAGGAGGAGAAACAGATGACCATGTAGGGATAATGACCAATGACTCTGACTCCTGTGGTAATGGAAAATCAAAAGGAGTATCATCAACTAGAGGGGCAGACACAGGACTGAGAGAAAAATAAGGAATATGCTCAAGAAAGGTAACATTTACACTGTGATACATACGGCGCCTGATAGGATAATAACACCGATACCCCTTAGATTGATTGCAATATCCCACAAAGATACAATGAATCACTTTATATCAAGTTTATGATGAGCAGGAGACCGATCCTGAACAAAATATGTGCATCCAAAAACATGAGGGGGGACCGAAAAAAGTGTCCGCTCAGGAAATAAGACCTATAAGGGAGCTTTATGCTGAAGAACACGACTCGGCGTACGATTGCACAGAAAGGTAGAAATCAAAACAGCAAAATATCAATAAGATTTTGGTACCCTCATGTCTCTAAGCATACAACGTATGATCCCTATCAAACTCCTATTTTTCCTTTCAGCAACACCATTTTGCTCAGGAGTATATGTATAAGTGAGTTGCTGAAGAATACCCTGAGAAGAAAGGTGAGACACTAAGGCATCAGACACATATTCTTTGGCATTATCCGAACGAAGAGCACGAACAATGACATCGAATTGTGTCTTAATCATTTATAAAAACTGAGTAATTATAGGAAGTACATTTGACTTTCTATGCAAAAAGTAGACCCAAGTACAACGGCTATGATCATCTATAAATATCACATAATATTGGAAAGTGATAACATCCATATCACTCTGCCAAGGTGGAGCAGCAGCAGTAGCAAGAGTAGCGGTAGTGGGTGGTGGTACCTCAGTAATAGCAACAGTACGACTGCGAGGAGGTGGCTTAAGCTCTGGATGGAGATTCTAGTAAGTAGCCCTGAGATATCTTGATCGGCCACAATAATCACATTGACGGGAATCCCCCTGTCTGAGCTGATTTGGGGCACCCTGACGAGAATTCCCTTGTTTGCGCTGATTTGGGGCACCCTGACGGCGCTGATCCGAGCGCTGTCCACCCCTAATTGAGGATCCTGAACGAGACCCTGTAGCAACTGCAAGGGCCATCTGATCAGCCGAAGGAGTCAAAGCCACAACTAAAAGTGATGCAATACGGACTCGAAGCTCACGCTGCTCAATCATCTCATATACCTCATAAAGAGAAAGAAGTGTCAACATCGACAAGATCTGAGAACGAGGTCCCTCAAACTTATCACGAAGCCCCATAAGGAACTTGTGAATCCTATCCTCCTACTTTCGAGTATGCAAGCATTCGGGCTCTATCTTCAGAATAGCAGCAAGAGGACGTAGAGTCTCATACTCAAGCCAGTGTTAGGTCAAATAGCCATAATAATCTTGAACGGTCATATCTCCCTCCTGAGCATATGAGAGCTCCTGAGAAAGCTCATAAACACGAACTCCCCGTCCTGAATGAGAATACATCTCTGATAATGCGCTCCATAGCTTCAGAACAGAGCTATGAAACTGGTGGATCCTGCAAACAGATGGCTCGATCGAGCCAAATAACCATCCAAGAATGACGCAGTTCTCAGAGAATCACGCAGAATATCCAGGGTCGGCATCAGCTGGCTTTGGGTGAGATCCTGTCAACCAACCAAGTTTCCCTACACGGCCTAAGAAAAGTTGGAATGAGCGAGACCACTCAGCAAAGTTACAATCATTCAACAACTGTGCCGTAACTTTTTGAGAGATCATGCTCGGTAGTGCTGGTAATGCAACTGTGCTAGTAGGTACTGTATATTGGTCAAACATAAAAGTAGAAGTACCCATAGATTTCTCAACGGTAGAGGTGTCAATAGTAGGGTTCTCAAGTCCCTCAGTAGTAGTCATATCAACAACAATACTAGGACACCTGTGACAAAAAAACAACTCTAACATAAATAGAAGAATAAAATAAGGGAGAACAATATACTTCAGTCGAACAGTAGCGACAAATAAAGAAGGTCCAAAAAGCTTCCAAATAATCAGGTCACGGTGCCCAGAAATCCAAAATATATAAGTGATCTACTGCATCAAGGGCAGATCAACAGAAAAGAGGATTCGCTTCCTCCCAAAAAAGTCCTAGAACAAAATCACAACAAAAATTGCGACCCAGCAATGGGCTGGACAATGATTCAGCAGTAGGAGTGGTTTTATTGGGTTGGATCTATTATTATTATTATATGGAGAATGGGTAATAGGCGTTGGACAGGCTATATATGGCCAGTCGGTTTGGTTTCAATGGATATATGGTATTGGGTCTTGGTGTATATGGTTGTGTATGGGTTTCGATGTATATGGTATTGGTATATGTTGTTTGTCGGCTGGTCTGAGCAATTGGGGAGGGTCTTAAAGCAGGGGTATTTGTTTGCTGTCGGTGGTGGGTATTTGGTTTCGCTGGGATTTGTCGGTCCAGGTGGTTATTCGGTTTCGTAGGTGAGGACTGGTAAGGATTGAGGTTGTTTGTTGCAGTTTGTCGTGTACTGGTATGGACTGGTTTGTTTAGGATGTGACTGGGGGCTAGTATGGACTGATATAAGGATAGACAGTCGGTGGAAGACTGTTTGTTGGTAGAGTTGCAGGCTGTGGGTGTTGCTGAGTTGGGCAGTCACGGTGGCTGATGGCGGCAACGTGGTGAAGGGGTTAGGGTTAAGGGTTTGGCTTTGATACCAACTTGAAATAATCGTGAGTAAAAAAGGATACAAACTAAGTGTAGAACCCTCGAATATATAGTCAATGAGAGTTACAATAAGGACAAAAAGATAAAAAAAAAAAACTTAATAAAACCCTAATAAACTAGGCTGTTGCTATATCTCTAACAGTTTGGATGGATGAAAAACTAGAAAGTGAGATTGATTTTTTTTTTTTTTTTTTGTATTTGATAGGATGAAAACGTAAAAGGATGAAAAAATATAAATACATATTTTATCATTATATTTTTATATAAATTTAATGTATACATAATATGTAGTATATATGAATATGATATATGCATATATTAAATGATATATAGATAAATATCATACATTTCAATACACATAATTAACTTTTCATCCATTTTTTTTCTCAATTTTGAAGAGCTTGATTTTGGTGAGTTGGAATGAAAACTAATTTATCCACTTTTTTATTCTTTCTATTTTTTTTCCTTACCAAATACAATATTTTATTTATTCCTTTCATTTTTTATCTTTTCATTTTTTATCGTACCAAACAAAGCATAAGATTGGTAATTGGGTTGTGTTGGATTTGTATTTTTTCTAAGTCGTTTTATCTATTTTTTCAATTTTTTTTCTTTCATTTTCTATCGTAGTAAACAAAATATAGGGTTGATAATTGGATTGTCGTGTTGGGTTTGTGTTTTTTTTTTATAATTTGTATCATGTCAAAATAAGTTCTGTCCATATCCAATCTACTTGGCAAATTGGCGTTGATTTAAAGCGTAGTGTTAAAAATTGTCAACCTTGGCGGAGACTAAAACACTCTGTTATGAAGGTAGGCCCCGGTGATGGCAATATAAGCTTGGCTTCAACAACCTCGGCCTGTTCAGTATCTTATAGTCCTGCAACACATGGCTTTTACGGAGAAGGAAAGGAAACAAAGGAAAGAGCCTTGAACCACCCACCATGGACCAACACCTGAAGTATTTAAAAGAAGTCAAAACGCATGTTATGATGAAGTGTTCTATTTTGCATCTACTTATTGAATTGCATTAGTAAAACCTACTTTGGTGCTTTAGTCCAACTCAGCAGAAATAGTTCAAAGATGAATTAACACCCAATTTCAGTTTCTCTATCTTTTGTCAGGGTGTAACTTGTTTGGGTTGAGTGGATATTTTTTTTTTTTTGGGTTTAATGGTCAGGAGTGGTACGTACAACTCGATTAATCTCCTTTCTAATTCGATCAAAGTTAAGTCATTCACGCTAGAATTAAAATATTCATGAATGATACATCTCTCATAACTTAGCTCTAATAGGTTGCCAAGATTGAGTGAATCATCAAGTTTTGTAATAACTTGTAATAACATTTGATCAATCTTTGTTTTGGGGAGCAATTAACCGTTTGACTTTCTAGTTGAGTACTGAAGTGGCCAACTTGACTATAGAGATAAACTGCTGAATTTCATTCTTATTGGAATTTTGTTAGAATTCCATTTAGAGACCGGAAAACTCTATGGTACCGAAAAAATCGATATGGTTGATTATTATTTTATATGATAAAATTATAATTTTAAACGGAGAAATTATAATTGTACAATGAAGGTTATGTTCTATCATATATACTCATGATTGATCATGAAAAACACAATATCAATTTTAACATTTCATAATCGATAATTTTAAAAATTTATAACTTTTGGTATCGATACCGTCGACAATACTATAGAAATTTGATTAGATACGTGTTGATTGATGCTTACAATCCAATTTGCACGTCAAGACTTGGGCAAGAAATCTTACAAGAAAATAGGAATTAATGGGAGACAGCCAGACAATCGGGTCCAAGTAGATACCTAAGAGGGAATGGTAAGCTGCCCCGCGACCGTTATGGTTGACCGAGATTTTTTGACAACGTTAAAACTTTCTAACACCGATTTTAGACTTTAAAATGGCTACCGTTAGTTGACTCTTCATGGACAGAGGAGTTGGAGACATCTCTAGATTGTGTTGCTTTGAACTTAAAAACCTCTCTCTCTCTCTCTCTCTCTCTCTCCTCTTTGACCTTTCCAGATTTGATCCAATCTACTTTGATTGAAAATCTTTGGAAGGAATTCTTTGTTATGATTGTGTTCATTTACTTTTTTTTAGATCTTATCTTAACGAGAATCTCATGTAATTGGTTTTTTGCGTTTTTAGACATCGACTAGATTTAGGGTTATGTCCGTGCGGACATAAATATTTTAATATATATATTTTATGATAGATAGAAATAAGATAATAATTTATATTTAATTATAACTTATTTAATACAAAAAAGGTTCATTAAACTCAAAAGCCTAAAAAATTGATAAGTATAATATACACAAGTAATCGTTACAAACTACCCAGTAGAGTAGAGTTGTTGGCAATTGTTCAAATAAACACAAATTACACCTCATTAAATTATATGATGATCATTTCACACAATCATGAAAGTTGCATCGTCATTGATCGCTTCTTTTTCTCTCTCAATTTCTTTTTCCCTATCTCTTTTTCTTGGTTGCTGGCTTTAATCTTATATTAACATTAAAAACATATTTGTCTTTACTCTATATAATAATTTTAATTTGTAACTTTGATTTAATTTATACATAAAATTGATTTTTATTGCACAGTGACTCTAGTTTTTTGCAATAAAAAAATAATCTCATAATATTTTAAAAAATATAAAATAATTATAATATATTTAAAATTTAACTAGACAAGTACATAACGTGTGCAAAAATTCATTGGATAAGGATGCCTCGTGGGCATTTGCTGTCTCTGCCTTAGACTAGGTTGTATACCGCACAACGCCGTTATGGACTGTTTAATCAATCACAAATTGTCTTCAAACCCGTTTATCAAAAAAAATTCGACCAAATTAGACTTTTGATTGGGTAACAATGCTGTTTGTATCTCATTTGAGTGCGTTATAATCAGCGAATTGATAGTGAAGTTTATTCCATGCAAAAATATAGTACTAATCTAAGGAGGAGACGATAATGAAATGATACTAGAATGTTAAAATATGATATGACTCATTAATACGATATGAAAATAACACGAAATTAGGAAGTTTGATTTTTTTTAAATCACCAATTTTGTAAACGAGTGGACTCGACACGATACGATTAATAAATGAACTGGGTATAAGTGAAATTAATTAAAAGAAATATACGATACAGTTCATTTATATACTGATTAAAGGAAAAACTCAAATGTAAACATGGTAGATACAAGATTATGCAACTAAACTTGAGATATACTTGAAATAAATGAGATTAAAGTGCAAGAAATAAAAATTACAAGTGAAATACAACTTACTACAAATGAAATAGGTGAGAAAATACAAAAATCAAACTTTTTCTCTCTAAAAGTATGTCTTCTTCTTTGGAGCTTCCTTCTCTAAAACTATGTAAAATGTTAAATAACTAGTCATAACCTATGCCTAAAGACACGATAAAATATAAAATTCGCGCGTCTAAAGAATCGATCCCATTATATTAATTTTTTTTAAAATATATTAACTACAAATTAATCAAATATTAAATGATTAAATATATGATAAAAATGAGTGATGTGATGTTTTTAGGAAAAAAATATCTAAGTGATTAAACATATGATAGAAATAAGTGATTTGATTTGATGTTTGAATCTGACAAAAAGATGATGAATGAGGTAAGTGATTGATGATAGTTTTGGGGAAAAAAATATGACTGAGACAAAATTCAAACGCACTCCTATTTTATTATATAGATGATGTAGAGTGTATCTTCATTTTCATCCATGGGGATCATATGGTTTGTGAGATCATACATTCCATGATTTGGGGGAGATTGGATACCTGCACAAGCAAGCTGCAGGAATGCCTACACCCTTCCCATGGCTTGACCAACCTTTCTCTTTCTCTCTCCTCATTTTCCATGTTTTTCCTTCAAAAAATAAGATATTAGCTGTGAAAGGGCATGCTTGCATGTAGAGTGTGTTAGGTCATGTGTGGGAGAAGCACAGGTGAGACCCTTAGAGTCTAAGTTACAGGTTTCTAACATTTTTGGGCCAAATCTATCAATAGGTTTTTCTAATAAGCAAAACTGAATAGTAGTTAAAACTAGCATCTTAATATACCTTTTTATGACTAATTTCAGGAGAAATATTATACAAGGGTCTAAAGTCAATGCATATCAAACTTTCATGCAATAACCGCACATTCTAGAAGAAAATTGGAGAAGTTTAAAACAAGACATGAACGTTCGAACGTCAATCCACGTTTAAATGTCCTCTTGAATTATTGGAAGACCAAACTGTTAAGAGAATGATACATGTCGTGTCGCAACTAGAAGAAAAACAAAGAAATATTTCAGTACCACGTTCGAACACCAACTAGCGTTAAAACGTTGACTTGAAACACTTAAGGACCCTCTAAAAAGTGAGTTATTACATATGGCGTGTGAAAATTGCTCTCACAGAAAAACAAAAACTACTTGAGTGCGAAGGTAAAATAACACGACTTGTTAGATATGAATTAATAAAACGAATTGGATAAGAGTGAAGCGCTTTTAAATACAAATCTATTAAGACTCGTCATAAACTTGTTTTATCCCACACAATTGATAAGTTAAGTGATATTAGCAAGAAGAGATAACTTTTCTCAGCATACCTTTTTTTAATAATTTATTATTCTTATACGGTGAATTCAAGTACAATCAACTTACACATGCTGTTTCAAAAAAATAACATACACATGAATTTTTGACCAATAACCAAAATTGACACGTGGGTTTATGAGACTTGACTTGCGAGGGTAAAAACAGGGCAAAAAGAACCGCCTTTAGTCGTATTTGCCCTTTGATACTTGGAATTTCATGATCAGCCATAAATCTTATTGACAATTCTCGAAAGTTTGGAGAAAACATCTCTTGATCAGAGACCCGTAATCATAAATCTTATTGACAATTCTCGAAAGTTTGGAAAAACCATCTCTTGATCAGAGACCCGTAATGTAGCAAACCAATTGTCTCTGGTTGAACAGCCTTAGACAGAGGTCTCCAGTTATCATTTAAGAATTTTTTTTATTACTTTATTATTTTTTTTTATCAATGATTGTAAATTAAAAAATTCAAAATTAATGGCTGAGATTGATAAAATCTATACGATAGCCTTAGAAATATAGTTATAGAGATGAGTTGTAAATTCAGATTTCTTGAATTTGAATCTTGACAATCTCATGGGATTATCTTATGAAGGACTTATCTATCATGAATACTCCCTAATCCCGATATGGATGACTTGTCTTTAACCAGATTTAGGATGAGATTAATTGATGTGATCGTAAGTTGACCCGAACACTCCATAAACTATTGCGTAATATTGAAAAAAAAAAAAATTGGTTAATAGTTGCGTGATATTGGACTATAGATGCATGTGAAAGGCACAATTAGTCAATCCATAGACTATTGCGTAATTAGAGGTAATATTCGGCCTAACTATAAAGTTAATAACGGATCTACTAAATTTATATGTTCTTTTCCCTTATCAAAGCTAATTAATGATGCTTCTGCCGACGTACATGTGTATACGACTGAGACCCATTTGAATGTAGTTCACGTAACAAAAACAGTACACTACATGTACTTAAAATCTACGCTCACCAACCCATCCAGCACAGAAACTTCAGCTCTAAGTAACCTATCCACATACAAATCGAGAGCACAAGTTCTGGGAAATTATGTCGTGGAAAACGGTCTTGCTTTTAGAACTTCAAACACTTTCTCACCAACTCCCATCTTGTCAAGTTGGACACTCAATTGATTTGATCTAATCCACCGAGGGACAATTTTTTTTTTTTAAATATTAATATTTGACTCCAGTGTAGTCTTTTTTTTTTTTAATTAGACAGTCTGAAATGTTTAGACTAACTTACGCACTTCTCGATTAATTTTTCTTTGATCTAATCAAATATCGATTATCTACGATGAGGCTAAAAAATTTATGAGAAATAAATCTCTTATTACCAATTTAGTGGTAAAATGAGAACCCACCCTTACGAAAGATTATAGTTAAAGCTCCCAATTCTCAATATAACTCACCAATTCATCATGATATTAGTTTGATATGGGTTTAATTAGGGATGTTTAAATTTTCAATTGACCGTAATTTTTTATCCTACCCGACCCTATCATACTCTACTGAACGACTAGTTGTAAAAATTAGGAAGGAATGCGGAAAAATTTTTAATCTTTCGATTAAATCGGGTAGAAATGTAGAATACCTATCAATTTTCGCATTCCTACCCTACCGGCAAAAAATATATTTAATTTTTTTATATATTTTTTTAGTAACTATAAGAGTATTTGTGTGGTATAATTTCTATTATAACATTATTTTTATTATGGATGTTTGAACTGTTAAAACGTGGACTTGATTTTTGTGTAGGTTACATAATTTGTGGTAAACTAGTAATCTATTGAAACAATTATGATTTTAATGCATTTCATATGATTTAAATTTCAAATTATTGTTATTGTATTTGTGTAATAATTATGATGGATTAATATTTATATTTTCTTGTGTTTCATTGTAATTGTTATTGTAGTTGTTTTAAGTTTTAGTGTTATTGATTTATTGTGTTGTTAAATTGGTGCAAGTTATTTAATTGAATTATTAAAATGATCCAAAAATTAATAGTTGCAAAAGTGTTTACCCGATTTCCTACCTGATTAATCGGATAGGAATACCACACTTGATCCGGTAGGGTAGGTTAAGAAAAAAATTTCCGCAAACTATCAGGTATGAAGATGAAAAACTAAATTTCTTATCCGTAGAATAAGGTGAACACCCCTAAGTTTAATATTAATGAGTTTGAGTTAGAGACGGGTTGATCTGACAAATCTACTTTATGAGGATGTAAAAATAAATAGTATTTGCAGGGGTGGAGCTAAGAATTTTGTTTAGGGTGGACACTTTAATTATACACTATAATTTTTTTCATTCAAATTAATCACACTATATAACATATTTATATTTATTATATTATATTTGATATATAAAGTCCATTTAACATAAAAAATTTCAAAAAAAAAATGTATATTATCAGAGGCGGAGCTATGAATATCTATGATAGAGACAAAATATAATTGGTATAAAAAAATATTAAGTCAAAATTAATACAAAAAAAATCGGTTCAAGAATAAAAAAAAAGTAAGAATCAACACTAAATTATTGTGAAATAGTAAATTCAATTTTTATTTAGCCAAAACAAAATCTTAACAAAAAGACATAAAATAATTTTTTTAGTACATTATATCTAATTATATATTTCAATAAAATATAAAAAATTTTAAAATCTCTAAAATTTTGTATATGAATTAAATGTAAATTAATTTTAGTATTTTATTAGGTTATAGACTACTATTACTAAAAAAATGGTAAATAAAAACTAAAAATTATTCTTAAAAAGTAACGAACATTATGTTAGATAAAGAGAAATATTGTATTTTCGTCAATATACAAATAAAACATTGACTCAATTCAAAACTAACATATTTATTTTAGAGGGTTAATGGTCCACTAATTTATTAAAAAAATAAAATTAGAACCATTACTAAAATTTTCAAAAATTTAGGGGGTAAATATAATGTATAAAATAATTTTATATGTTGGTGCAAGGAAGGACTAAAAACTCAAGGAACTGAATTGTTCGTGTGTTGATTTTTTCTCTGTTTCTTCTTTTTTCTTGTGGCTGGGCAGTGGGTAACTGAGAGTGAGTGATACAGAGAAAAAAAAAATATAAGATAGGTTTTAGTTGAGAGGGCAAAAACTTTTTTTTTTTAATGAAAAATATTGTGAGTTTAATTTTTTGTGATAGGTCAAATATTTGATTTTTTTAATAAGTTTAGATAAATAATAGTGAGTTTAATTTTTTTTATTTTAAATGAACTTAATTTTTTAATTATTTTAGATAAATAATGTGAATTTAATATAAATGAGGGGAGCACTTGTAATATATATGTATAAATATATAATACATATATCCAACTAATAAAAAAAATAAAAATTAAGGGGGACACGTGCCCACCCTGGCGAGACCATTTTACCCTCCCTCCGCCTATGAGTATCTGGTGAGCTGATCTGTGTCGGCGTATGTGTTTAGTAGAAAAAAAAAGAAAGGCATTGTGAGAAGTAGCAAGACAAGGTCTTACTGTCATTGAATACTGGTAGTTGGTAGCGGTCGAGACCATTTTACTGTTCTATGCTTAAATCGCAAGCATGCGCGTCACCAGGGTGGACAAAAAGAGAAAAGAGAAATTCTATTTGGATTTAAAAAATTGATATAATTTATTGAATTAATGTTATAGTTTTATTAAAATCATTAGATTAACACTAAATTTCAATGTTTAGTGTCATAATAAATTAAATAAATAAATTATATCACAATAACATTACTCAAAAAAAATATATAAAAATAAATAATTTTCATCTGGGTTACATGCTACTTCCAAAGAATTTAAAAGTCTTATGGTCTATTTGATAGTGTGGATAAGAAAATGGAAGGCGGGAGTGATAATATATTTTCTATCCTTCAAGGGAAAAATCATTCCGTCTCTCTTTTGTGTTTGGTAAGAATGATGGAAAGTAACAAAAATTGATTTTTTTTGTGTTTAGTAAGATGGAAAAAATATATTTTTTATATTTTTAAAAGAATAAATACATATTTTACTATTATATCTATATATGAAATTAATGTATACATAATATGTAATTGATAAATAAGATATATCTATCAAATAACATATAGACAAATAACATAAACACGCATAATTAATTTTTCATCTATTTCTAAATTTTAGAGGAGATTGATTTTGACGAATTGGAAAGAAAGTTCATCTATCAACTTTTTCATCATTCATATTTTTCTTTTTCTATAAAACATGATATTTTATCTATCCTTCCAACTTTTCATCTTTTCAACTTTCTATTATTCTAATTTTTTATCGTACCAAATGAAGCATTAATCTACCATTTGTTAACGCTTTTGTTGAGCAAAAAAAAATTCATAAAAAAAAGAATGGTTAATTAATATTTTATAAAAATAATCCACATACATCTAAAAACATAAAAATTATGAAACAAATGGAGTCATTGATAAATGGGGTTTAGAGAGGGGTAATGTAGATCGACTTTGCTTTTGATTATTGTAGTTGGACATGATTAGAACAGTATCACTACTGAGTCAAAAAGTAGAGAATGAATGTTTCTTACATTCACACTATATATTGATGTATTCATGAGATGTGTTTGGGCAAAAATCATCTTCAATTATAAGTGTTTAATGGAAACCTGTAGTTGGAGAGTAGGTCGGTAAAATAGAGAATGTAAATGGAATTAAAACGAGTGTGAATGCCTAAATAATTGACCAATGAACACAAAATGAAGTCAAACAGTATTTATGACTTTTAGGAAGGAATGTCAATCATTCCTC
The DNA here is from genome assembly GCA_963454935.2 of Ilex paraguariensis. Lineage (NCBI taxonomy): Eukaryota > Viridiplantae > Streptophyta > Magnoliopsida > Aquifoliales > Aquifoliaceae > Ilex > Ilex paraguariensis. Next base: position 221,948 of record CAUOFW020002903.1, read on the forward strand.
TCGAGCAATATGAAAAAAGACCACGATCATGCAATCTTTGCCTGTTGGGCAAAAAACCGTACTTCGAGATCAAAAAAAAATCCGTAGAAAAGATTGATAGTGTTTATAGGATAATGAGCATAATTGGGTTATTAGATCCAACAAGAATATGCACGAAGGAATGGGTAGGGTTTCAATTTTTGACACCACAATTAAAAAACACGATCAATTATCATGAATAATAAATTCGTCGACTTATTCTCAAACAAGAATGATATGTTCAATTGCTACTACATGTATGAAAAAATATTACGTTTTTGTTTTTTAAATTTTTTATTTATTGATGTAATATTTTATCACTTTTAGAAGAATCAATCGTTTTTTTGAATTACCATCCGAACTAGTAGTCTAGTGATAAGTCATACCCGTTTAAGGTTGTTCCTGACTCTCATGTGACTATCAACTATGGTTTGATCTACGAAATAACACGATTTGCTATTTAATTTTAATGTGCTATAGTGACAAGTTGTCATTTCGAATTAGTAATAATGACTCTAACTAAACATTCCATAATAGAGAGATTATAAGGGTCACGTTGAGGGGGTCACTACTTACTAGTTGACTCACTTCTCCCCTTTTACCTAGCCGGAAAAAAAATGTATCTTTGAATTTTTTTTAGGATGTGAATCATGATGACAACATCTTTATGTGGTGGATTAGATCAAGAGATAACGATTGTAATTTTGTAGTTTTGACTTAGTGGTTATACAAGAATGACCGGAACATGATTCGAACTTAAACTGAAACAACTCAAATATAGTAGGACACTACTCAGACAACATATGCTAGGAGTGGTGTGTTACATGATTTCTTGGCTATGCAACGCGTAAGAAAATTGATGGTTGGTAGGACGGTTAAGATCATAAGTTTTAGGCCGGTGGACGGTTTAGATCTATTCAAGGCAAAAGCTTTTGGGGGCAAGAGGGGGCCACACTTGCCGTCCCATATGATACTTAATTACTTGCGATCTAAACGCGTTTCAGTACTGGAGCAGAAACGTGGGGCGTTGGATCTTCAAAAAGGAAGGTACCCAGAAGAAGTATTAATGGTGGTCCTGCATCAACAATCATTCCTCGTATATGGATAGTTTTCTCTCTTAAATCCCATGGTGTTTGTGAGAGTTGAATCAACATAGTTAAGGCATGTTAATGGATTGGTGCTCGAATCTGAATTTGATTGGTTGTATCGGGATTGAAGTTTTTGATTAATAATATAAATTACGTGTTACATCATATTTCAAGTTTGATTGCAATTAAACATGAGGGAACAAACCCAACATATTGTCTAGCGTATGTGCGACGACCAAACTTTCTCACGCTAGAGTACAAAGTTTTTTTCTTTCAAATCTCAATTTCACCCCTAATAATTTTCAATGAAATCGAGTTCAATTTTAGATGTAATTCACTTAAATTCAATTTTCGTTGAATTTTCAATTATAATCTAATTTTCATGGATTCAAGTCTGAATCAAAGTTTCAAATTGAATTTAGATTCAGATCCAAACTATAGACAACCTAATCAATGGTTAATGACAATACAAGGCCACCTAGCTAGTAATCGCACAAGTCAACACCATAACTTCAGCTCTCGCCTCAAACCAGGAAACTTCGTACATAATTTTTCCGACATATATTTTCCAGGAAACAAGTTTTCCTCCTTATGTAAAGGTGAAACAAAAACTAACCTAAGACTGGCTAAGCAGCCCATGTAGATTATAATTGAAAAATCAAAAAACGACCCAGCAAAAGAAATTGATCATACTTGTTTCTTCATCACGTGGATGGGCTTGAATCATGAGTTAAACACGCAAGCCATTACGATCGACGACTGACCATCTTCAATTTATAGAATCTGTTCGACTATGGTTACTGTTTTTCAAACATTTGAATTCAACGTTGGAATCTATAATTCCCTCCATGTTTCCTATATGTTAGTTGCCATCCCCCCCCCCCCCTCTCTCTCTCTTTCTGCCTATATATACATATGTGCCCCCATTTGCGTCTCACACATTGATTGAGATAAATACTACTACACACGTATAGAGTGAGTTGTTTGAAACTACTTTGAGAGAAAATGGGTTTTTCAGTCCAAATAGCCAGCTCTTGTCCAAGATGGCAACCAATGAACTACATGGAGAAAATTCGCCTTACTTTCATGGGTGGAAAGCATACGATAATGATCCTTTCCACCCTATCCAAAACCCGAATGGCGTTATCCAAATGGGTCTGGCAGAAAATATGGTACAGTTTTTTGCTCTTATTTGAATGTCTTCAATGGGCTTTAAGAAGCTTAAATCTGATGTTAATCGTGGATTTGCTTGTTTGGTTGCAGCTTTCTTTTGACCTAATCGAGGATTGGATTAAGAAAAACCCAAGAGCATCGATTTGTACCAGTGAAGGACTTAACAAGTTCAGGGATATTGCTATCTTCCAGGACTATCATGGTTTATCGGAGTTTAGAAATGTATGAAATTCTTAGACAGTTCACACACACACACAGATATATATATTGTAGTATCTATAGTTTTTTGTGACTTCTTATGAAGAAAAAATAATTCTGTTTTCAGGCTGTTGCAAAGTTTATGGGGAGAGTGAGAGGTGATAGGGTTAAATTTGATCCAGCCCGCATAGTCATGGGTGGTGGAGCAACTGGAGCTAATGAACTCATCACGTTCTGTTTGGCTGATCCAGGCGATGCATTTTTGGTGCCCTCACCTTATTATCCAGCGTATGCTTTCTCCTTTCATTTTCTTTCTGCCTTTTTTGTCTTTAATTTCATTTTCGTTTACCAGTGTGAAAGTGAAAGTTACTGACTCCATTATCAACAATATACCATTGCATCGTGACGTGACGTGACGTTCAAGTCACGAAAACAGACTTCTCGGGATAAAATTGCACATAAAATCTTATGCACTGGACAATTTTTTTAAGGTGCTTGAAATTTTTGGTTTTCAGGCAATCATGCATGCAAAAAATCTGAAGAAAGAGTTGTAAAAAATATATTTTTTTGCTTTAAATAAAAAATGTTGGCCTATTTCTTCACAAACATAATCTTTTTTTGAAGTACCATTTTTGGAATTAAAGTTTTGTGTCTTAAATAGAAATTAGAACCACGTGAGAGGGTGGGTTGTTTAAGAGATTTGGTCAACAGCAAAATCTAGTTGGTAAACTTCATTCTTTGCAACTGATCGGTTAGAATTATGAGAACGAGTGATCTTATCATTTTTTGTCATTAGATTGACGATAAATTTTACTATTAGTTAAAATTCACTAACTATAAACTATTATGTCACCAAATAAGATTACTGTATTAGGTACAAATAGCATTTGAATAATAGTAGTAAGTGAAGCCATGATATGATGTGCGAAGATTCAGCCAATCAGTGAACTTTCTTGAGACAAGGAGCCTCTTTTTTTCTACCCCATTGAACTCTATTCCAGCAGACTGAGAGAACTGGAATTGAATGGCCAACTTATCAAATTCAACAACTTGTATAGCTGGATTTTGGAGAAGTTTTCAACTCATGGTTTTACTAATACAAATTGTCCAAGTCTAAAAATGGAATAAAATGACAGACTATAGACTGCAGAGTAGTCAATGGGTCACAACCTGGAAGTTAGGTCGACAAGAGGACCACATCATCTATCAAATATTATAAATTTTTTTTTTATCTTTTATGGGGAAAATTTCCTCTCCATGTACATGTCCATATGCTTTTACAAAAATAGTCATAGTGGTTCATATACACACAGACCAACAATTGTCAAAGAATTTATTTAGTCCCGACACAAAATCGATACAAAATTATTAGATATACGTTTTGTATTAATAGATTTGAGTCATAAAAATGTCAACCCGTCAATTGGTGGACACAAATTAAACTTAATATGATTTGCACAAATACGAATCTAATTATATTGGTATATGCGTTGGGTATGGGTTGACGAATTTTGAGACGGGGCGATGTAAGCTGACTTAGAAACAAGAAAGGATACCACCACCCATTGAAAGTTGAAGCCTTATTTGCACACAAAAAAGTTTGGCTTTAGTATAATTTCTAAAAGTTTTGGGCATTGAATATTTGCAGATTCGGTAGGGATCTCAGATGGAGAACTGGGGTGCAACTATTTCCAGTGATGTGCAACAGCAAGAACGACTTCCAGATCACCGTAGAGGCACTAGAAGAGGCATATGAGAAAGCCAAGCAATCCAACATCAAAGTCAAAGGCTTGATCATAGTAAACCCTTCAAACCCATTGGGCACCGTATTAGATCGAGAGGCACTGAAAACCCTAGTGAGCTTCATCAATGAGAAGAACATTCACCTTGTCTGCGACGAAATCTATGCAGCCACCGTCTTCAGCGCCGCCCCAAATTTCATAAGCGTCGCTGAGATTATACAAGAAATGGACTGCAATCGCGATCTTATTCACATTGTTTACAGTATGTCAAAGGACATGGGCCTCCCAGGCTTCAGGGTTGGAATTGTGTATTCATACAATGACGCAGTTGTGAATTGTGGCCGAAAAATGTCAAGCTTTGGATTGGTCTCCTCACAAACACAACACTTACTCGCTTCAATGCTTGACGATGAGGAGTTTGTGGAAATGTTTCTTAGAGAGAGTGCTAAGAGGCTGTCTGATCGGCACAAATTCTTCACAATGGGGCTTGAACAAGTGGGAATCAGTTGCTTGAAAAGCAACGCAGGCCTGTTTGTTTGGATGGATTTGCGTTCAATGCTCATAGAACAAACAGTTGAAGCTGAACTGGAGCTATGGAAGATCATAATCAACCAAGTGAAGCTCAATGTCTCTCCTGGCTCTTCGTTCCAATGCGTTGAGCCTGGTTGGTTTAGGGTTTGCTTTGCGAATATGGATGATGCCACAGTAGAAATTGCTCTCAAAAGGATTCAAATGCTTGCGGGTCAAGGCAAAGAGAAAGAGGTGGCAGTAAAGAACAAGCCATGGCGAAAGAATCTTCGACTCAGCTTCCCAGCTCGAATATACGATGAGAGCAGCGTCATGTCGCCGCGTCTGATGTCGCCTCACTCACCGATTCCTCACTCGCCACTCGTTCGAGCCAGGACTTAGATGGGGAATTTTCTCCACACGCTATACAGTATATATATGACCTTTAATTAGGTGTCTTAAAATGGGTTTAGATTTTTTTCCAATAATTTTTTTTCTCTATTTTTTTTTCTTGGTCGATCACTCGTCATGCATTTGTGTGGAAGTTATTATATATAACGAGCCCCACTTAGTTTCATGGCGAATGATTTACTAAAGAAGTAATAGAGAAAAAATAAAGCGGAAGGGATCTAACAGGTAGCTGTTGGAATTTTTTCGGTAGATCTAATTTGATTTGTCGAGGTACAACACTATTGTTGTTTGATTAGTACTAATCAAACGACAATCAGTGAATTAAGTCAAAAAAAGACAATTAGTATTTGAAAATAACTATTGTTGATTTAATAACTCCGTGTTAGGCTGTTTGCCACTTGTGAAGAACTGTGAAAAGTGAAAGATTATGTTGCTTATTTGTTGTAGTCCATCACTATAGATGAACATCTGATTAATATGAAAAGTGTGTTCTTGTCATATTTTCATTTTGCTGGATTTGAATCTTCTTTCAGTATAATATTTGTCAATTCTCTTAAATGATAAATCATGTCTCATAAATTTAATTGTAACCCATTATATAAATAATATCTTTAATTACACGGTAACTGATATATTATCACAAAAATTGAAAAAGAATACATTTAAGGGACTTTAAATCTGTCATATATACATCCGATCTGATTCAATGTTGGAGATATTAAAAGTAAGAATAATGTTACATTGACTTAAAAACTAAATATAATAATCACAATCATTGAATAGGTAACGGGTCTCAATAAATGTCAGGACTCACAGTAAAATTAATATTTATAATTATTAAATTTAATTTTTAAATTTATGTAGCATTGTTCTAAAAGTAAATCCGTAATGGACCTTCTTTGATGACATTACTCGTCCAAATTTGGTTCATCACTCTTTGAAGAAGTGAGTCTAATTAGATGGGTTGGATCAAAAAATGGATTTGGGCCTCTTTAAGTTGGCCATTAACGTTAAATAGCAAATTCAAGCTTCTTCGATACTCTTCCCGTCAAGGAAGTGCTTAAACGAGAGGCCTGGCCTTGCTTGCTCATTGATCCACTTGGTCAGGAGGTGTGAGGAGCCCAACGAACAAATCCAAATCTACTTAAAATTCTAAGGGATTGGCCCGATATGAAAGGTGAAGAAAGTAGGCCTCGTAAAAGGGGGTGAATAAAAAGTTGTATACTTTATGATACGGAACAATTTGCTTCATGCAGGCAACGTAGGAAAAAAAGATGAAATATAATTTTAGTCATCTTGAGTTTAATTTTTGGTAATTCTTTGGAGCTAGATCTACGAAGAATTTATATTTTATAAATACCCTAATACCTATGTGAATGTCTTATTTTTTAGTGGATCGAAGAAAAAATTAGTCGATGTGTATGTAAGTTGACTAATAGACTCTTGAATGTTGAATAAAAAAAATAAAATAAAAAAAGCTAACATCCTTATCTGATAGTCTATGGCAAGGTAGGCACAACGTTTTTCTACAACCATGTATTCATTTGGTGACTCTAAAGGTCAAGTGTGCCCTAACAGTAGGATCGTCAGTAGTAAAAAAAAAATGAGTCGTAAATCTGCACGTTACAAGTTTCAATCTTTCTAATTGCATAAAATCTGAGTTTAATTAATGATCAACGTTTGTGATTACATGAATCACGGGGCCCACCCGTTTTATCTCTTCCAAAATGAATTTCTTGCAACCAGGAGTTTAAAAAATGCATTATTGGGACGATGGTTCATTAGGAAAGAATGTCTAGTCATGTATTTGCTTAGAAAAGCTTAGTTAAATTAAATGGATACCCCTAAACATGATGACATCATGGGGCATGCTGGATGTCCTATTTCAATTTTAGTGTGAACACTATTAAATTTTTTGGAACCTTAGATATCCGCTTATAGTGATTCAATGACTTTTTTTTTTATTTTTTGGGAGGGAGAGAGAAAAAGGAGACTTGAACCTTGACTTTAAGTAGACAAAACTTTCACAAGACGAAGAATACCATTAAATTAAAAGCTCATTGATGTATAGTGACTCAATGAATTGACATTAATCCATGTTATTTATGAATGGGCTAATATATATTTAACGATATCAATAGAGTTTGACTTTTGTATATATAAGTAGACTATCCGCATATACTAGCGAAAAGGTAGAGAATTATATACCATTTACAAATCTAAGCTTGAAAAATTGTACACCAAAAGGTAAACAATTTTCGACAAAGTTCGGTATACAACTCAAATAACATGATTGAAATTCGAAAATGATACAATCTGTTTAATCAAGGGGTCAGACAATTGCATACACAAATAGCTTTATTTTTTCTAAAATTAATCGTTTAATTAGTATTGTATAAAGAAAATGTCTCATTTTATTTTACTTATGGATATGGTATTTTAGAAATTGACATAGAATTTAAGTGTTTTTCTTTTGGTTTTGGTAGGATATGAACCATATAGATTTTCAATTTTTGAGGACCAATTTGTAGGGAGTTCGGTCAAGAGAGAATGGGGCTTTAGTTCGTCAATTGAATACGACACAACTTAACATAATAATATCGAATATAAAACGATCCAAATTAACACCACAATACCCGATTCTATTGCTACCCTTGCCCAAGAGGATAATTAAGGAAGCATAATGGATTAGTTAGGTCGTCTTAGCCTAAACTACGAGGTATATGACTAATGAAGCACTAACTAGATCTTGTAATACACCATAAAAATCTTTTTAATTGTGACATTGCTTGCTTGTGTAATTAAGCAGTTGCATCTAACAACATTGGGCCTATGTTTGTGTTTTTTCCTTCCAAAAATAACAAAGCATCGTCCTAATGCACTCGTGACAATACAGTTAACTTGGGATGGAATATGCATATCAATTTTAGACGGCACTCATGAATGCGACATAAAAGCTACATGGAATTCATAAGTTTCGATTTAGCCTGAGTGAGTTTGGCTGAGAAAGGGGTAAATTCATTAAACTTGTCAAACAAATGGGTCTGTAAGAACCAAGCAAAATAGGACATTGACCCTCTAAACATGATTTATACATGACATGAACCCGACTATTTACTATTATAAATAGGGTTAATTACAATTTGTCTCCTCCAATTTTGTCCCTTGTGACAATAAGCTCTCTGTAGTTTCTAATGTTGCAATTTGCCCCCTTCAAATTTCAAGTAGATTAAATTGACTAATAATAATTGGTTGGACACCTGAAAGAATTATTACACCCTTCACCTTGTACATTATTTTTCATATTTTTTTTCTTGAGATACTAATCTTGTTTCTTAAAAATAAGAAAACGAAGTAGTCAAGACAAAAATTATATCTTTTCAGACCAATACCAACACACTACACAAACCATATTCACATTCACCACCTCCGCCACATCAGAGAAAGGGGAGAGTTTCTACTGAAAAGGGGAAGGAAATGATAGTTAACATCTCAGGTCAGAAAGGATGAAAGAGTTTTGAGTATAGGTGGTTACGGATTTGGTTGGAGAAGTAATGATATTTGATAAAGGGAGAAAAATCGGTGCAAGGGTAATTATATTTTTTAAACAAAGTATGGATCATGTGAATTTGACATGTCTAATTTTCGTCAATTTTTTTTGTCCGAAAAATAATTATTGGAGTTAATTACAAAATATTCCAACTTAAAATGAACTATTTATTGAAATTAAAATCAAAATAAATTGAAGTACTTCAAAATATGAGACATTGAAATAGTATCCCTTGAATTTGTATCATCCAAGATACGAATCAGTTTTCTATTCATTTGGCTGAACTACGGTGGGATGTGAATCTCATGTCTCTTTCTGCTAACTGATGAACTATTCCTGACCCACAAAGGATAATAAAGTAGTGATCAACGTTGCTTTCATCGCCAAAATTCAGATCTCTGAGTTCGTTTTCTCAACCGACCATTGATGTTTATGGCCTACCAGGTTGCTTTTTATACGAATGTGAGACGTCAAATCTTATGTCTACACAGCAGATTTTGTGGCTTCTGAGCCTTTGCTGCCTTTACCAGCCATGTTCTACTGTGTCACTGGTAAAGTAGGTGGCCTTTGTATATGCATAATAAGTATACAAATGTTATACTACACAGGTAGTAATCTAATTGGTTTTCAGCAGAGGGTGAAAGTCATGTCCTCTTCCGGTGATTATGAGTTTGACGTCGTTTGTAGTAATAGTTTTTGGGAGTCAGATAATGTTGGGAAGGTTTGAATGTTCAATTTGTTCTTGGTGGTACTATAGTGACAAACTGGAGTATTCTATGTCAGTAGCTATGGCTTAAACCGAACATTCTACAGTGGATGGAAACCTTAAGGTAACGTCTTGAGAGGATTGTTACATCTTGTCGTCCCTGACTACCCTTATTCCTTAGCCGAAAAAAAAGTATGCAGATGCTATGATCAATTTAAAAAAAATCATTTCTTGTACATAATGCTCTCATTTATAGCCTAATTTAAGAGAAATAAGTACTCATATTAGTTTGAAGATGTTGATTTCCGAATACAAATTCACGACGTATAATTTGGGAGAGTACAGTTGCTCAAAGTTTATTGATTTCTGAAGTAGGTTGGGGATTCGAGAACGTATTCCAATGCAGTTGTTTATTAAAAAAGGTCAACTGTGGCACAAACCATGCTTTCATGCAATTTAATATCTTGGGTTCTTAATTTGCATTGCAGTTTTGTAACTAAATTGCGGTTAAATCGTGCGAACTCAAAGTTTATACATATCGTGTAACATTATTATTTTGACGGGTGTCGAGTTAGATACGATTCAACCGGCTCGTATTGATGTTGATCATTATTTTGAACCATGGATTAGATACATCATATTAGAGTTTTGTTTTTAATGTCCCTAACGAGTTGGTTAGATCCGTCGCTGTCTCACTACCATAGCAAGTGCGGAAATACACATTCCTTGATGGTTTTTTGACCAACAACTAATATTTAGTTTTTTTTTTTTTCTCTTTCCTCATTCCATCAATTCAGACCATTAACCTAACACTAATGATCTGTACAGGTAATGGCAGTAGGTTACACATTAAATACTGAAAACCTATGATTTGTGTGGTTAAAATGAACACCAGTCCTTGTTAACTCTATAGTCTTATTGACTATAGATTATAAGATGGGGTTAAGGCAGCTTACTTTTCTCAAAAGTATAATTAAGAATATAAAGGCGGCCATTCCTTTGTATCTAGACCCTTCTTTGTAGGTAAAAATATAAACTCTACACTTAAATCCCACAATGATAGTCTAAAGGTTAACAGTAGATCAACTCTTCTAATAAGCAGTCAAAGAGTACTCTATTCTTCTACGATCAATTGCCTCAGTGCGAATCAACCGCTCTGAATTGAGAGTATCACTTACCTTTCTCATATCCGGTGCTCTTCCCTGATTTTGTCAATAGCGGGCATATTGTGCACTGAATACAAATTTTTTCCAATCAGTAGCCTCTCATTGGACATTTTACTATGTACCAAATATGAGCAACTCAACATTCTAAGTACTTAAATAATGAGCAACTCAACATTGTTTATGTCCCTTTAAATACATTATTAGTACATTGTATTAAATGTATATGAAGCCACTGATTTGAGTTCCCAACAATTGTCCTTTCTAAGGCATAGTTATCATAATCACATGCTCATACATTTAATAGAGAGTAAACAATTCAATGGCTAGCGTGTTCATGTGTAATATAACAAAAAGGGTCTGTAATCCACCCTTGAAAGATAAATAACTCACAAAGGTACACTTTGGAAATTTGTCTTGTTTTACTTGGAAATTGCCAGCAAAGCTGTACCCTCTGTACATACCACTGAATCCAAGTAAAAGAGAATTATAAAAAACCATGGCTTTTTGTATCATGCCACACATAAGTCAGAGCGAGAGAGAGCTGTGGATAAAAAAATTTTAGAATAGAAGCAAAATTTTATTTAATCCTCTCTGTTTCTCAAAGAAGCATAACAATATGTACACAAGAGCTTCTCCATTCTTGGTTATCACCTCATATTTGCATCAACGAAACTACAAACAAGGCACCAACTTAAAGAAAAAGGAAAAGCTCTATACAATTTCTTACCAACTTAAAAGATAATGCAGGCATTTGGATTCTCTTCTATGCTTTCATGACCATAGTAATATGTGTTCATTGGTGGATTATATGGCCGGTTTGGCATTGCGGTCGTTGGAGGATAATATGGTCGGTAAGGCAGTGCGTTCAGTGGAGGATAATACGGCCTGTAGGGCATGATCCCGACCACTGGTTCTGGCTCAGTCTTCTTCTCTTCTTCCTTCTTCGGCTCTTCCTTCTTGGGTTCTTCCTTTTTGGGTTCTTCTTTCTTAGGTTCCTCCTTGGGTGGTTCCTCTTTCTTTGGCTCCTCTTTCTTCGGCTCCTCTTTCTTCTCGGGCTCTTTTGCAGGTCCTACTAAGATGATGGCTGTTGAAGGCCAATATTTGCGCAACTTGCTCACAACACTCACAGGATCCACTGTTCCAATGATTGTGAGTGTCTTGCCCTTCATGTCCACCAAGAGAGCATCAATTCCTACAAAATCACAACTTCAAAGCTGTCATTGAACACTACTTAATCCTCTAGTTTTTTGCTCTCCTTGAAAAAGAACCGAGCCATCACACCCATCCCGCAGAATAAGAAATTATGTCAGAACAGATCCAAGTCCAATCCATTATAATGTCCCTCAATTTTTACCAATGGTAGATCATGCACCTACCACTTATACATAGATCACGGTCGACTTCAGTAATATATTGTTGAGGACAATTGAGAAAAAAACTATATCAAAGCGATCCAATTACAATCACCATAGTGCTAGAATGGTATTGGCAAAGAATATATTATCAAGCTAGCTTTCCTGTTACTCAGAAAACATTTTTGTAAAACATCTTGGCTTTCTCCTAGTTATATGCCCTTTAAAAACAAATCATATTTAGAAACCAAAGTTTGTGCAGCTGTGGAAACAATATCTTCTATGGAATCCCAAAATTATCCTAAAAATCTCTCCTTGATCTCGACCACTTGTTTAACTCATTGAAAAATATAAAATTTTCGCCCAAGTAATTGCACAAATGCAGTAAACTGTGTTCATCAAGTAAAACATTCTCTAAAATAACTATATGAATGCAGAGAATTTTCTTTTTAAAAACAGCTCAAGCAAAAAAAAAAAAATTGCCTCCACCCCTCATATGGTTACCCAAACAAAATTGAAGGAAAAATTGTAGACAGCTCAAGAAATTAAGAAACTCCTTTTCTAAGTAATATCCCAGAGAATCAAAAGATCTAATAAATAAATATTATGTAAAATATGCAGATCCAGAATAGTCAAATGAAATTTTTAAAGGCTAGCTTGATACCTGTAAGAGTGGAAACAGTCTTCAGGGCCTTCCTTTTGTCTTTGTCATCATGTAAATCCAACCTCAGGATAAACTTCTGTTAGAACAAACAAATTGAAGAACAAATAATCATAATAGAGTCCAATGAAGAACCACCAATGATTCTTGAACAGACCAAGCCAAGGTTAATCAAATGAATTAAAGGATCAAATATAAACATAACTACTATGAATCAAACCCACCCAGTTGAAAATATTATTAGACTTGAAAATCTAGAAAGTTTCTAGGAAGAAGAAAGTATAAATTCTCAAAATCTGAAAGGTTCAAAGACAAAAAGTGGATTTGAGAGCTTGCCAAATAGGCGGAGGATATATTCATGACCCACATAACATATATATTTGAGGAATCAAATTAAATAAGAGTTTCAACAGAATTTGCAGCAAAACCCATCAAGAATTGTATTAACAAGCAGAAAAAGTTTCTAAAAAAGAAAACCAAAAAAGTTTATAAGAATCAGCACAATTGTAAAGATTATTGAATAAACTGAAAGAGAATCAAAGATTCTGACCTTCATTTGGGTGGCTATTGAGGAATCTGACTGATAGCTGAAAATGCTACTGGGATCAGAACCTGAAAACCAGAACGCTGAGAAGATAATAGAGAGAGAGACAGAGAGATTTGGTAATGTTACAAGGAGAAGAAACGAATCTGAATAATGCTCTTTTTGAAAAGGATAGAGAGAGGTTTGGACAGACCAAAAACCATCAAAATCCGAATCAAAACAAGAATTGCAGAGTAAGAGAGAGAAAAAGTAGTACAAACTACAATGCGTGTGTGTGTGGGAGAGCGAGAGAGAGAATCAAAATACGTTTGTAAAGGAAGGGTACGTCTGACCGGTGGAACTAACAAGGCCAGCAGTTAAGTAGAAGGCGAAGCAGTAAGAACACTCTCTCTCTGTGTCGCCTGTAGTGCGTTAAATGCACGCGAACCTTAGGCGCGTGATAAAGTTTTGAATTACAGTTACTGAATTAGATAATAGCGACATAGCAGGTAATTCAAGTGGGTTCCAGGTGGCGGGAATCTCTGCTCTCGTGGTCGAATTTCTCGGATTGAGCTCATCTCTATGTTTTTTTTTAGGAAGAATTAAACTTAGAATCAAATCAATTAATCACTCGGTTTTCAGACATTTAAAATATTATACATAAACTCTTTAAAGTTTGTATTCACGTAACAGTTAGACTCCTATTATAAATATATTCATTAATAAATTATACTTAGACTCCTCTACAATTTTTGAGTATATAATACTTAGACCATTTAAGTTTAAAATATTATATTTAGACAAAAAATACTTCAATCAAATATAAAATATTAAATATTTTAAATTTTAAAATAAAAATTTACTTTCTATTGTATCATTTATTGAAATAAAATTAAAATTTTAATTTTAATTTTTTTAAAAAAAAATTGTAATTATTATACGATTATATTATCTATTGGAATAAAACTAAAAAATCAAACAATGGGTCAAAGTCATTCATAATAGAACATGAATTTAAAAAAAAAAACATAGTTAGTATATATTTATACTATCTATTAAAACAAAACTAAAAAATTAAACAAATAATCAAATTATAATGGATACAATATCTTTTAGATTTAATTAGGGTAGTTTCATATTTTAATTTGGTCGTTTAAATGACTAAATTAAATTCTAATAGACAATATAATTATATATTAATTACAATTTTTTAAGAAAAAATTAAATTTTTGTTTTTGATTTTGTTTCAATAAATGATAAAATAGAACATGAATTTTAGTTGTAAAATTTAAAATATTTTATATTTTATATTTAATTAGAGCATTTTTTTGTCAAAATATAATATTTTAAATTTAAAAGGCCTAAGTATTATATATCTATAAACTTTAGGGGATAAGTATCATTTATTAGTGAATATATTTACAATAAAGATCTAAGTGTTATGCACGTACAAATTTTAAAAATCTATATATAATATTTTAAATATTATAAAATCTAAATAATTAAGCCACAAATCTCAAGAGCGCGAATGTAATTCTCCCTTCTCTTTTAATTTTCTCCTTGACGAATCATTCGGTACACATTTAAGTAGGACCCACAAAATACTCTCTATCTCTGAAATCTTTTTTTTTAAGTGGGACCCATATCACCTAAAAAAATTGAAGAAAAAATATTCCGGAGAGAATTTCACTTTAAAATTTTCTCTCTTGTGATTGGGAAATTTAGCGAATTTGAACCAACATTATAAATATTTGAAATTTGTTAAACATCTATTATTGGTTATTTATTTTTGGTTAACGAAACACCAATCTGTTACACATGATTTTATTTTTAATTAAAAATTTATAAATTTTATTGAAAGTCAGTAATGTGTGGGGATGATGATAATAAGAAATAGAAGAACGTGGTTTTATTTAATTTCTCCACTCACTTAGTATAAACAATTCAATCAAAAATGGCTATAAATTTAAAAAAATAGCAATTTACAGGTTGGTTTAATGGATTTTCCAACTAGTCTTGTGCCTCTTTACCTAACTTTTAAAAGTCAAAGAGTCGAGTATAAATTCTATATATATATGACTCAATTTGGTTATTAATCGTATTGTGTCAGATTCTCTAGTCTATGACATCGGTACCGTGCTGAAATTTATAATTTTTGAAATCAAGTAATACTTTTTTTATATAAAAATTACAATCGAAAAAGTGATGGAAGTTAATAAAAATATTTGTGATTACTTTTATCATTGATATGGTATTAAAGAAAAATAATTATCACAATAATGATAAAAATATTTATAAATATATTAATTTTTTTTATCAATAAAAAATATCTATACTCATTAAAATAATAAATTTTAAAAGAACGGTATCGATTATTTATTTGGTACCATATTCAGGTAATAGAATTGTATGCTGAACCAAACCACCCACGCGCAGCCATACTTGACGTCTGGCCATGAAATAGGTGGAAAATAATATTTTTTTATTCGTATCTAGAAGAGAAATACAATTACGCAACGCAATCACTATAAATTTTATTTTCTTTTTACTAATGATGCAGTTTTTTCCTGTGCCAATTAGCGTTGAGTTCCCCAAAGAATGCACAGTGATTATGAGGTAGTCGTGTTACCACTAGGCTACTTAATTTGACTCTCTATTTCAAATATTTATTGATAAATATTTAACATATCACTCACATCTTAGTACTCTACATCACTTGAGCAATTAAACACTCAAGTCATCGTAGCCTTTTACAGTGAAGTAGGTTATTTTGACCAAACCATTTAAATTATATTTGCTTTCCTTCTTTATTACTGCATTTAATTTTTGACAGATAGTGCACAAATACATTTTTTACGTCAATATATTTTTTGTGTTAATTTAATTGTGCCCACTCATGACCTGCATCCCTTTTGTTTTATCTGAAGTTATTTACCCCTCCCCAGAGGTTTTCATCGCACGCTGAATCACTTTGAGACCAAGAGACAAGAGAAAGTAGTTAAAGAAGTACAAGTCACCAGTTTTTCAATGCTTTAAGTTCAACTAATGACAAATTTACAACAACGGGGTTATTCTATGTTATTAGTAGATGTGTTAGTCATAGATTTAAATAATCACTTTATACTTTACCCAATGCCCCCTACAAATAAATAGTAGAGATTTATTAAGTCAAACACCAAGTTGTTTCTCAGTGTGTGACATGTCTGAGTCTCTTTGATTCATTTCAGGATAAAAAAATACTCTATAAGTTGTCATTAAAGCACCCACTCATAAATGACTTCCCGATTCTACCTCTAGTTGAGACGAGTTCTTAATAACAGGATCCATCAAAACCTAACACAAAATTAGTAAGTAAGAGTTCAGGATTAAAGAGTCTAGTTCATAATATGATTAACTTGTAACATCTATTTAATAAATTAGTCAATACAAATTTAACAAAATATATCTTATACATGATACGAACTCAACACAGCACAAACTTAGCTAACTGTCAATGAATTGAGTATGAATTAAACAAAATTGTAGCACAACATAAATCAGATTATAAATAAATCGGATGCTACATAATTCGTCAATTTGAGTGTTATTTTTTCCCAAATTACTTTGTGTTTTCCTTCCTAAATTAAATGAGGTGTTATTAGATTTTTAAATATATAATTTTTAACTAATATTTTGAAGTGTTTGGAATCCATTATAAAAAAAATTAGAATCAATTTTAAATATCCCAAAAAATTATAAATGAGTCTTCAAAAAAAAAAGGTAACATGGACTTATCCTAAAGAAAAAGTAGCCGTCCTAAGTGTCAATGTGTGTGTATAGGGGGGCACACACACATGCACGTATTGACCTGAATGTTTGGTTCAAATGCTTTCTCTTATCAATCAGCTTTGGTCAAATCCATCCTGCCCAGCATGGCGGCTTTCTTATGTCTATTTATATTCTCATGCAAAGCATTGGTGAGTTAGTTTAGGTCTTGCTTTTCGTTGTCAGTGAGAGTTTTTATTTGAATTTTTTTTTTGGGTATTCTGTAAATTAGTCTTTGTATTGTATTAAAACTAGTTACTATTGGAATGTGTAAGTCACGGCTCAATAAGATCGATTGGTGATTGACTAAAAAAAGTCACGGCCCAATAAGATCAATTGGTGATTGACTAAAAAATTAAGGTTATATCCTAACCTATTGAGATCTCAATGGATTGCAACTCAATTCATCTTGAATCAATACCTTAAATTTTTCCTTTTATCTTTTAGTTGTATAAGTTGAATAACAAGAGGATTAGTATTGTTTATTCCCTACCTATTCTCTCTCTCTCTCTCTCTCTCTCTCTCTCTCTCTCTCATACATATACCCACGGTCGAATGTTCAATTCCATGGCATTGTACATTTCATCAATGTTGTAAGAAGTTATTTGTGGTTTTAGATATGGCAAAACTAATAAAAATTGACGAGTCACTTCAGAATTAATTTGGATTCATTTGGTGATTGGAATATCACTCTCAAATCAGCCATGCTCTCCGGGCACCCCCAAAGGCCTGCAGAGTTTTCCAAGCCCAATTACCAACATTCAGGTTGTGCAGGATGCTTGGTTTGAGTTCATGGGAAAAAAAAAAACTAGCTCTCCAAAATTCTTATAAAAGCATGACAAAAGCGCCAAAAAATAACATAACCAATAACAAATATGAAAATTTTGAAATAACAACATAAGCGAAATAATATATTGAGTTTCTGATAGGACTTCGCGTGGTTCAGCAGCCCCCAAATTGACACGTGGGTAGATAGTCGTTGTGGAGTTCAAAAGGCGTCAGGAGATAACGTCAAGGAATAATGGCTCGGAGGAGCCGAATACACAGACTGCAACCAGTATTTAAGAAGATATGACAACTCATTAATGAGAAGTTGAGTGACTGTGACATGACTATTAATAAATCTCTGCATTCTCGAGACCCAAACTGACAGTCATCATTGTCAAGGCATTAATGGTCATTACCCCGACTAGATGTCCTCAGGAAGCCCCGAGGTTCTGTTCCCCGAGCATTAAACACTCAAGAATATGTGTCAAACACCGAGTAGATGGACTTAAATGACCGAAGATAGGGTCATATATGCTCAGCATGCACCGAACAGGCATCTCATCGCCCGTATGAACTAGTCATGAGAATTTGAGTAAAGAATACTCATTACGAATGAATATGAGTGCAAGTCATTAAATGTTGAGATGTGACTCCAAATCCTTACACTCATTGCTAATTCAAGTATAAATACTCTTTCAAAAAATGAGCAAGGGTACACAAACTAAACTGAGAAAATACACTGTGCTAAAAGCCTCCAACGCTCACTAACTTACACTTCAGAGGGGATAAACCGGGTGTTCACCTGACCTCTTTCCTAATCTCTGTTGATCATTTCAGATTCATCATCCAGTAGATCGCTATCTCTATTTATTGTAGAGGGAGACCTTGAATGTAGCCCATTTCTTTCTCAACTTTTGGCCAGCATCTCGTTAAAACCACCAGCTTCTTCTTTCTTGTCGTTGAGTCTCTTCTTCGTGTCTTCTAACTCATACTCAACAGAGCAAAATTAGGGCAAGTTTTAGTTTGAAATCGTGGAGTTTCATCTTAGGTTAAATTTTATACAGATTTTTGTAATTAGATCAAATGACATAGACACCCCTGATAATTTTAAAATGACATTGTAATCTTAATCCATGTTAAAAATTGATCGGTGTTAATTATTTGAATAAATAAATTTTTGTATCCTTCATTTTGTACTATGCTCTTCAAAGAGCAACTCCTCTAAAAATTTTCTCATCTGTTTGTTTAACAAGAATTTATTAGAAAATACTAGAAAGAGAAAATTTTAAAATTTTACATATATTTTTTTAGGATGAAATAGAAATGATAGAAAAAATAATTTTCTCTCATGTTTAAATTTTCTCACATCTAACTAATTTTTTTTTCTTGCAAAAAATACAAGAAAAAACAAGAAAGTTGTATTCAATAACTTAACTTCCCATTTTACCCTTATTTTTCTTAAAATATTCAATTAATTATTAATTTTAAATAAATGTGTACAAATTAGGCTAATCATATAATTTGGTTTAGAGATTAATGTTCGAGTCGATCTTTGTTCTTGAATTAGGTTAGGAGCCAATTTTTTTAAAATTTGAATAATAAAAAATATGTTTTTCTTTTTTAGACCAACTTAAAATACTTAAGGATAATTTAGATAATTAGAAAAAATTTCTTATAACTTTCATTTTTTTCAAACAATAGAATGAGATTGTTTTAAAATTTTTTTAGAAATTTTTCATACTAACCAAATATATGCATGAAAATATATTTTCTTTTGATTTCTTTTCTTTTACTTTACTTTCTAACTATAAAATATTTGGTTTTGGAGGTTAATGTACTCAGTTCTCTAACTTCATATTGGTTTGCGAGTCTTGTGCACAATTGCCTGGCTTAGAGCTAGTTACTCATGCCCATCATTGAGATTACATGGCCCCGAAAGTCCTCTATGATTTATCTTTTGTGGGCCTTTGAAAGTATAGTTCCTATGACTTGATAAACTCTCATGTCACTCTCATATAGCATCCATATCTGGTTAGGATTGATGTCACCTTTTTAAGTTGAATGTGGCGAATATAATTGGGTAAAACTTTCT
Source organism: Ilex paraguariensis (assembly GCA_963454935.2). Classification (NCBI taxonomy): domain Eukaryota; kingdom Viridiplantae; phylum Streptophyta; class Magnoliopsida; order Aquifoliales; family Aquifoliaceae; genus Ilex; species Ilex paraguariensis. The sequence continues at coordinate 241,707 of CAUOFW020002903.1, forward strand.
CAATTTGGTTATATGTTGAGTACATCATCTAGATCCATGTTTTATTTAATTTTTTTATGCGAACACGAGATGTTCAAAATTACCCAAAAATCAAACACATCAAGTCAGCTGTGTTTGAAATTCGAACTTAAAGTATTAAAATATTATTCATTGAAATCTTAGTTGCTGATTGGATTTATTTTTAGTAAAAATTAGAAGTGAGTCACTTATATATACTTGTTTGGAGATAAGTTCTGCAACGAAACTTATAAAAGGCTAACTTCATGTTTAAAATTATATGTAATGACTTAAGTCTATTTTTTTTTTATCTAAAAAATACCCTTCCTTGAAAGGAAGTTGATATTTTCTCTCTGACATCTATCTATATCCATATATAGGTTAAGAATTTAATTAAAATTAAAATTTTTCCTCTCTTTTATCTATCTATATCCATATATATGTTATGTATATATATAGAGAGTAATATTAAAAATAAAAAATAGTAACATTCAAATACAAAAAAAAATTACTATGAATTTGAATAGTAAAATTTAAATTTATTTTACTATTTTTTTTATTATGTTACTATTTATGTTACTGCTTTTGTTGAGTATGTTACTATTATTTTTGAGCATGTTACTGTTTTTGTTGAGCATGCTACTACTATTGTTTTCTTAAATATTAATATTCAATATTACTATTTTTTTTTTGAATATTACAATTTTTTCTATTTGAATGGTACTATTTTGCGTTTGAATTTGAGAAAAATAATTATTGTTAAGTATGTTATAGTTTTTTTTAAGCATGTTACTATTTTTGTTGAACATTTTAATATTTTTGTTGAACATATTACTGTTGTTATTTTTTAAAAATATTAATAATGAATGTTTCAAATTTTTTTATGTTTAAATGTTACTATTTTTTTGTTTTTAAATGTATTATTTTTTGTGTCCAAATGATAAATTTTTTTTTGTATTTGAATGTTACAATTTTTTATTTTTAATGTTACTATATATATATATATATATAGATACACACACATAATACAGTACACACACTCAACAAAAAAATATTAACATCAAACAGTAACAACCTCAACAAAAAAATAGTAACATTAAACAGTAATACACTCAACAAAAAAATAATAACATCAAACAGTAACACAAAATATTTTTATTGAGTGTATCACTGTTTGATATTATTATTTTTTTGTTGAGCATGTCATTGTTTGATGTTACTATTTTTTTGTTGAGCGTGTCACTATTTGATTTCATTGTATTATGTGTGTATGTGTATATATATATATATATATATATATATATTCAAATGATACATGAATATCAAAAGAAATCTTAAAAATCTTATTCTAATCTTGAAAGTCTCACATTCAATTAGGTATGCACTATTTATGGTATGGGTAATTATGAAATACATTTTAGAAAAAATTTTAAAATATGTATTTAATGACAACTATTTGATAAAAAAGAGAAATTAAAGGAGAATAAGTTTGAAAGTGTTACTTAAAGTCAAATAAATTTAAAAAAAAAGTACTCACATCCGATTATTTCTATTTTTATCCGTAACAAAACAGTCCATCATCCTTCATGCTGGACCAAAAGAATTATAAGCCCAACATATACAGAGCCCATATTTACTACCATTGCCAACTCCGTTTATTTTTTAACGTCGTTGATTTGATCCCAGTCCGTTAACCAACTCCCGACTCGAAAAACTTTCCACCGTATCCATGGCCCGTGTGACACGATCTCCTAATTTTCTTCGGTTTCGTCTTCCTTCTTCGAAAACCATAAATTTACACTCCCATTGCATCCCAACAAATATCTCATCAATTCACACCCAAAACCCCAAATTCCACCTTCCAATCCAAAAACCTAATTCTATATTTTGAAGAAAACGTCACACAGATCATCGTAAAACCATAAATTTCTAGATGTTTTTCGAGTTACATACCCTAATCATCTGATAATTCGCTTTCAAACCTCTTTTTTTTTTCCAAATTATATTGAATTTATGGTTCTATGGATTACAAAGACGAGGATTCATCAATGGAAATATATAACACTGGAAATTCAAGTGTGTATCGACTCATGAACGGGCCATTGTCGGGAGGTTGGTTGGAAATTCGCTTATTTTACGTCCGTATATCGCCGTGCGTGGTTCACACCGTTCCCGACCACCTCACGCTTCGCCATCTCCGTCGTGAAATCGGAGTCTCCCTTGAAATCAATGGCTCAGGTATCCCGGCCTCGAACACAGCTTCAATGACTCTCCGGCGCGATCGTGTCGATAAGGAGTCCTCGGAGGTGACATATGTGAGTACGGACAGTGTTAGGGTTTCTGGGGCTGTCGAATTTGAGGTGCATGAGGATGAATTGATTTTGTGTGGGTCATTGGAGAGAATGGAGCCCAATTGGTGCAATGGGAGTGTAGAGGGTGGTTCCAAGACGGGGTGGACAATGGACTGTTACACTGCGGCGACGATTGCAAGTGGTTCGTCGGCGTTTTTTCAGCCAAAATTGGGCGTTTGTTCGCCGTCTATTGAGGTTTATATTGCCGGGTGTTGCTCAGGAGTGCCTGTGATTTTGACGAAGACAATTCTGGTTAGTCCGAGGAGGAAAGTGACGAGGCAGTGGATGCTAGATTCTATTCCGGAGGATGAAGAGATTGGGAAAGAGCAGAGTAGTGAAAGTGGTTTGGTCAGGCGGAAAATGCGGGTAATGTTTCCATGTCGGTGAATTTGGTTTGATTTTCTTGTTATATGTTTGTTTTTTACTGAATTGGTGTGTGTGTGTGTGTGTGAGCTCTTTATATTGAGCTTGTTGCATGCTAATTTTTCTGGGCAAGTGATTGTCTTTTGGATGAATTAGCAATGGGATTGTTTATTTTAGATTAGATGTCTAGTCCCTTTTTCTCAGGCAGGGAAACATGATTCAAATCTTAGGCACTTTTCACATAAAGCTGATTGATGCAAAATTTTCATGTAGTGTTTGTTGATTTGCCAACTCACATCGTAAGGCCCGAGGAAAATTTGGGCAAGTGCTTAAGAAATTGAGTATGAGTGGAGGATTTTGGGTTATTTTTGTTTCCAATGATGGAGATGTAGCTACATGAGAGTCATACCAGTTTGATATACTAATTACATAAGGCTGACTTTGAGTTTTTATTGTTTTGCAATTGTTTGGCTTCAGCCAACTAGGCATATCGAGGAAGAAGTGTCTTGCTTTAGTTGTTTGTTAATGATGATGTTTTAGCTACAAATTTTGGGGTAAGTATATATGGTAGCCTACATTTGGGTTTAAATCAATAAGTATCACAGTAGTTGTAGATTAGTAGGTAATAATATGTGGAATTTGATTTAAGTGGATAATCCAAGATAATGAAGAGGGCCATGCTTGGAGATGATGTTATCCTATACAGCTATACAAATTCAAAGTAGGATTAGTTGGAGTGCTTTTAGACTACTGTGTTTATGTACAACTGGATACTAAAACTCAGTGAATCTTATGAAAAGAGAAGGCCAATTTTTTCAGCCATGCTTTGTTGTGAGAGGTTGGGCTAATTGAGGTAGATAGACATGAAATTAGCTGTGGTAAAGGCTTTTCATACATGAGTTGCAGCTGAGATGTTAGAGTCATAGCTGGTAGGAACTGCAAAAAAAAATTGGAGGCACAGCTGTTGAGAAGTGTAGTGGATTCAATTGAAAAATACATTACTAGATCATTGAAAGAATAAAAAGATGCATCTGCTTGACAAATTATTGTGATTTCAGAGATATAGTGTAACTTTATGTGTAGTGGAACCAAGAAAAATTTACTAGCAGGGTTTACGGTAGATAAGAATTTGTTTATTTGAGTTGAGTTGCTGATTGTATCAAAAATGATGAGTGCAGAAAACTAGTAATTATAATTAAAAATAGATTACACCAATTAAAATCTGAGAGCTTAGAAAAAATGGAGTTCAGGGATGGCTGAGTGACTTAAAGACATGACTTTAGAAGTTTAATAAATACACAGTGGCTTCAAACCAAGTTTTTTTCTTGCTAAATTTTTATTTTGGATTTCCAGTATGCTAATATAAGTTGAATTTGGGTCATCATTTCTATTATTCACACCAGGTTTTAAACTTGGTTTACAATTAGGCATTATAGTCAAGTTGAAACTGGATATTGGTATTGGTGTGCTTATATTATTGTTGTGTGTGCATCTAAAATACAAAAGACTGCTTGTCACACTAATGATTTTGGTACTAGTTCAATTTATTTTAAAGCATGATAACAACATAGATTGATTCAATGAGTGAGATTTTTCTATGCCAGATAAATCAACACTTAACTAGCATAAGTGTGGGCCAACAGCCAAAAAGTTCACCTTTCTTTGAAACAAAAGCTAGACCATCATAATATCTATCCGCAATTGATTTATATTTGAAATACCTCTTTTGAAATTCAGAAGATCATGAAATACATTTTCTTGTCATCGAGGAGGGTTCTTTTACTTTCATTGGTTCTATGAGCTTCTTTGACAATAAAAGCACAAGCCCACCTCCACTCCCATGCGCGTGCACGTCTCCTCTCTCTCGTGCACACATTTATCTCTCATCTTTGTTTAGTAATTACAAAGGAAAGGGGTATATAAACACTTGTAAGAAAACCTTGAATTGGTACCCATAAATTCTAATATTAAATCCTATGTGTAGAGGTGATAATGAGAGCATGAACCACTTAGTTTTGCATTTTCCTTTGGCACGAGCATTATGGAATAGGCTTTTTGACTTTATGGGTTTTGCATGGGTTGCTCCAAGAAGTATGAAATTTATGTTTTGTTTGGATGATGTGGGTTGTGAAGGAAATACTAAATGGAAGACCATTGGTATAGTGCTTTCTTTGTTACATTATGGGTGATTTCGAAAGAAAGAAATGTGAGGATTTTCGAGAACAAATGTGAAGATTTTGAGGGCTTTGGGAAAGGATTCATTTTTTGCCTCTTTTTGAGCCTCAATGTCTAAGGACTTTCAAGATAGTCCTCTCATTTGTATTAGAATAAGGTGGAAAGCATTTTGCGGGTTGTTGTTTTGATTATTTCTTATGTTGCCATTGGCCTGTATTGTGTTGGATTTCTTGTCCACACTGGATGTAGTTTTTTTTTGTTTGTAATTTTCGCCTTTATTTATCAATAATATGTTGTCTCTTAACGAAAAATATTTCATCCTTAGTAACTAATGTTTATATTCATTGTGATCCCTTTTGGGGCTTGTGCAGATCTCAGAGGCAGATGTTGACGACTATGAGTCAGATGGAAAAGTTGGACACGGCTATTATGCTGAAGACATGTACCCTGGTGAGGATGGCCAACTCTCATGGTTCAATGCTGGTGTAAGAGTTGGGGTGGGGATTGGCCTTGGAATGTGCCTTGGTGTTGGAATTGGTGTTGGACTGCTCATGCGCTCGTATCAAGCAACCACCAGGAATTTTAGGAGGAGGTTCTTCTGAATCTGATCTCTTCAATTAAAGTCACATAGTACTGGCTAAATGATACAGAATTGAAAACGGAAAGTTTTGGAATTTTTATTTAGAGAGAAGGATTTTACTATTTTAGGATGGCAGCTAATGAAGTGAGAAGTACATATTTAAGGATTTTAACAGTAGACTGCGGGTGGAAGGTTGGACAATGTCTAGGGTCACCTGAGATGTTGCTCTAATGGAAGTTGCAATGGTCTTCTATCTTATACCTATAACTGAGTGGTGGTACAGCGAAAAATATGGTTATATACAAGTCTCATGATAATTCTACGATCAATTTATATGGCTATGCCTGGGAGAAAAGACGTATCTGATGTTTAGCGTTATGTAGATATTTTGCCTTGTTTGAAGTTTCTTTGGAGGTTTATACCATGGTGGTTGTTGTAGGACTTGTAACACTTTCTTTTTGTTTTTTCCTCTCAAATTTCTTTCTTGGTTTTTGTTTGCTTCTTTTTTACCATGTATCAACTTTTTGATGTTTTGCATTCTTCCATTACTTTGATTGTTGCAATAAGTTGCATTTGTTCAATAAGAAGAATACATGTTACAACTCCTGGATTTAGTTCTGTCGTTCTTTTCATATTGTTCTTAGACACTTTTGGGCCATTCCAGGAGATTCTCTCTTCCTGAAGATGGTACTTCTTCACTCGTCAAAACTTAGAGAGAAAGAGGAACTTCTTGGAAGTTTTATGGTAACAGCAGTATTTGTGCCAGAGTTTTTGTTACAGCAAAGTATTAGTCTTTCTCGTTGGCTATATTTCAGGTCCTACAACACGATCCATTCATTTTGGTGGATATAATTTTCAGTCATCTCTGAACTTATGTTCTGCAGCTGAATAGTGTATGATTTGTAACATAATTAGCAACCCAGGAGCTCATTTGAGATCTGATAAGTTTTGTTGTCAGCTTCTAGTGCGGCCCTCCTCTTTTAACCCGGCTTGGACCGGTTACATAGTTATTTCATGAATCTGTTATTAGGGCACTGTCTGCAGCAGACCTTGTAGTTTTGAACTTCCCTCAGCATAACCATATTATGCACTTTGTAATTTCTATAGAATTCAGACATGAAGCTCATTGCTGGTCCATCCACTTGGTTTTTAACAGTTTTTTCTACCCTGGCCTCTCTATCTTTCTCTCTGGAACAAAGCTATTAATTTGAAATGTGTCTTAATCTACATGCTTGCTTGAGAATAGTCAATGAATATACATCTCTCTCACCTGGCCTCCAAGTTACCACTGTAAGCATTCCTAACACTTCAGAGCTTCCCACTATTATGCCTGGACACCGTCTTAGGAGGGTCAGGTTTTGGTACAAAGGTAAGATTGTTTCCTTGTGTTTTAAACATCAAATATTTGAGTCTTATAAATAGCTTCCTCTACACAGGCTAAGACTGAGTCTAACATTTCTTAAATTTTTTTCTTTAGCATTTAAAGTAAAAATCAAGCACATTATCCATGAGAAAGTTCCAAGCCCTAATCATTCTACTCTGTGGACAGTATATTAACAATTATATGCATTGCCATAATGACACTAGAAGTATTTTGTTTTTGTGCCAATAGAGAACATTGGTGCAAGCAAGCAACTATGGATCTAAAGGGTGGGCAGGATAACAAATCCCAATATTCAAAAATATTAATATTAAAAGTTACTTTTGATTATATAGATTTTACCCTGCAAATATATATATGTTTTTTATATCCTCAACTCTTTGAAACACTCATCAAAAGAGTTTGGTTCTGTCATTGGGTAAAAGAATAACTCTATCTCGAAGAGTTAATATCATATAATGTTTTGCTGATCTAAAATTGTTGAAGATGTAAATAAATCTTGCCCAGTAAAAATAGGAACTTAGATATTATCGATTAGTATTCTTCTTAGAACATGCAACACATAATTATCAGTACCATAAAAGTTACCAACACCTTGGGAAACCTTTTGGCCCAACTTTAAATGGGAAATAGTATAAAGAACCCAACTTTTTTTTGAACTAAACTCCAACCCCAAATTTAAAAAATTAATGTTCAGTGCATCTCCAAACCTTACTCAAATTTAAAATTATATTTAAATTTAAGTAAAAAAGTTAAAAAACTTACTCTAACCCTCGACTCAAATATATACCAAATGAGGAAAACTCATTTTTTTATTCAAATAAAGAGAAATTCAAATTTTTATTTAAATTTTTAATTGTGAGATTTTACCGTCTTTTAAAGATCCAATGATCATCCTTATTGTCTTTTAAATTTAAATTTGTTCTCATTTAAATTTGAATCTCTCATTCTTTATATATGAGATTATTAATTAGAGTCTTTTATATCAAATTAAATTTTTTATTCAAATATTAATTTAAATTTGAATAAAAATTTGAGTCAACGTTGCTCTTGTAAAGATTTGGTGGACATAAGAGAAATTAAGTATTCTTCAAGGACATTTATGGGAAAGAGAGAACGATAGTAGATAGCACAGAGAGGGAGATGACTAGGGTCTCAGTGAAAGCCCGAAAGGACGTTTCAGCCTCTGGAACCTCAAAACACCACAACCACTGTGAAAGAGAGAAGAAGACGATGAATGTGAAGAGGGACAGAGACTCGAGTAGTACATCCAGATCTCATGCGACAATGCCCCACCATAATAATCCTACACCTTCGTCTCGCCCTGTGGTGGTAACTCTCAATTGCATCGAGGACCCAACCCCAGAGCAAGACTGCCTTGCTGGAATTGCAGTGGTCGAACACGTCCCACTGAGTCGACTCACGGAGTCACGAATCGAGTCAGCCGCCGCCGTGTGTCTCCACTCGCTAGCCTTCCTCCCACGCGCCGCCCAGCGCCGCCTCAAGCCATGGCAGCTTATCCTGTGTCTTGGCTCATCTGATCGCGCCGTTGACTCCGCCCTCGCTTCTGACCTCGGACTCAGCCGCCTAGTCCACGTCGATGTTAGCCGAGCTGAGGAGGTGGCCGATACCGTCATGGCTTTGTTCCTTGGATTGCTTCGACGGACTCATTTGCTATCACGCCATGCGCTATCGGCTTCGGGATGGCTCGGATCGGTTCAGCCGCTGTGTCGGGGGATGAGACGGTGTAGAGGGCTTGTGTTGGGGATTATTGGTAGATCTGCGTCTGCGAGGTCTTTGGCTACTCGGAGCTTGGCTTTCAAGATGAGTGTGCTCTATTTCGATGTTCGCGAGGTACAATCTCGATAAACCCTACAGATTTAGTGCTACATTCAGTTGATTCTTTACTAAAATGTGGGTAATTTATTTAATTGATTGGCATTCCACTAACTGAAATGTGATTAGTCATGCGCACAAACAAGTCATGGTGGAGCGATTTATCACTACATTCTACAGTTTCATAGTTACCGTGTGAAGTCAGTACGATCGAACAATCTAATGCTACTTCTAGTCAATCTTAACTAAATTATATGCCATTAGCTCCAGTGTGAGTCAGCTTTTGACAATCCGCGTTGGTGTTTCAGCTTCAAAAAATTCATGTGATGTGCTCTATTTTAGTGTTTTCTGGTAATTGCGGACCAGAATGTTTGCTTTTTTATTTTTCTGCATTAACTATTGGAGATACAGAATCAACAGATTAGATATGAAATTACTATAACTAATTTGAAAAGATATTTGAGAAGTGAACAAATCGGTTATAATCATAGATGTAGCATGCCCTTTAGTTGGGATGAGTCATATAACATCATGTGGAAGGGGGTGAGATTTTGGGAAGAAAGGAATAGTGATGGGAAGGCAGTTGTTTTTCTTAATAATCCACGTTTTTATTTTCATTGTGCTCTATTACAAAAACCAAAAGGATCCTTAGTTTGGTTTGCTTGTTACAGGTTTGACATCGCAGCCGAAATGGCATGAACAAGCCAAAATTGATAGAGGTGTGAAATCAGGGGTCATTTCTTGCCTGGCTGATGTCATACTTTCTTTTCTTAACATAGAATAAATTTGATAACTGCTGCTGAAGCATAGAACATGAAGAACATAAATTCCTATATATTAGAATGAAATTTTTGCTTTAAGAATCATGAACGAAAACTAGTTGCATACTTTCATTTTCGAATTGATAGTATCGATAAGCTTTGTGAATATGTATGAGTTATCACCTTTATTCATTATACGCTGATAGGAAAATGCCCTGCCCCCGTTTCAGCTTTTGATAAATATTTCATATCACGTGCTTTATCCTGATTATTCTCTTCTGAATTACATCTCACAGGGAAATGGAAAAGTAAGTAGATCTTCCACAACATTCCCTCCTGCTGCTCGAAGAATGGATACTCTTAATGATTTACTGGCTGCAAGTGATCTTGTCTCACTCCATTGTGCCCTGACAAATGAAACTATTCAGATTATCAACGCAGATTGTTTGCAGCACATAAAGCCTGGTGGTTATTTAATTTTATATTGTTCTTCAGATAAAAATTTCAAAAGAGGAAGTTTTGGGGTTCCTCCTATTTGCACTTAAGAAATGACTTTTTGTACAGGGGCATTTCTTGTAAATACCGGCAGCAGTCAGCTACTGGATGATTGTGCTGTAAAGCAGCTTCTGATTGATGGCACCCTAGCAGGCTGTGCTCTAGATGGTGCTGAAGGGCCACAATGGATGGAAGCATGGGTATGATGAGTAGTCTTAGGGTATGAGTATATGATATGGAATGTTTGTCACTTTGTTGAGCATAGTTGTTTTTCAGTGTCAATTCTTTTTCATGATTTATGTGGTTCTGCATGTATGCTTGGTGGATAATGTTCGTTAAACATTGCTCGTTTCTTCTTCTTTTTTTTTTCCTCTTGTTTTGGTCATTTTTTAATTTGGTTTTTGTTTTTTGCTACCCCATGCCCCAGGGGGAGGTGGGATTTCCTCATATGGCATTCAATGGTATACTTCACTATAAGATTTTGCAAAATGGTTGTTTAATTTTCTTTCAACCTCTATCCTACATGAAACTAACATGGGTAGTCCACATTTGGTTGTGCATTACAGCCATTCAGTGACTTCTAACTCCAAGTTTGAATTAGTGCACCTATAATGTCAGTAAAGGACCCTGCAATAAATTAATTTTATACCCCAGTACCTGAACCTTTTTGGTTTTTATTTTCGTCTTAGAGTGGAGATCTGGTTTTGTTTTTGTACTGGTGTCGTCTGACTTCTACTTCATTGTATCTATTTTATATGGGAGGATTAGGTTACTTTGTTGGTACTTTGATAGAATGTCAATAAAAACGAAGAAAAGATGAATTGCATGACTTGTTGAGAGCTTGACTGGCCAAATGACATAATTGAATGTGATTTTACTGGCTACCTTTAGAAACTTGAAATAATTGAAAGGAGTTAACAAGGAATGATAGAGGAAAATTTTTTCTCTTCCTTTTCATTTCTTGTTGTGAAGGGATAGGGAGTGGCATCAAGACTGAATTGGAATCTTTAGTGTTAGGTACTCTAGCTCAAGAGAAGCATTCAGTTTGATACTTATTATCACAGTTGAAGACTTTTGTTTTACTGTCATCTCTTGTATCCTAAAAGGAGGGTATTCCTTTTAATGTTAATACATGTGATAAAGGAAGTGGTTGGTTTGTTTAAAATGTTGTTATGCTCTTTATTGTGTTAGTAATCGCAATGGTCGATTTTCTGGCGGGTGGAGATATAAAGAGAGCCTCAGTTTTGCCATTGAGGCCTTCCACTTTTAATGGTGCTATAGTTATGTGCTTATATATTGTTCCTTTACCTTCTATTTTAACTTATTACTCATTTGGTGGAAACTGCTTCATGTCCTTTTTTTATTGTTTATGTTTTCATTTCTTATCAAGGATCGTTTTGTTAAATGGGTAGTGAAATAATTACGCTAACCTTTTTCTTACAAATTTGTCTTGGTCAATTAATCAAAATTGTGACCATTTTAGGGCATGTTATTATATGTTTTTTATATACCTTATTTTTTTCTCAATTTGCTTTAACATACTTGAGATTTCTGGTAGTGTATTAGCAAAGACTATAACATAAATGTGAACCTCACATGTATTGCTTTAACATACTCGCACAACAGCACATGTATGATTAATGACATGCTTAGAGAAGAGAAGAAACACCACCAGATGGTAAATATTAATCGATAAGATGTGTGATGGGATATATAGAAAGATAATGTGCTGGGTTTTAGGGAGAAGGATTGCTAATTAGAGATGCTGATTAAATCAACCACATTCTGAGCTGCGACTCTTGAAGAGTGTGGAAAAAACTCGAGACAAGCCAGTTTCCTGGATCAGTACACTTCAATCAAGGTTTGTATCAGGAAACTGTATGGCATGCTTGTGAAGAGGTCACATGGTGTATTTACTTTATAATGATATAGTTGTGATCTGTGTCTGTATAAATAAGAATTCAAAGATTTTGGGATCAAAAAACTAAGTTAAATAGAATTTTGTTGAGTGATAGGAAATACCCTATGGAAGAACGCCAATAATTAGACAAGGTAAAACTGAATTTGCATGGTTTTCATACATCTCATAAATCAAATCTCATGTATGTCCACCACCGGTGCGAAGTGAAATTTGTATGTGTTGAATACCATATATCAGCTTTTGTATTTATTGAAGTCTTGTGAATGTGGATATCATATGGCAAGAATTCTAGGGCTTGTAATAATTCTTTTGATGGCACTAATTTTTCGTATCTTGACTTTACTTCAGGTAAGGGAGATGCCCAATGTATTACTACTTCCCCACAGTGCAGATTACAGTGAAGAAGTGTGGATGGAGATAAGAGAAAAAGCTATTTCTACATTGCAGACATTCTTGTTGGACGGTGTTATTCCAAAGAATGCTGTTTCTGATGAAGAAGAAGAGGAAAGTGAAATAGGGTATGAAAATGAACAAGAAGAAAAAGAAGAAAACGAAAGTGCCTTGCAGGTTTCTGTTGGTGAGCAATTGACAGATGATGTCCATGTGACTATGGAGGGCTCCCAGAAAAAGATTATTAGTCGATCAAAGGAGTCTCCTAGCCAGCATCAGGGATCAGCTTTGTCACAAAATACTTCCTCTTGGTCTGAAGTAAAGCGCAGTAGGTCAGGAAAGAAGGCTAAAAGGAGGCATGCCCGTCAAAAGTCCCTGCACAAATCAGATGATCCTTCTACCATAGAAAAAGAGGGTACATCACATCGAGAAGATGATACTGCAATGAGTGGCACAGATCAAGTATTGAGCTCCAGTTCACGTTTTGCTTCGCCTGAAGATTCAAGGAGTAGAAAAACACCAGTTGAATCAATACAAGAATCATCATCTGATCATCTTATAAAATCAAGCATGGCGCTCAGTATAAGGTCAGGAGAACTGCTGAAGGATGGTTATATCATAGCTTTGCATGCAAGAGATCGTCCTGCACTTCATGTCTCGAGGCAAAGAGCTCAAGGCGGTGGTTGGTTTCTTGACTCGATATCGAACATAACAAAAAGAGATCCAGCAGCACAGTTCCTTGTTGTTTTCAGAAGCAAGGTTTGTGGGCAGAACTTCTTTCTTTTTGATTGGGTCCACTAGCCCCTTTTTTAAAAAAAATTATTGACCAGTAGCATTTGAAGTTTTAACTATATTACTTATATGTCTGTAGGATACAATTGGTTTGAGATCTTTCACTGCTGGTGGAAAGTTACTGCAGGTATCTTTTTTTTACTAGTTCATGCATATATATTGTATAGACATATACTAGCGGTATCTCATGCAATGACACTCAACAATCCATGGTGTACCTATGTGAAATATATCCACTATAAAAGCTATTTAACTCCTCTCCGCGCCCACTCTGATACCCTCACCAGCCACCGCCCAAACACCTCAACACCCCCTACATACTCCACATACATTTCAATGTCCAAAAAAAAAAGAAGCTAAAATAACAGCATAGACTAAGCTATTGTAATTTTCAGTTTCTTTCAGTTACATCTACTAAATACTCTAAGCAAATTCTTAAAAAACAACGTTTAGTTATAAGATTGGGCTTAGAGGGGCAAAAAGTCAATAAAGAGTCGAAAGATCAAACCCACACCAATATCACCAGAATACAAAATATGTATTATTTGGACTAAATCAAATAGAAAATAAACATCTTGGTGCATAAGGAATGGTTGAAAGATCAGGTCTTTGCAGAAAACAGTTGTACCTTCCAACACTAACTTTCCAAAAGAAAAAAAAGTTGCTAAAAGAAAAAGTGGGGACATGGTATGCACAGAGGAGAGTCAAAGCTTTGGTAACATTCAAGGTGACATTCAATTTGAGCACTATTAAATCCTCACAGAGACACTTGGTGTCAGTCTTCAGCCAAGAACAACACGATTAGGCTTATTCACATTGCTCTTGAAGCCTTAAGAGTGACACTCTGCTGCATAGCAGTTAACTTGAGAGAATTACGGAACAATCTTCTGAATTACTTAAAAATATGAGTTAAAAAAAATAAGAAATCCTTTACCCGCCAGAGTCTTTAGACCAACAATGATGAGAAAAATAAGAAATCCCTTACACAATAGAGTCTTGCTGATTGGAATGGAGGAAGCAGTCCCTTGACTCAGTCGGGAGTTGCCGAAGGAGAGTGGGACGGAGGGAGATGGAGGTATTAAGATAAATTAGGAGCAGTAATCCTAGTTATAGATAAATTAGGAGGTAGTGCGGTGATTACGGGCAGTTATCAAACTTGAGGAGAAATCCTAGTAATGGGTAAATTAGGATTGAGAAATGGACCAATAGAAGTGCACCAAGTAAGAGTTTACATAATTAAAACCATCAAAAAATTTAGGAATTTGGGATATTGATGTGGGTTATTGGGTTGTAACCACCAAAGAATTAATTAAGCTCAAATAATTGATTTTTTGAACCAATAAGATAATGCCACATATGTTTTTAGTAAATTGAAAAAATCAGAAATTCCAGAATTTAGAAATGATGTTTTGGATGCTTCTAATTGTCACTTCATTTGTATCTATATATAGATAGATGCATACATCTGTGATACATTTTGTTGAGTAGTGTTCTCTATTCGAAAGGTGAGTTGCAAGTTCTTTACTCTTTATTATTTTGTTTGGTGAGGGGAGAGGATTCTTTACCGTCCATCACACCCTTCACAGGCAATCTTGATTGAAAACCAGGAGTTGGAGGAATGAATTTTGGTTTTTTTAATGATGTCCATATTGTAATAGAGGCTGTTTAAGCACTCTGGCTATATTTGTGTTAATCAACAAATTTCTCTTGCTAAATGTTTCTGGATTAGTTAGTTTTCGGAATCAAATGGGTAGATGCAATTAAATACCAGAACATGGTATCGGCTTACTTTTTTAGCTTGTTGGAGGAAAACAAAAAGGAGACACCCCAATTAACTAGTTCAACTTGTCACTACACTTGTAGGTTATGTCTATGAGCTTCTGGCATGATTGAACTGTGAATGTCAGTTGCTTTTTTTGTAGTATCTTCTAAGTAGTATTGTGTAATTAATCAGCAGTTTTCAGCTATTCTTTTCATAGGATGTTGCATGAACATTGATGGGAGTAACATTAATGAAGCTCCCACTCCCACTGGCTAAATATGCCACTTCTATTTTAATATTGCAGATAAATAGAAGAATGGAATTTGTATTTGCTAGTCATAGCTTTGATGTCTGGGAGAGTTGGACATTTGAAGGTTCTTTTGAGGAATGTAGGCTGGTCAATTGCAGAAATCCATTGGTAAGTTCTTTCCTTTGCTCTATCCAATTGCATGTGACGTAATTGAGATATTAATCTTCGCTAAAGCTGAATTTTTAGTTCCTCTATCTGTATATAACCGTGCAAGTAAGCATTATGCAGTTGCTTGCCCGTGCATATGTCGTCATATGCATTAATATGCATAAACATTAAATACATATCTGTTTTGTATAATATAGACTAGTTCTGAAATTGTTTCGGTGATTTGCTCTGCTACTAGAGCTTCTCTTTGAGACAAACCAACTAGCACTAGAAATATTGCTTTACTATGCAGCTTAAAAGGAGTTGGAGGAAATTAGAAATTTATGAGACAGATGAATGGTTTTGGTTTTATTTTGGGGATTGTCCATTAAATAAAAATAACAATGATGTTAGGGATGAACATTATGTTGTTGTGATCCAATATGGACAACCTCATCTTGAATATGGAATTTTTTTTTTTTAAATTTTGAAAGATTAGAAGCTGTCTTTAATCCAAAATCCGAACTTCACAGGAACCAGAACAAGGGTGGGATGAGAAAGTCTCTCTTGGTTAGACCTAAAAATGGCAGAATTGCCACCTGTTGTAGGAAAGAGTTGTAGTTTTGGTCAATGCTAAACTCTTGTGAACTGGAACTTATGTATATGTATGTACAGATGTGTTTGTAAGATAATGGGCTGTAAAACCAATGGTTTGTAAATGGAGCTCGTGTTCTAGAACCAAGGGTTTTGACCAACAAATAAAATGAAACAGGTTGTTGTTTCTCTAAGTAGAAAACCCTATCCTCTCCATGTGGAAACCTTTAGTGTGGTATTTCCTTTCCACTTCACAGCATACCAAATTAAATTAAAGTGACTTTCACAATATGAAGCAATGCTTCTACTTCTTGGTGAAATAGTTTCAGAACAAAAGAAGTAACTCCATCCTTGCCCTACTTGCATTTTTTGGGCCTTTTTTAGCTTGTTTAGTTGTTGCTCGGAGCAGCTGACCTCAAATGATTGGGACGCAAGGCTTGGCTTGGTTTGGTTTAGTTGTTGTTTAGAGCATAGAGTATCTTATATAATTGATTAAAGTGGTTATATATCATTGAGTTATTCTACTTCCTTTTTTTTTCATAACAAACCAAACCTCTTAATAAGAGTAAATGATACAAGAATAGGTGGATATGGAATCAACCCATTTGTTGGACAAAGAGGAAGGAAAAGCTTAAAACTATAATAAAAATAAGAAACCAAACTACATGAAACCATCTTTAGCGACAAGCAGCAATCCAATCTTAATCAACAACAAAGAAATGGGTCATCCAAGAATGTTTTAGGGATCTTGTTATGAATGAAATTAGCCCATAAATAACATTTGAAGTGGATCACTGCCTACCTGAAATTTAATGTGCTCTCTCTCTCTCTCTCTCAAACTTGCTTCCACTGATGCAAATTGCAGGCTGTCTTGGATGTACGCATTGAAATCCTTGCAGCTGTTGGTGAAGATGACGGGGTTACACGCTGGCTTGATTAGTTGTGAACATGGAAAAATTAACGCCGCATTTGTAATATTCCGGAAGAGCTTTGGATTTGTATACCATTCAATTTTCACACTGAACATCAGTGTGTGTGTGTTGTGTGTTGTGTTGTGGATTAGCTGACCTCACAGGTGAAATTGTTGTATTTTGTTATTTATTGGAGATGTCCCATGGTTTATCAAAAATTTGGGTGTTTTTTTTTGGCAATAGAGTTTTGACAGGAAAGCTCCCTTTAGTGGCAAGCACTTGTGCTTGGGCCAGCCTTCTGTTTCTGTGTATATTTATAAATAGGATAAATTTCATTCACGGCTTAATTTTGGCGACTCTCCTTCCTAATTGTAAAATTTCATTGGCGACTCTCCTTCCTTCCTAATTTAATTTTGTTGCATTGTGTCTGGTAACGAACCTAACAAAAAAGCTTATTTTACCACTTTACTTGCAATAAAATGTTAATTTGATACAATAGAAAGTTAATTTGGTATTAAATTGAAGAAATAATATTACATTAAATGTTCACATTCAATGATCGAGATTGAAATGTCAAATCATATTAACATAAAAAACAAAGAGAAAAAACATCAACAACTAAGATGCCCTATACCACATCCATTGCCTCAGGTTACTAGACCTTTATTTGTTTTGAATTTGGTGCTAATTTTTAGAGATGATAACAAATTAAAAACGCCTACATTGAATCATTTAAGGAGATTATGACAATTTGGTTTGTATTTATTTCACTTTCATTTTAGATTATTAGGTACTCTATACGTGCATTACACGTGAATTATGTGAGTTATAAAAACAAATATATTTGAAAAAAAATTTTATAAGTTTTTGTTTTTTTATTTTGTTGTAAGATGTCTATATAAATTAAAGGGAACTATAAAAACAAATATATTTGAGAAAATAGTTTATAAAATGTATTTGTCATTCCTGACTTTAAATTTAAATATTCTTAGACGACCTTATATATTTTTTCATATAGATTGTGTTTTTTGTGTTTTTAAGAAATATATATACACTGCAATATAAAAGTGCTATTTTAATATTGACTAGATTAACTCTTCAAAAATTAGTGTGGTGACGCTCTTTTTTCATGGTTTGGGTATTCTAATGCTTATTTGGCTTCGATATATTTTCCGATGTGTCGTCAAACTCCTATCTTGTGATGTGGCTAATTTGTGGAGGCCCAACTAAAACTTATGGTTCCTTCGGTCTATTAATCATTATCAAGATTTTTTAACTTTTTCTAAATGTTACAACTACAATTATCAATTTTCATATACACGAATATACAGAGAGGAAAGAGAGACATCTATCCTATGCAGTGAATATGATATAGGGTCCTGAAATGGCTTTTTTTTGTCAGAGCAGTAGTTTTATAAATTGCAAGGATGGTTGTCTTATCAATGCAGGAGATTAATGTTACGATACAATCACAAATATATTTTGCCATGACATATTGCAAGTAGAATTACAAAAATAAAATTGAACAACATACAATGTGAAGTGTTGAACACCAGTCAAGCCTCGCACCATATACTAAAATACTACAAACACATGACACCACTCACAAAGGAAAAATACTATAGGGTTGAAGACATTTTTGATACTATATTAAAAAATAATTTGAATTCATAGATCTTTATCTAATATATTTATAGCCAATAATTGTAAAAATAATAAAATAAAATAAAAAATTATACGTGTCAATTTCTTATTGCACTATGGTTTTAGTATCCAAATTAGACCCCTCTCAAATATAGCTAACACTTGCACACTCCTTGCAGTCCACACTTGCAACACATGAGGAAACCACTTGTTTTCTTCTGTGGCACTGCTTGTCAATTTTTAGTGTCTATGAAAGGTTTTTTGTTCATTCCTTCTCCTCAATAATATTATTGGTCTCCTGGGGCTCTTTGGCGCCGAATTGCCTTGTTGTTGGATGTGGTAGAACCCTTGTCTTGCACATGTTCTTCTTTAGATTTCGACTTGTTATATTATGTTTCTCTTTCTAATGACGATCAAATTTCCTCTTCTTCTTTAATTTTTCTGAACAGGCCACCCCAAAGAAAGAATACAACTAAAGTTTTGACCTAAGATTTGTGCTCACTACTCAATGGCGAGGGACTTATATTTTTATATTTCCAGTGACGAAGAGTTGAAGAATTTTAATTGTTTTAGGGACTTTTGGGGTTCTAGTAATATCAATATAGAGTTGAAGAGTTTTAATTGTTTTTACGACTTTTGGGATTCTAATAATATCAAACAGTAAACTGTTTTAATTAGACTTCTAAAAGCGATGCTCTTACAGGTCATGATCTTACTATCTTCTCGGATTTCCCAAAAGAATAGGAGATGTTGTGAGTGAGTTTCAATGATAGAGAGAAGATACCATCAAATTGGGAGATTTATAAGGGGAGACTTCATAAATTAATGCTCTTTGTCTTGTTATTTCACTTTTTACATTGACTATAATTTAATTTGATGGAAATTAAAATGTAAAATGATAGTTTTGTGATTAAATATTTTGTAGATTATTACCATTCAAAAGTTTTTTTTAGTTGTTGACATTTAGAAATAGTATAAATATAAACATAGGTTGTTGGAGAAAAATTTGGATATTTAAATAATTAAAGATGCAATGGTTGTAATTTAGATGATTAAATGCAAAAAGACATATTAATCTTTATAGTTTTTTAGAAGGGGAAAAAAACAAATTAAAAGTTTTTAATGTTAAAGTACTTTTATTAGTAGTATAGATCTATACTACAAATAAAAGTTGCTTAAATGAAAAACTTTTGATTTTCTTATTTATCTTTCAATAATTCTATAATGTATATTTTATCTTTTTAAAGTAACTTAAGAGATTTTTTTTTATTTTCTTATTTATCTGCAAAATTTCTATAATGTCTATTTTATCCATTTTTGATGAAATTTTTATTAATTGCATTAATTCAACTAATAAATTAATTGTTTGATTTTTTATTATCTTCTTTTCATACAATATAAATTTGGATATTTGAACAATGTGGCCCGAATCTAATTCAATTGTGCAACAAATTTTATTTTTCATAGTACATATATGTGTCCGTTAAAATAGATATCTGTTTTGATCCCAATAAGTTGATTAAAGATGATTTTAACATTTAACACATGGATTTCAACTCAATTTTGTTAAATAATCACCAATTTACATCATATATTTTTAGGTATGTAGTGCATATCTAAATTCACGAAAAAATAAATATTTAAATATATCTAATAATCTATATACTATTTTTGAAAGTCAATAGTTGTTAAAAAAACTTAATTGATAATATTATTCTTAAAAAGATAAAAAGACTTAACTTATTGTAATAGCTTCTTATTAATTCAAAAAATCAACAGTCATCTATTTATTAATCACTTACTAAGTTAAACATTATAGGTTTTAATTGCAATGCAATGCAATGCAATTCAATTTTTTTTTTTTTCTTATACAATTCAGTTCATACAACCTAAAATACTAGAAAAATCTTGAATATCAAAATATAAAAATCAGGATAAATTAAACTTTGACCTTCAAATTATTCCCTAAACTATCACATTTTTCACATTACACATTTAACTATGTAATTAGGTTTACATCTTTTCAATTATAAATATCCATTAAAAATTGAGAGAATTACACTCAAATCTCATGAGGTTTGTTACTTGATCACTTATACCCTTGATATTTGAAATATAACACACAGACCCTTGAGGTTTGTATGCGCGTAACACTTAGATCTCTACCGTCAATATCTGTTAGTAAATTAGACTCATACCCTTTGAAGTTTGTAGGTATATAATATTTAGACTCTTTAAGTTTAAAATGTTATACTTAGACAAAAAATACTCAAATCAAAAATTGAATATCATATAATTTTAAATTTTATAACTCAAATTTATGTTCTATTGTATCATTTATTGAAATAAAATAAAAAATAAAAATTCAATTTTTTCTTAATAAAATTGTAATTAGTATACAATTATACTATTTATTAAAATAAAACTAAAAACAAAAACACGGGGATGTATGTCATTCATAATAG
This sequence comes from Ilex paraguariensis, assembly GCA_963454935.2. Classification (NCBI taxonomy): domain Eukaryota; kingdom Viridiplantae; phylum Streptophyta; class Magnoliopsida; order Aquifoliales; family Aquifoliaceae; genus Ilex; species Ilex paraguariensis. The sequence goes on from CAUOFW020002903.1 coordinate 262,522, forward strand.
CACAACCAAAATTCAAGTTTTATTATGTCATTTATTGTAATAAAATTAAAAATAAAAATCTATTTTTTTCTTAAATAATTATAATTGATATACAATTATATTATCTATTGAAATAAGACTAAAAAATAAACAAGAGGTTAAACTATAATGGATAAAATATCTTATAACTTTAATTGAATTAATTTGATAGTTTAAATGACCAATTTAAATTCCAATATAGTATAATTGTATACTAATTATAATTTTTTTTAAAATTAGATTTTTATTTTTAATTTTATTTTTATAAATATCAAAATAGAACAAGAATTTTGGTTGTAAAATTCAAAATTTTTGTTATTCTATCTTTAATTGGAATATTTTTGGTATAAATATACCATTTTAAATTTGAGAGGTTTAAATATTACACGTACACAAATTTTTAGGGGTCTGAGTGTAATTTATTAACCGATATATTAACGAACATTAACGACAAGAGTCTAAGCGTTACGCCTTTACAAACTTTAGGCCATGTGTGGGTAATATTTCAACATCAATGAGTCTGAGTAATTAAGTGACAAACCACATGAATCTGAATGTAATTTTTTCTTAAAAATTTAATAAAAAGTTATTTTAATTTGTCACTTAAACTATATAATTTTTTTTCTCACTTTGCCCTGACACACCTCTAAAATGATAATGAGCGTTTTGCATGGAGGTAATGTGAAATAATTCAAGAAGAGCTAATGCAAAAAATTCAATAGTTTAAGGAATAAATTGAAAATGAGTCTATAATTGACCCTAAAAATAAGAGCATTCACCAATGGGCTGAACTCAATCTACATAATGTAGCCCAATAATTTGGGTTGGACCCAACTTTTTCTAAAATGGGCATTGACCAACCGACTCTCTCAGTGTATAAATATATCACTGGCGCTAAACTCTTTCTATCACTTCCCCAAGTAACCCAACGGTACAAACCTTCAAATTGTTTGCTTTAGCTTTTCAGTATTTCGGCCTTCGAATTCGTTGTCTTCCCAACAGGTTCAACGATTCTTTCCTCTGCTTCTTGTACTTCTCTCTACTATTTTTTCAGTGTTTTTTCTATATTTTCTGTCATTGATGTGTTCGATAAGGTTGAAAGAATCGTTCGAGAGATTCTTGGAGGCAAGAACAGCTATTATCAGTATCTTTATTTGTCTGTAAGGAAGTTGTTAGGTCAGATTGTTTTCAGTATTTTTTTTTTCAATAATAATTTGCCGGTTGTGTTTCCGATATTTTTTTCCTTATTTGTTTGTTTTTTCTGGTCAAGATCAGGTTCAAGACTCTTATGAGTGATTTGTGGATAGAAGAACCTGATTCTCCATAACAGTCCAAAGGTACTGCTAAGGTTTGAAGAGTACAGAGAGTGCGTAAAATCAAAAGCCGCACGAAACGGCGCGGTCCGGATACGAGATGAGAGGTGTACCGCCGACGGTAATGAGCTCTTGAGGTTTCTCTGTTCTAATATCAAGATCTTTGTTCTAACAATAGAAAAACTATATTGGAATATTCGCGGTGCAAAGGTGGTGCCGCATCGGTCCTCAATCTAAGGTAAACTATATACGTTTATTAATTGTGTATGTATATATAGAGAACTGCAAACTAGGTTTCTTTCTCATTTATCGCCTCTCGCCTCTCGCCTCACTCTCAGAGGCGACTCGCCTCTCTTCGTCTTCCCCCTTCTCCTCTCCGTCTCCTCTTCCTCTCCTGGCTTTCTCCTTCTCATTCTCCGTTTGGACCGTCTCCTTTCCTTCACGTCGTCTGTCAGAAGATCAGAGGCCATCTCCTTTACGTCGTCTGTCAGAAGATCAGATGCCATCTCCTTCACGTTGCCTTTGAGAATATCAGATATGAATATGATCTGATTCTTCCTCTTCGTCTTGATACGGTGCTTCCTCTTCTCTGATTTTCTGTGTTAATCTATCTATGTTCTATGTTTAAATTAGGTGCGAATATGATCTATGTTGAAATTAGGTGTGAATATGATCTATGTTGAAATTAGGCGTGACTATGATCTATGTTGAAATTAGGTATTTGGTTTTTCTGATTTTTTTGAATTGTCTATATTTAGTTCAATTGTTGACTCGTCTATCTTTGGTTCGATTTTTTATTAGGTGTTAGATTTTTCTGATTATTTTGATTCGTTTATCTTTGATGTTCTCTGATTTCTTTGTTAGATATGCGCTGTTGAAGGGATCTGATTTCTATATTTTCTCTGATTTTTTTTAATTTGAATGTGAGATGGGATATAAATGATAAACAGATTATTGCTGTCGGTATGGATTGGGTTGAATTGAACAATAATTTTGGGTGTGACTGTGTTTTGTATATTCATGTCTGTGTTTTTTTTTTTTTGGGTGTATTAGTGTATGTGTGTGTTTGTTTGGTGTATTAATGTTTGTGTTTTGGAGTGAATTATTTTTGGTGTATTAGAGTGTGTGTTAGTTTGTGTAATAGTGTTTGTGTGTTATTATATTTTGTTTTGGTGTTATCAGTATGTGTTTTTTGGGCGTATTAATATGTGTTAACATTTGTGTGTGGGTGTGTATATGTATTTTGGTATATTAGTATATGTTTTGGTATGTTAGTGTCAATGTTTTTTGGTGTATTAGTGTTTGTTTTTTGGTGTATTAGTGTATACTTTTTTGTGCATTAGTGTGTATGTTTTTGTGTATTAGTATATTAACACAGTGTTTGTGGGTGTGTATGTATTTGCTGTATTAGTTTGTGTATGTGTGTATTTGTGTACTAGTGTGTGCATGTGTGTATTTGTGTATTAGTGTGCGCATTTGTGTGTTAGTGAATTAGTGTGCGCATTTGTGTGTTAGTGTATTAGTGTGCGCATTTGTGTGTTAGTGTATTAGTGTGTATGTATTTTTTTGTGTATTCATGTGTGTGTTGGTGTGTATTAGGGCGTGTGTTTGTCTAAAACGTTTTGGAATGCAATTATAGTGCTAAATATTTGATGCTTATTTCTTTGGTAATTAAGGGAGTTTTGTATATCAATGGTTGCATTTGTTTCAAGGTCCATACTCTCTAAATGGTCCTTGATTGTAATGGCTTGTATATCATTCAAGTTATGTTTCATATTATAATTGTTTACCAAGTCGCAATTGGTTTGTGCTCTGTTTGTATATTCACTTTTTGGAATAATAGAGAGAGAGAGAGAGAGAGAGAGAGAGAGAGAGATGTAGTTGAAAACAAATATTGCAAGGGACAGGCACATGTTAATGAAGAAACTTATTCCATGCGTGCCAGATTTGTTCTAGCAATTATGAACTTCACTATAGACTTTGTGGTTTTATGTTTACAATTCTGCCCTTATAGATCTCATATTTTATGTACTGTGATGTGGAATTATCTAGGATAAGTAGAAAAACATTTACGGATCCATTTGGAGCAGTGTCATCTAGAGTTTAGAATGCCTAGGTTCTTGATTGGGTGTTTTGTTTGTGATGGAATAACTATTGCATTGATTTGATCTTTTTTCAAGATGCTAGCTTGTGAATTTAATATATTACTGTAGTCTGCTAGGGTAATGATTCCAAAGATTGAACATAATGTAGCTTGATACCTTTAAAATGAAATTGTTTTACGAGTCTCTTTTGCTTGCATGTGTTGTGCTTTAGTTTGTCTGCTGGTCATCATTCAAGGCATACAACTACAGGCTGCCAATTACTTCCTTACAATTTTTTATTTCTTAATGTTTTATGCCATTTTACTGTTTTGACACAATGTGTGATATTGCGTAATGAAAGTAGTACATTAAGACTGTGAAGGAAAGGCCACCTATTGAAATTCAAGAGGCTCATAAGGCAGCAGTTAAAGCAATAAGAAAGTTATCTTCGTGCGAGCTTGTTACAGGTATAGATTGTAACTCAAGCATTGTATGCTATTGATTCTAAGGTATGATTGTAGGTCTTTTCTTTTCTTCGCTTCTCGTTCTTTTCTTGAACCTTGAAGCTCTTAATTATCTTCCCTGTGCTTTTGTCATTTGCTTAAGATTCCTTGCAATTATCATCATTAGATGTTCTTCATCAATATATGCTCATTATTTTGCTAGGTACATGGTCCTGGAGCTGACATAGACACCTTATGTGTTGGGCCATCATATGTGAATCGAGTGGTAATTTATGGGTTAAGATGTTATGTTATAGAAGTATGTCATTGGCCATCTTTTTTCTACTATGTTGCATGCTAAATATTGTGTTTCTTTCCATTACCAGTGCTTGACATTTACTCGATTTTATGATATTGTTCTACTCAAAAGTATATATCAATATGATGTTTGGTCTGTTATTCATTTGCCTTCTCTTGTAACTTTTAGCCTTCCAATGATTTTATCAGGTTTTCTAGGCAACTGATGATGGTACTGAACCTATTATTTGTTTTCTTTTCCAAGAACAGAAAAAGTTATTGTCTGTGAGGCTTCAAAGTGTAGAAATAAATAATGAGACTCTCTATGATATCAGCCTTACATGAGCAGTTGCGGCAGCACCTGTTATTTTAACTCGTCCGAGGTACAGTTACATTTGCTTCTTTGTTCTTATGTTCACTCATTGTTAAATTGTTGGGCATGACTCCTTTATTTTTTCTTAGAGTGAAAGTGGGACTGATGCCTTGTGTAGACATCATGGCTTTGACTTCGGAAAATTCCATTCTTCTTTATGTAAGTTGTTCGGAGTACTAGCTCAATGTTAATGAGCTGTCTTCGCTTACAATTGTTGACTGTCTCATTGAGCCTATGATGTTTTGTGTCCAAATAGGTTCTTCCTCTTCATAATGTTGCATACATTAGTCCTTGTCTAGCCACCATTCTTGCCTCTAAGGGCATGTTTGGTTTGGGTGGTAGGTGTTGAAATTGGATTAAATTAGCCTGATGGTAACTTAATATCGTATTTGGACCATGTTACCGTCCTGTCTTATAAAATGAGGTAATGCAAGTCCCATCGACAATGTCAAATAATACAATATACATTGTAACAACCAAAGACTGCTGATTCGTGTTATGTCAAATAATACAACATACATGAAAGGTCCTTGAGTTTCTAAAACCCTTTTATACTCGTGTGTGAAAATCCAATTTGCACTCTTTTATGCCATCAATTTCATAGGTAACTTGAGGTGTGGTGAGCGACACAGTATAATGATGCAAAATTGAAATAATTTCAAAAATGCATGGTGATTTCATCATCTTACATTTGTTTTCGAGTATTCTTTGGTATTCGTCTGCTATTTGGAGCAGAATGTATTACTTGTGTCATTGGAAAAATCAGATTTTTAAAAAAAAAAAATTAATGGACGATAAAAATTTTTTGGTAAACAACTATATGGAATATTGAGGATAAAGTGTGGTCTAAAAAGTTCTTGATCAACTCAAATGGTAATGTATTTTTAATGCATAATGTAAGTTTTAATCTCGAGTTACTTCTTTTTGATAGCCAATTGCAATTTTAATCCTATGCCTTCCTACATACGTTTATTAATTGTGTATGTATATATGGAGAGCTGCAAACTCGGTTTCTTTCTCATTTATCGCCTCTTGCCTCTCACCTCTCACCTCTCACCTCTCCTCTCACCTCTCACCTCTCACCTCTCACTCTTAGAGGCGACTCGCCTCTCTTCGTCTTCCTCCTTCTCCTCTCCGTCTCTTCTTTCTCTCCTGGCCTTCTCCTTCTCATTCTCCGTCTGGACCGTCTCCTCTCCTTCATGTCGTCTGTCAGAAGATCAGAGGCCATCTCCTTTACGTCGTCTGCCCGAAGATTAGAAGCCATCTCCTTCACGTTGCCTTTGAGAATATCATACATGAATATGATCTGATTCTTCCTCTTCATCTTGATATGGTGCTTCCTCTTCTCTGATTTTTTGTGTTAATCTATGTTCTATGTTTAAATTAGGTGTGACTATGATCTATGTTGAAATTAGGTGTTAGATTTTTCTGATTTTTTTGAATTGTCTATATTTGGTTCAATTGCTGATTCGTCTATCTTTGGTTCGATTTTTGATTAGGTGTTAGATTTTTTTGATTCGTTTATCTTTGATTTTCTCTGATTTCTGTGTTAGATATGCATTATTGAAGGGTTTTGATTTCTCTTATTTTTCTGATTTCTATATTTTTTTCTGATATTTCTTAATCTGAATGTGAGATAGGATATAAATGATAAACCGATTATTGCCGTCGGTATGGATTGAGTTGAATTGAACAATATTGTGTGTGAATGTGTTTTGTATATTAGCATGTCTGTGTTTTTTTTTGGTGTATTAGTGTATGTTTGTGTTTGTTTGGTGTATTAATGTTTGTGTTTTGGAGTGTATTATTTTTGGTGTACTAGAGTGTGTGTTAGTTTGTATAACAATGTTTTTGTGTGTTATTATTATTTTTTTTTGGTGTTATCAATATGTGTTTTTTGGGGTATTAATATGTGTTAACATTTGTGTGTGGGTGTGTATGTTTATTTTGGTATATTAATATATGTTTTGATATTTTAGTGTTAGTGTTTTTTTGGTGTATTAGTGTTTTTTTTTTTGGTGTATTAGTGTATATTTTTTTTGTGTATTAGTGTGTATGTTTTTGTGTATTAGTATGTTAACACAGTGTGTGTGCGTGTGTATGTATTTGCTGTATTAGTTTGTGTATGTGTGTATTTGTGTATTAATGTGTGCATGTGTGTGTTTGTGTATTAGTGTGTGCATGTGTGTGTTTGTGTATTAGTGTGCGCATTTGTGTCTTAGTGTATTAGTGTGTATATATTTTTTTGTGTATTCATGTGTGTGTTGGTGTGTATTAGTGCGTGTGTTTGTCTAAAATGTTTTGGAATGCAATTATAGTGCTAAATATTGGATGCATATTTCTTTGGTAATTAAGGGAGTTTTGTATATCAATGGTTGCATTTGTTTCAAGGTCCATACTCTCTAAATAGTCCTTGATTGTAATGGCTTGTATATCATTCAAGTTATGTTTCATATTATAATTGTTTACCATGTCGCAATTGGTTTGTGCTCTGTTTGTAAATTCACTTTCTGGAATAATTGTTTGGGGTGGTGAACAGTGAGAGAGAGAGAGAGAGAGAGAGAGAGAGAGAGAGAGAGATGTAGTTGAAAACAAATATTGTGAGGGACAGGCACATGTTAATGATGATACTTATTCCATGCGTGCCAGATTTGTTCTTGCGATTATGAACTTCACTAGACTTTGTGGTTTTATGTTGACAATTCTGTTCTTATAGATCTCATATTTTATGCACTGTGATGTGGAATTCTCTAGGATAAGTAGAAAAACATTTACGGATCCATTTGGAGCAGTGTCATCTAGAGTTTAGAATGCCCAGGTTCTTGATTAGGTGTTTCGTTTGTGATGGAATAACTATTGCATTGATTTGATCTTTTTTCAAGATGCTAGCTTGTGAGTTTAATATATTACTGTAGTCTGCTTGCCTGCATGTGTTGTGCTTTAGTTTGTCTGCTGGTCATCATTCAAGGCATACAACTACAGGCTGCCAATTACTTCCTTACAATTTTTTATTTCTTAATGTTTTAAGCCATTTCACTATTTTGACACAATGTGTGATATTGCGTAATGAAAGTAGTACATTAAGACTGTGAAGGAAAGGCCAACCTATTGAAATTCGAGAGGCGCATAAGGCAGCAGTTAAAGCAATAAGAAAGTTATCTTCGGGCGAGCTTGTTACAGGTATAGATTGTAACTAAAGCATTGTATGCTATTGATTCTAAGGTATGATTGTAGGTCTTTTCTTTTCTTCGCTTCTCGTTCTTTTCTTGAACCTTGAAGCTCTTAATTATCTTCCCTGTGCTTTTGTCATTTGCTTAAGATTCCTTGCAATTATCATCATTAGATGTTCTTCATCAATATATGCTTATTATTTTGCTAGGTACATGGTCCTGGAGCTGACACAGACACCTTATGTGTTTGGCCATCATATGTGGATCGAGTGATAATTTATGGGTTAAGATGTTATGTTAATGTTGTGGCTGGGGTTGAAGTTGCCATGTTCAAAGTATGTCATTGGCCATCCTTTTTCTACTATGTTACATGCTAATATTGTGTTCCTTTCCATTACCAGTGCTTGACATTTACTCGATTTTATGATAATGTTCTACTCAAAAGTATATATCAATATGGTGTTTGGTCTTGTTATTCATTTGCTTTCTCTTGTAACTTTTAGCCCTCCAATGATTTTATCACGTTTTCTAGGCAACTGATGATGGTACTGCATCTATTATTTGTTTTCTTCTCCAAGAACAGAAAAAGTTATTGTCTGTGAGGCTTCAAAGTGTAGAAATTAATTATGAGACTCTCTATGATATCAGCCTTACATGAGCAGTTGCGGCAGCACCTGTTATTGTAACTTGTCCGAGGTACAGTTACATTTGCTTCTTTGTTCTTATGTTCACTCATTGTTAAATTGTTGGGCATGACTCCTTTGTTTTTTCTTAGAGTGAAAGTGGGACTGATGCCTTGTGTAGACATCATGGCTTTGACTTCGGAAAATTCCATTCTTCTTTATGTAAGTTGTTCAGAGTACTAGCTCAATGTTAATGAGCTGTCTTCGCTTACAATTGTTGACTGTCTCATTGAGCCTATGATGTTTTGTGTCCAAATAGGTTCTTCCTCTTCATAATGTTGCATACATTAGTCCTTGTCTAGCCACCATTCTTGCCTCTAAGGGCATGTTTGGTTTGGGCGTTAGGTGTTGAAATTGGATTAAATTAGCCTGATGGTAAGTTAATATCGTATTTGGATCATGTTACCTGCCAGTCTTATGAAATGAGGTAATGCAAGTCCATCAACAATGTCAAATAATACAACATACATTGTAACAACCCAAGACAGCTGATTCGTGTTATGTCAAGTAATACAACATACATGAAAGGTCCTTGAGTTTCTAAAACTCGTTTATACTCGTGTGTGAAAATCCAATTTGCACTCTTTTATGCCATCAATTTCATAGGTAACTTGAGGTGTGGTGAGCGACACAGTATAATGATGCAAAATTGAAATAATTTCAAAAATGCATGGTGATTTCATCATCTTACATTTGTTTTCGAGTATTCTTTGGTATTCGTCTGCTATTTGGAGCAGAATGTATTACTTGTGTCATTGGAAAATCAGATTTTTTTTAAAAAAAAAATTAATGGACGATAAAAATTTTTTGGTAAACAACTATATGGAATATTGAGGATAAAGTGTGGTCTAAAAAGTTCTTGATCAACTCAAATGGTAATGTATTTTTAATGCATAATGTAAGTTTTAATCTCGAGTTACTTCTTTTTGATAGCCAATTGCAATTTTAATCCTATGCCTTCCTACATACGTTTATTAATTGTGTATGTATATATGGAGAGCTGCAAACTCGGTTTCTTTCTCATTTATCGCCTCTTGCCTCTTGCCTCTCACCTCTCACCTCTCACCTCACTCTTAGAGGCGACTCGCCTCTTCGTCTTCCTCCTTCTCCTCTCTGTCTCTTCTTTCTCTCCTGGCCTTCTCCTTCTCATTCTCCGTCTGGATCGTCTCCTCTCCTTCATGTCGTCTGTCAGAAGATCAGAGGCCATCTCCTTTATGTCGTCTGCCTGAAGATTAGAAGCCATCTCCTTCACGTTGCCTTTGCGAATATCATATATGAATATGATCTGATTCTTCCTCTTCATCTTGATATGGTGCTTCCTTTTCTCTGATTTTCTGTGTTAATCTATGTTCTATGTTTAAATTAGGTGTGACTATGATCTATGTTGAAATTAGGTGTTAGATTTTTCTGATTTTTTTGAATTGTCTATATTTGGTTCAATTGCTGATTCGTCTATCTTTGGTTCGATTTTTGATTAGGTGTTAGATTTTTCTGATTATTTTGATTCGTTTATCTTTGATTTTCTTTGATTTATGTGTTAGACATGCATTATTGAAGGGTTTTGATTTCTCTTATTTTTCTGATTTTTATATTTTCTTTGATTTTTCTTAATCTGAATGTGAGATAGGATTTAAATGATAAACCGATTATTGCCGTCGGTATGGATTGGGTTGAATTGAACAATAATTTTGTGTGTGAATGTGTTTTGTATATTAGCATGTTTGTGTTTTTTTGTGTGTATAAGTGTATGTGTGTGTTTGTTTGGTGTATTAATGTTTGTGTTTTGGAGGGTATTATTTTTGGTGTATTAGAATGTGTTAGTCTGTATAATAGTGTTTTTGTGTGTTATTATATTTTGTTTTGGTGTTATCAGTATTTTTTTTCAGGTGTATTAATATGTGTTAACATTTGTGTGTGGGTGTGTATGTGTATTTTAGTATATTAGTATCTGTTTTTGTATATTAGTGTCAATATTTTTTGGTGTATTAGTGTTTTTTTTTTTGGTGTATTAGTATATATTTTTTTGTGTATTAGTGTGTATGTTTTTGTGTATTAATATGTTAACACAGTGTGTATAGGTGTGTATGGATTTGCTGTATTAGTTTGTTTATGTGTGTATTTGTGTATTAATGTGTGCATGTGTGTGTTTGTGTATTGGTGTGCGCATTTTTGTGTTAGTGTATTAGTGTGTATGAATTTTTTTGTGTATTCATGTGTGTGTTGGTGTGTATTAGTGCGTGCGTTTGTCTAAAACGTTTTGGACTGCAATTATAGTGTGCTAAATATTGGATGCATATTTCTTTGGTAATTAAGGGAGTTTTGTATATCAATGGTTGCATTTGTTTTTCAAGGTCCATACTCTCTAAATGGTCCTTGATTGTAATGGCTTGTATATCTTTCAAGTTATGTTTCATATTATAATTGTTTACCAATTCGCAATTGGTTTGTGCTCTGTTTGTAAATTCACTTATTGGAATAATTGTTTGGGGTGGTGAACAGTGAAAAAGAGAGAGAGTTGAAGACAAATATTGTGAGGGACAGGCACATGTTAATGAAGAAACTTATTCCATGCGTGCCAGATTTGTTCTGGCGATTATGAACTTCACTATAGACTTTGTGGTTTTATGTTGGCAATTCTGGCCTTATAGATCTCATATTTTAGGCACTGTGATGTGGAATTATCTAGGGTAAGTAGAAAAACATTTACGGATCCATTTGGAGCAGTGTCATCTAGAGTTTAGAATGCCCAGGTTCTTGATTAGGTGTTTTGTTTGTGATGGAATAACTATTGCATTGATTTGATCTTTTTTCAAGATGCTAGCTTGTGGGTTTAATATATTACTGTAGTCTGCTTGTCTGCATGTGTTGTGCTTTAATTTGTCTGCTGGTCATCATTCAAGGCATACGACTATAGGCTGCCAATTACTTCCTTACAATTTTTTATTTCTTAATGTTTTATACCATTTTACTGTTTTGAGACAATGTGTGATATTGCGTAATGAAAGTAGTACATTAAGACTGTGAAAGAAAGGCCAACCTATTGAAATTCGAGAGGCTCATAAGGCAGCAGTTAAAGCAATAAGAAAGTTATCTTCGGGCGAGCTTGTTACAGGTATAGATTGTAACTCAAGCATTGTATGCTATTGATTCTAAGGTATGATTGTAGGTCTTTTCTTTTCTTCGCTTCTCGTTCTTTTCTTAAACCTTGAAGCTCTTAATTATCTTACCCGTGCTTTTGTCATTTGCTTAAGATTCCTTGGAATTATCATCATACCAATGGACCTTTGGTCCAATGGTACTCCTTACCTTGTCATGACTTTGCCTTCTTGAAGTCAAGGGTTCAAGTCCCCTTTTTCCCTCCCCCCAAAAAAAAATAAAATTATCATCATTAGATGTTCTTCATTGATATATGCTTATTATTTTGCTCGGTACATGGTCCTGGAGCTGACATAGACACCTTATGTGTTGGGCCATCATATGTGAATCATGTGGTAATTTATGGGTTAAGGTTTTATGTTATAGTTGTGGCAGGGGTTGAAGTTGCCATGTTCAAAGTATGTCATTGGCCATCCTTTTTCTACTATGTTGCATGCTAAATATTGTGTTCCTTTCCATTACCAGTGCTTGACATCTGGTGCTTCCTCTTCTCTGATTTTGTATGTTAATCTATGTTCTATGTTGAAATTAGGTGTGAATATGATCTATGTTGAAATTAGGTGTTATACTTTTCTGATTTTTTTGAATTGTCTATATTTGGTTCAGTTGCTGATTTGTCTATCTTTGGTTCGATTTTTGATTAGGTGTTAGATTTTTCTGATTATTTTGATTCGTTTATCTTTGATTTTCTTTGATTTTTGTGTTAGATACGCATTGTTGAAGGGTTTTAATTTCTCTTATTTTTCTGATTTCTATATTTTCTGGGATATTTCTTAATCTGACTGTGAGATAGGATATAAATGATAAACCGATTATTGCCGTCGGTATGGATTGGGTTGAATTGAACAATAAGTTTGTGTGTGAATGTGTTTTGTATGTTAGCATGTATGTGTTTTTTGTTGGTGTATTAGTGTATGTGTGTGTTTGTTTGGTGTATTAATATTTGTGTTTTGGAGTGTATTATTTTTTGTGTATTAGAGTGTGTTAGTTTGTATAATAGTGTTTTTGTGTGTTATTATATTTTGTTTTGGTGTAATCAATATGTGTTTTTTGGGCGTATTAATATGTGTTAACATTTGTGTGTGGGTGTGTATATGTATTGTGGTATATTACTATATGTTTTGGTATGTTAGTGTCCATGTTTTTTGGTGTATTAGTGTATACTTTTTTGTGCATTAGTGTGTATGTTTTTGTATATTAGTATGTTAACACAGTGTGTGTGGGTGTGTATGTATTTGCTGTATTAGTTTGTGTGTGTTTGTATTTGTGTATAAATGTGTGCATGTGTGTGTTTGTGTATTAGTGTGCGCATTTGTGTGTTAGTGTATTAGTGTGTATGTATTTTTTTGTGTATTCATGTGTGTGTTGGTGTGTATTAGTGTGTGTGTTTGTCTAAAACATTTTGGAATGCAATTATAGTGCTTACTATTTGATGCATATTTCCTTGGTAATTAAGGGAGTTTTGTATATCAATGGTTGCATTTGTTTTTCAAGGTCCATACTCTCTAAATGGTGCTTGATTGTAATGGCTTGTATATCTTTCAAGTTTTGTTTCATGTTATAATTGTTTACCAAGTCGCAATTTGTTTGTGCTCTGTTTGTATATTCACTTTTTGGAATAATTGTTTGGGGTGGTGAGAGAGAGAGAGAGAGAGAGAGAGAGAGAGAGAGGGAGTTGAAAACAAATATTGCGAGGGACAGGCACATGTTAATGAAGATACTTATTCCATGTGTGCTAGATTTGTTCTAGCGATTATGAACTTTACTATAGACTTTGTGGTTTTATGTTGGCAATTCTAGCCTTATAGATCTCATATGTTATGCACTGTGATGTGGAATTATCTAGGATAAGTAGAAAAACATTTACGGATCCATTTGGAGCAGTGTCATCTAGAGTTTAGAATGCCCATGTTCTTGATTAGGTGTTTGTTTGTGATGGAATAACTATTGCATTGATTTGATCTTTTTTCAAGATGCTAGCTTGTGAGTTTAATTTATTACTGTAGTCTGCTAGGGTAATGATCCCAAAGATTGAACATAATGTAGCTTGATACCTTTAAAATGAAATTGTTTTATGAGTCTCTTTTGCCTGCATGTGTTGTGCTTTAGTTTGCCTGCTGGTCATCATTCAAGGCATACAACTACAGGCTGCCAATTACTTCCTTACAATTTTTTATTTCTTAATGTTTTATGCCATTTTACTGTTTTGACACAATGTGTGATATTGCGTAATGAAAGTAGTACATCGAGACTGTGAAGGAAAGGCCAACCTATTGAAATTCGAGAGGCTCATAAGGCAGCAGTTAAAGCAATAAGAAAGTTATCTTCGGGCGAGCTTGTTACAGGTATAGATTGTAACTAAAGCATTGTATGCTATTGATTCTAAGGTATGATTGTAGGTCTTTTCTTTTCTTCGCTTCTCGTTCTTTTCTTAAACCTTGAAGCTCTTAATTATCTTCCCTGTGCTTTTGTCATTTGCTTAAGATTCCTTGCAATTATCATCATTAGATGTTCTTCATCAATATATGCTTATTATTTTGCTAGGTACATGGTCCTGGAGCTAACATAGACACCTTATGTGTTGGGCCATCATATGTGAATCGAGTGGTAATTTATGGGTTAAGATGTTATGTTATAGTTGTGGCTGTGGTTGAAGTTGCCATGTTCAAAGTATGTCATTGGCCATCCTTTTTCTACTATGTTGCATGCTAAATATTGTGTTCCTTTCCATTACCGGTGCTTGACATTTACTCGATTTTATGATATTGTTCTACTCAAAAGTATACATCAATATGGTGTTTGGTCTCGTTATTCATTTGCCTTTTTGTAACTTTTAGCCCTCCAATGATTTTATCAAGTTTTCTAGGCAACTGATGATGGTACTGCACCTATTATTTGTTTTCTTCTCCAAGAACAGAAAAAGTTAGTCTGTGAGGCTTCAAAGTGTAGAAATAAATAATGAGCCTTTCGATGATATCAACCTTACATGAGCAGTTGCGGCAGCAGCTGTTATTGTAACTTGTCCAAGGTAGAGTTACATTTGCCTCTTTGTTCTTTTGTTCATTCATTGTTAAATTGTTGGGCATGACTCCTTTATTTTTTCTTAGAGTGAATGTGGGACTAATGCTTTGTGTAGACATCATGGCTTTGACTCCAGAAAATTCCATTCTTCTTTATGTAAGTTGTTCGAAGTACTAGCTCAATGTTAATCAGCCGTCTTCGCTTACAATTGTTGACTGTCTCATTGAGCCTATGATGTTTTGTGTCCAAATTGGTTCTTCCTCTTCATGTTCATACATTAGTCCTTGTCTAGCCACCATTCTTGCCTCTAAGGGCGTGTTTTGTTTGGGTGTTAGGTGTTGAAATTGGATTAAATTAGCCTGATGGTAACTTAATATCGTATTTGGATCATGTTACAGTCCTGTCTTATGAAATGAGGTAATGCAAGTCCAATTGACAATGTCAAATAATACAACATGCATTGTAACAACCAAAGACAGCTGATTCGTGTTATGTCAAATAATACAACATACATGAAAGGTCCTTGAGTTTCTAAAACCCTTTTATACTTGTGTGTGAAAATCCAATTTGCACTCTTTTATGCCGTCAATTTCATAGGTAACTTGAGGTGTGGTGAGCAACGCAGTACAATGATGCAAAATTGAAATAATTTCAAAAATGCATGGTGACTTCATCATCTTACATTTGTTTTCGAGTATTCTTTGGTATTCGTCTGCTATTTGGAGCAGAATGTATTACTTCTTGTTCCATTTGAAAAATCAGATTTAAAAAAAAAAAAAAATAATGGACGATTAAAATTTTTTGGTAAACAACTATATGGAATATAGAGGATAAAGTGTGGTCTAAAAAGTTCTTGATCGACTCAAATGGTAATGTATTTTTAATGCATAGTGTAAGTTCTAATCTCGATTTACTTCTTTTTGATAGCCAATTGCAAGTTTAATCCTATGCCTTCTTACGTCGATCATGCATATGAATAACTATCCTTTTGTCAGTGGGAAAGCCAAATGTGTTCTCTTAGCAACACCTTCATCTTATGATGTGAACGATAAAAACTCTTGTTTCCACACACCCATATTTTAGAAATACTTATTAGGGTGGTTGTTTGTGAGAGAAAGGAAGACTGAAGAGAATGTGATAGATAAACTACTAGTTTGGTGCCTGATGAAATATGTCAACTCTAATAGCATAACCGCATGTTTTGTGTTATGTAGCACTACTAAGACAATTGTTTTATATACCAATTTCTTTGGTCTTATTTTGTTGCTTCTTTCTATGCCATTTGTATAGGCTCAGTTTTGGTAGCTTGCTCAAAGGACTACTGCTCCTTCTCTTGGCCGTGGGCCGTGGCACATTTACTCGCGCAACCACATGCACACTTTTAACATAGGTGCTTTTCTTTTTCGTGTCGTAAGTATTGAAGCACAAAGGCTTCTGGAATGGTTTTCCTTATTTTTTTATGGTGGGACTATTGTATGATCAGTGATTAAATGTGTAAAAATGTATTAATGGTTATGATAGGACCATTTAAAATGTTTTGTAGGCACTTACAGTCCGAAAACTTGTTTTAACAGGTCAGTTGCCTGCGCAACAAAATGCTGATGGTATGCGCATAATACGTGAATGAAAAAATCTTCATGCTTTCTGTGTGTGCATGTGTGATCCTTGTTTTGGTTTGTTCGGGTTGTTCTTTGGAAATGTGTTGGGTTCCAGGTAAAATGCTTCATTTTTTCCTTCAATAATTGAGAATGAAAGATGTTATATAGGAATTAAATTTTTGGTGCAAATGGATACTTTCAATTTGGTAGTCCTCAAGTGATTTTTTCCTGTTTATTCTTTTTGGATAGTGATTGCGGTTATAATTTGTAGATATTTCATTAGTTCTCTTCATCAATAGTTCCCAAATTTGTAGATTTTATACTTTTTTTAATCTCACATGTGTTAGTTGCTTGACAGGTTAATCTAGATCCAAATATAAATAGTATGCAAGAGCTGGAATCTTGGCCTGAGTTTCTTAATGCTGCAGCTTCCAGATCTCAACATGCCCCTCTCGAGGTTTGTTTCTGATTGCCTACATTATAGATTATTTGTTATGAGCTGACACAAACAATATTCATGCCATTCAATGTTATTGAGTTAGTAAGAAGTTTATTTTCTGGTCGCTGCTGGTTTTCTGTACTATATGTAACATCTGCCTTGGTCACTGCTGGTTTTCTGTACTGTATGGAATGTCTACCTTGTTATTTATTTGAAGATGATTTTTGGGTCATCGTAATTATTTTCAGTTGTCCATTGCTTTGGTTTTAAGTAATCTGAGATTTTTGTCTTTGTTTTTTCTCTCTTGCCTTGCAGCTACTATTGGAGTTGTTTTCATAGGAGATTCTATACCTTGAATCATATGTGATGCATTTTGAATTTCACTTGTACATGGGAAGATGTCAAACCTGAACATTGATATTTTATAACAAACCTGAAGAGCCAAATGTTATCAATGCAGGACTGCTCTCTGCACTGGGATTACATGGGCATCTGCGTGTTCTAACTATTACTGATATGTATCCATATTATTCACAGGTAAGTAATTCTCTTTCTTGACCTATTTTGTGCTTCTCAATATGCTGATACTTATCTTGACATTTTTCTCCTCTTATTTCACTTCGCAAGCTTGTGAACTTAATTGCTTTATTAGTTATTTGATATCTACGTGTTCTCTTTTACGTGTAATTGGTCTGGATATTCACTATTGCCATTGCAATAACTAGGTAGGTATGCTAGCAACAGTTTACAGTGTTTCTAGGATGAGATATTGATTTTGACACAAAAATAAGTTAGAAGGCGAACAACGGTGCCGACAAGTGCAACTTTGTCGACACTTCCTTACATTTGTAAGGTAGTATTTGGAATTTGTGTCGTTCATGTTAGAAAGTGCATTAGTTTTTATATGTGCGTTTACATATTAGTGAGTGCCATATAGTTTTTGGTGTATTAGAGTGTGTGTGTGTGTATTAGAGTACTACAACAAGAAGAAAAAGAAGAAGAAGAAGAAGAAGAAGTAGAAGAAGGCAATGAGAAGAAGAAAACTACAAGAATAAGGATAAAAGAAAAAGAACTACAACTAGAAGTAAAAGAAAAAAAAATACTACTGGACGAAGAAGACAATTACTCTTTTTACTTTTTTTTTTATCTCTTTCTCTCTCTGCCTCTATTCTCCGTTCCTCTCTGTGTAACTCTTTCTCTTTCTGCCACTCTATTCTTTTGTCTCTTGTTCCTTTTGCTTTTATGCCTCTCTCTTCTCTTCGTTCCTCTCTCTGCCCCACTCTCTTGCTCCTTTGATGCCAAAGAACACACCAGCAAAATCGGTGGCAAAACTCGGATCTCAATGAAAAACTCAATAGATTTGAGATCTCAGCAATGGAGGAGGTTCAAATTCTAAATCCAAACACTTGGATGTCACTATGATGGTTTTCCCTGTAAATCTTTGATCAAAGAACTCACTCAGACAGTAATTCTCTCTCTCTCTCTCTCTCTCTCTCTCTATATATATATATATGTATATTTCTGATGGTATTATTTTTTGGATTGTGTACATTTTTGACATGCTCCTCTGTCTCTGACAAGGCGGAGTTAGAACTGGAGTTATAGTTATTCAAAATTGGGGGAAAAAATTCACTAACATTGAAGTCGGAGTTGGAGGCCAGCCCTAAAGAAGAAAAAGATTAAAAGAAGAAGAAGAAGACTCCAACATGAAGAAGCAGAGTCTACGAGAAGAAGAAGAAAAATACAAGAAAAAGTAGAAGAAGAAGAACAAGGCGATGACTACAAGAAGAAGAAAAAAAGAACAAGAATAATACAAGAAGAAGAAGAAGAAAAGGGCAACAAGAAAAAGAAAACTATAAGAATAAGGATAAAAGAAAAAGAAGAAGAACTACAACTAGAAGTATAAGAAGACGAATAAGAAGAAAAATACTATAAGACGAAGTAAATAATTAGTCCTTTTACTTATTTTTGTCTCTCTTTGTGCCTCTATTCCCCATTCCTTCCCCTGTAACTCTCTCTCTCCTTTTTGCATCTCTATTTTCTCTGTCTCTTGTGCCTGTTGGTTCTGCCCTTCTCTTCGTTCCTCTCTCTTTCTCTCCTTCGATGACGAAGAACATACCAGCTAAATTGGTGGCAAAAACATATCTCAGCAAAAAACTCAGATCTCTGCATGGAGGAGGTGTAAATCCCAAATCCAAGAGCTAAGATCTCACTTGTAATGGTCTTCCCAGCAAATCTCAGATCCTAGAGCTCATTCAGACAGTAATTCTTTCTTTATCTCTCTCTCTCTCTATATATATATATATATATATATATATATTTGTATATATGTATTTGTATGTGTGTGTTTGATGATAGATATATATTTTTGATAGTATTTTTCTTGGGATATGTACATTTTTGACATGCTGGTTCGCTTTCGCTTTGTCTCCGACTAGGCGAAGTCGGAACGGGAATTATAGTCATTCGGAGTCGGAGGTTGGATGTGTGCTTAACAACTCCGTCGAAGTCGAAGCCCTGCCCTAAAGAAGAAGAAAAAAACTAAAAGAAGTAGAAGACTCCAACATTAAGTAGTAGTCTACAAGAAGAAGAAGAAAAAAAAGGCATACTAAAAAACATCACAAGAAAACGACTACAAGTAGAAGAATAAGACGATGACTACAAGAAGAAAAAAAAAGAAGAAAACTATAAGAATAAGGATAAAAGAAAAAGGACTACAATTAGACGCATAAGAAGACGAAGAAGAAGAAAAATACTGCAAGACGACGAAGATACTTAGTCCTATTACTTTTTTTTTTCTCTCTGTTTCTATTCTCCGTTCCTCTCTCTGAATCTGTATTTCTCCTTCTGACTCCATATTATCTCTATCTATTGCTCCTACTTCTGCCTCTATCTTTTCTCTATTTGTCTGTATGCCTCTCTCTCCTGCCTCTCTATCTCTCATTTCTTCTGCTTCTGCCTCACTTTTCTCTTTGTTCTTCCATCTACCTCTCTCTCGCGCTCATTTGATGGCGAAGAACACACTGGCGAAATCGGTGGCAAAACTTAGATCTTAACAATAGAGGTGCAAATCCTAAATCCAAGAACTCAGATCTCACCTGTGATGGTATTCCCAGCAAATCTCTGATCCAGGAACCCACCCAAAATTCTCTCTATGTATTATATATATATATATATATATATGTATATATATATATATGTATATATATTTGTGTCTAATGGTATAGGTATATTTCTAATAGTATTTTTTTAGATTGTGTACATTTATGACATGTTGCTCAGGCTCCACTCCGTCTCTGACAAGGCAGAGTCAAAATCGGAATTATAGTCATTCGGAGTCAGAATCGGAGTCCGAGGAAAAAATTCACTCTGATTGAAGTCGGAGTCGAATGTCAGATGTGTGCTTTCCAACTCCGTTGAAATTAGAGCCCAACCTTAAAGAAGAGGAAGAAGAAAAAAAGTCTAAAAGAAGAAGACTCCAACATGGCGAAGTAGTATACAAGAAGAAGAAAAAGAAGAAAAATACATGAAGAAGAAGAAAACTATTAAAAAGAAGAACAAGAAGACGGCTACAAGAAGAATAATAATAATAAGAACAAGAGATAGCTACAAGAAAAGGAAGAAAAAAGAACAAGAAGACTACAAGAAGAAGAAAAAGACAACAAGAAGAAGAAAACTATAAGAATAAGGATAAAAGAAAAAGAAGAACTACAACTAGAAGTATAAGAAGACAAAAAAGAAGGAAATATTACAAGACGAAGGAGACAATTGGTCCTTTTACTTATTTTTACCTTACTGTGGCCTCTATTCTCCATTCCTCTCTCTCCATCTCTATCTCTCCTTTTGCCTCTCTATTCTCTCTTTCTCTCGTTCCTATTGCTTTTGTGTCTCTCTCTTTTCTTCTTTCCTCACTCTTGTTCCTTCGATGGCGATGAACACACATGCGAAATCGGTGGCATAACTCAGATCTTAGCAAAAATGCTCGGAGATTTGAGATCTTAGCAAGAAAGGATTTGCACATCCCAATTCCAAGAACTCAGATCTCACCTGCGATGGTTTTCCCTATAAATCTTTGATCCAATAACTAAGTCAAATAGTAATTCTCTCTCTCTATGTGTGTGTGTGTGTGTGATGGTATATATATATTTTTGATAGTATTTTTTTTTAAGTTTTGTACATTTCCAACACGTTGCGCCGCCTTCGCTTTGTCTCCAACAAGTTGGAGTCAGAGGTTAGATATGTGCTTTCCAACTATGTTGGAGCCAAAGCCTAGCCTTAAAGAAGAAGAAGATTCCAACATAAAGAAGTCGTTTACAAGAAGAAGATAAAAAAATACAAGAAAAAGAAGAATACTAAAACGAAGAATGAGAAAATGACCGCAAGACGAAGAATAAGAACAATCCTCTCTCTGCATCTCTATCTCTCCTATTGCCACTTTATTCTCTCTGTCTCTCGCTCCTACTGCTTCTCTCCTATCCGTTCTTCTCGTTACCCCTCTTCTCCTTCAATGGCAAAAAACACACCATCATAATCGGTGATAAAACTCGGATCTCAACAAAAACTCAAGGATCTGTGATATGAGTTCTAAGCAATGGAAGAGGTGCAAAACCCAAATCCAAGAACTCATATCTCACCTGTGATAGTCTTCCGTACAAATCTCATATCCAATAACTCATTCAGATAGTAATTCTCTCTTTATATATATTCATATATATGTGTGTGTTTGTGTATGTGTGTGCCTGATGATATATGTATATTTTTGATAGTATTTTTTTAAGGTTGTGTACATTTCTGACATGTTGCTCTGCCGCCGCTCTATCTTCGCAAGGCAGAGTTGGAATCAGAGTTATAGTCATTCAGACTCGTGGGGAAAAATTCACTTTGATTGAAATAGGATGTGTGCTTTTTAAGTTTGTTGGAGCCGGAGCTTAGCCCTAAAGAAGAATAAAAAGACTAAAAGAAGAGGAAGAATAGTCCAACATAAAGAAGTAATCTACAAAAAGAAGAAAAATACAAGAAGAAGAAGATTAATAAAAAGAAGAACAAAAAGACAACTACAAGAAGAAGAAAAAGACAATAATAAAAAAAAAGAAAACTACAAGAATAAGGATAAAAGAAAAAGAACTACAACTAGAAGTATAAGAAGATGAATAAGAAGAAAAATACTACAAGACAAAGAATACAATTAGTCCTTTTACTTATTTTTGTCTTTCTCTGTTTCTTTCTCTGCATCTCTATCTCTCTTTCAGCCTCTCTATTCTCTCCGTCTCTTGCTCATTCGATGGCAAAAATCTCAGAGATCTGAAATCTTATTGATGGTGGAGATGCAAATCCTAAATACAAGAATTTAGATTTCAACTGCGATGGTCTTCCTTGCAAATCTCTGATCCAAGAACTCACTCAGACATTAATTCTCTCTCTATATATAAATATATGTGTATGTGTGTCTGATGGTATATGTATATTTTTGATAGTATTTTTTTTAGGCTGTGTACATTTTCGACACGCTGCTCCGCCTCTGCTCCATTTCTGATTAAAGTCAGAGTTGGAATTCAGATGTGTGCTTTCGAACTCCTTCGGAGTTGGAGTCCAGTCCTAAAGAAGAAGATGATGACTCTAACATGAATAAGTATTCTATAAGAAGGAGAAAAAGAAGAAAAAATACAATAAGAAGAAGAAGAGGACTATTAAAAAGAAGAACAAGAAGAATAAGACGATGACTACAAGAAAAAGAAAAATAGAATAAGAAGACTACAAGAAGAAGAAGAAAAAGACAACAAAAGGAAGAAAACTACAATAATAAGGATAAAAGAAAAAGAAGAAGAACTATAACTAGAAGTATAAGAAGACGAAGAAGAAAAATACTATAAGACGAAGAAGACAATTAGTCCTTTTAGTTATTTTTGTCTCTTTGCACCCATCTCCATTCCTTTCTCTACATCTTTATCTTTCCTTCTGTCTCTCTATTTTATCCGTCTTTCATTTCTTCTGCCTCTGCCTCTCTTCTATCCGTTCTTTTCTCTGCCCCCCTCTCTCTTTCGCTTCTTCAATGATGAAGATCACACCAACAAAATTGGTAGCTAAACTTATATTTTAACAATGGAGGTGGTGCAAATCCCAAATTCAAGAACTCAAATCTCACCTGTGGTGCTCTTCCTTGCAAATCTCAGACCAAGAACTTACTCAAATATCAATTTTGTCCAAGTCGGAGGTAAAATTTTTTGTCTCTCTAAGTTGGAGGTAAAAAAATTTTCTTCGATTAACGTCGGAGTCGGAGTCGGAGTCGGAGGTCGGATGGGTGCTTTGCAACTCCGTCGGAGTCAAAGCTTAGCCTATGGAAGAAGAAAAAAGACTACAAGAAGACTCTAACATGAAGAGTAGTAGTTTACAAGAAGAAGAAGAAAAATACAAGAAGAAATACTACTAAAAAGAAGAAAAAGAACAAGAAGAACAAGATGATGACTACAAGTCGAAGAAGAAGAAAAAAAGAACAATAACAAGAACATGAAGACAAAGACAACAAGAAGAATACGGATAAAAGAAAAAGAAGAACAACTACAATTAGAAATATAAGAAGACGAAGAAGAAGAAAAAATACTATAAGATGAAGAAGACAAGTAGTCCTTTTACTTATTTTCGTCTCTTTCTCTCTCTACCTCTATTCTCCGTTTCTCTCTCTGCATCTCTATCCCTCCTGCCTCACTATTCTCTCTACCTCTCATTTCTCGTTCCTTCGATGACGAAGAATACACCTGCAAAATAGGTGGCAAAATTTAGTTCTCAGCTAAAACCTCAAAGATATGAGATCTCAGTGATGGAGGTGCTACAAATCCTAAATTCAAGAACTCAGATCTCACCTATGATGGTCTTCTCTGCAAATCTCAAATCCAAGAACTCACTCAGGTTGGTATTCTCTCTCACTATAAATATATATGCGTATATATATATGTGTGTGTGTGTGTGTGTATACATACACAAATATATATATATATATATCTACACACACACATGTATGTGTGCATGTGTGTCTGATGGTATATTTATATTTTTGATAATATTGTTTTTTGGGGGGTTGAGTACATTTTTGACACACTGCTCCGACTCTGACAAGGTGGAGTTGAAACCAAAGTTATAGTCATTCAAATTTAGAGTCGGAGGAAAAAATTCACTTTGATTGAAGCCAGAGTCGGAGGTCAGATGTGTGCTTTCCAACTTTGTCAGAGTCAAAGTCCATCCCTAAAGAAGAAGAAAAAGACTAGAAGAAGAAGGAGAAGATTCCAATAGGAATAAGTAGTCTACAAGAATACGAAGAAGAATACAAGAAGACATCTACAATAAGAAGAATTAGAAGAACAAGACGACGATTACAAGAAGAAGGAAAAAGTGCAAGAAGACTACAAGAAAAAGAAGAAGAAAAAGACAACAAGAAGAATAAAATTACAAGAATAAGGATAAAAGAAAAAGAACTACGCTAGAAGTATAAGAAGAGACGATGAAGAAGAAAAATACTACAAGACAAAGAAGGCAATTAGTTCTATTACTTAATTTTGTCTTTGTCACTACATCTCTATCTCTTCTTCTACCTCTCTATTCTTTCTGTCTGTTACTCCTACCTACTTCTACCTCTCCTTTCTCCATTCCTCTCTCTGCCTCTTTCTCTTTTTCGCTCTCGCTCATTCGATGGCGAAGAACAGACATGCGAAATCAATGGCAAAACTCAGATCTCAGCAAAAGACTCTGAGATGTAAGTTCTCAGCGATGGAGGAGATGCAAATCCCAAATCCAAGAACTCAGATCTCACTTGCATTGGTCTTCTTTGCAAATCTCATATCCAAGAACTAATTCATGCAGTAACTCTCTCTATATATGTATATATAGGGGGGGGGGGGTGTCAGATGGTATATTTATATTTTTGATAGTATTTTTTTTAGACTAATTGGATTCTTAATTTTTTATATTGTTGGTTACTCAAAATCTGCTTAAAAAATATGAAGTTCCTAGCTAATTTCATGACAAGGTGTGTAATTGAATCTATGGCATTATTTTCATTCGCCGGGATTTGCAATTCCGGCCACGGGAATTTTCACATAGAACAGCCCATTGGTCAAATGGAGGGGGGCCGGTTAAACAACAATACAAGATGTGCCTAATTTTAAGATTATCAACATATGAGGATGATTTCTAGTCGTCGTTTCAATTTTGATGTCGTATGGGAAGACGTATTGGTAATTCCCCCAGTTTAATTGACAAATTTCAGCTTTGACCGTGATGGAAAAAGATTGAAGCTTTTGTTGGGTCAAAAACAGTTATCCAGGTAATTTTGAATTGAAACTTGCTTTGTCATTTATTCGACAGTTGATTTTTTGTTATTGAAAGATATCATGGATGAAACTCGATTTTTGGAAGATTCATTTAACACAAAGATAAGTAATTTTCTCCTTACTTCCACTGCCGCAGAAATACAAGGGAATTGTGGGTTTTGGTTTAATTTTTGAATGACTTCCAACTTCTGTATATGGGTTTGAAAAAATCCTCAAATGCTTCTGCAAGTCAATATGTTAGTTGTTGTCTTAGCAAACTTAATAGATTTTGGCATAAATTGTGTGTACTGGATATCATCAACTCATATAGTCTTTTGATTTTTTGGAAAAAAAATTGGAAAGATAAAAGGAATCCTATTACAAGTTGAATTATATCTTAATTTTTTCGCTAAGTAACCTTGGTAAGGTTGTACTGCAAAGTTCTGGAAGAAGAGTTCAACCAGTATATCCTATATGAGGAATTCATTATCTCATATAAAGTATATGAAAAAGATATTTGACTTTTCTGTTGAACTGCCCCATGACGTTAGTTATTAGATAATTGATCTTCAAAAGAATACATTATTGAATTTCTAGTATAAATAATTATTACATTGGTATGACCTGCATTTATGCTCTATGGCTCATAATTTGTAGGCAACCATTCTGCAGCAAGTGGACTCCTACATGTTTTCATCATTATGCTTGTGTGTTTCATCTCTAAACCAGATGTTAAAAGGTGATCTTTGCAGATACATAGCCGTGCACAAAAGTATTTTTAAAGGTTCATAAGAGTGGAACTAGTGAATGTATGCCTCCTCCTCGGCTGAAGAGTAAAGCTGTTGATCCATATCCATAAAAGGCCCCTAAATATGTTTGGAAATGTTATTTATATGTCACTTCCTTTTTTTCAAGGGTTTGTATAGAACCAGTAAGAACACGTGTGTATGCTCTTATAATTGCCTGCTCCAGCTGCCTCCCAGGTTACAGGACCATTTCAATCTTCAGCAGCTCTGCATGAACCTGGGCATGCTCTCAGGCCAGATTCATTATCAGTTCCCAGAGACATGATAAGTAATGCATCTTTTTCTTCCTGGACTAACAATACTCTGCCACCCATCAGAGTGTCACATGTCACGAAAGGTTTGTTCCTGCTATTTACATTAGAGCATCTCCAAGAGAATAGGTAAAATACACAAAAACTTCAAAATTTAGCTATTTTGTCCTAAAATTTCACTCCAATAGAATACCTCAAAAACATGTAAAATAGCATTTTGCTACAATGATACTCTATATTTAGAGGAACTATAGCAATATGTATAAATTATTATAATATTTTATTTATCCTCCTTTCTTTTCCTCCATTCTCTCTCTTTCTCCCTCCCTTTCACAATTCTAAAGAAAAATAATACAAAAGGAATGAGAAATAATATTTAAAAGAAATAGTTAAAAATAAAGAAAATTTGTTGGAGCGGGTATTGAAAAAGTGAGCAGCTAAAATAGAAAATATTTTTTGAGTAGCTAAATTAACTTCTGTTGTTGGAGATGCTCTTAGCCGACCTTTATTTCGCTCAAATAAGTTGGTGTCCCCGTTCTACAAACAAAATGTTCTTCGTTGTCTTTGTTTGCAGATGAGTGGGGGTTAAGCCGACCAACCGTCACAAGTAATTGTAGCATTAGCAGCAATGAAAGCACTTCAAGCGTTGCACCAATGAGTGAAACAAAAGATCAAGGAAAAGGAGAACAGAACAGGCCAATGAGAGGTATGTAATGGTAGTCGTGTTCTCTAGAAGTTTTGAATTTTCCGTTATATTTCAGTATAAACAAAATTTCTTCTATTCTTGATATTGCAAGTGCTCATCCAAAGCTTGGATCGAGCGGATTGTTCTAATGGGCAGCTTTCTTTTCCATTTGCATTCCATTGGTCAACTGATTTACGACAATGTATGGCCCAAAATCTGGAACATCTCAGATGTAGGATCAGTCAACTATTGACTAAAATAAGATTATTCAAGGTTTTATATCTATCACATGTTTTACCACAAATCATCTAAAAACTTAACTATTAGAGATGATGTATTATAAGTATTCATGTACTTCAACATGTCTCTTCACCTGCTCTATATTACTAAATGTTGGGTATTGAAGAAATAACATGCTCAAAAACTAAGTGTTGCGGCAAAAAGGATAATAGGATGAATGTGTGGCATAACAAGAAAATATACAATTAGAAATGAGTACATTCATGGAACCGTATAAGTAGCCCCAAAAAGAGATGAAGTAAGAGATAATCGACTTAGGTGGTTTGAACATATTTGTAGAGAATCTAGTAATGCAATAGTAAGGAAGAGTGATTTGACACAATATAGTGGTAATGCGAGAATTAGAGGTTGACGTAAAATAATTTTGAATGAAATAATAAAAGAAGATATGGTAGCGTACGGTTTAACAAAAAATATAGCCATTGATAAAGTACAATGGAGACACATGATTCATATAGTCGACCTCAAATAGTTGGGATGAATGATTTGTTGAGTTGGGTTGTGTACGTTGATTTTATAATTGTCAAGGTAGCGGTAAGATTCGAACATAGAATTCTTCTAGAATTCCATTGTAAATCATTCAATTGAAAATCAATTGACAATTAATTGAGAGGCTCAACGGAATTATAAATTTATTGAGTGTTAGTTTATTGACATGGGAAGACTCTAGCACTCCGTTACCCTTGAAGAGATAATCAAGATAATCGTAAAACAATTTCAGAGACGTAATAAATGCACTTATGGTATAAATAAAAAGAAAATCA
This sequence comes from Ilex paraguariensis, assembly GCA_963454935.2. Lineage (NCBI taxonomy): Eukaryota > Viridiplantae > Streptophyta > Magnoliopsida > Aquifoliales > Aquifoliaceae > Ilex > Ilex paraguariensis. The sequence goes on from CAUOFW020002903.1 coordinate 290,223, forward strand.
ATTACCAAATCAATGAAATAGAATCTTGCCCAAACCTTTCCCTAGCTTAGCTCTGATATCATGTTAAGCACTAACTTAGTTGTTATAGTACAGGTGGTTTTTGGTACAATGTGTGTGCATGTGCGTATGCTTTTTGGTGCATTAGTGTGTGTGTGTATTTTTTTAATGTAGTGGTGTGTGTTTTTGACATCTTAGTGTGTGCATGTGATTTTTGGTCTATTACTATGTGTTTACACATTACTCTATGCGTGTGCACGTTTGTGTGATTTTTGGTGAACTAGTGTGTTCGTGTGTGTGTGTGTGGTCTTTGGCATATTGTCGTGTTTTTTTTTAACATATAACTCTGTGTGTGTGTGTGGGGGGGGGGGGGTATTTTTAATGTATTAGTGTGTTTGTGTTTGTTTTTACATATTAGTGTGTGTGCACGCGATTTTTGGTACATTAAAGTTTGTGTGCGCGCGCTTGTGATTTTTGGTACATTAGTGTGTTTGTGTATGGTTTTTAGTGTATTAGTATGTGTGTTTACATATTATTGTGTTTATGTGGGCGTGGTTTTTGACGTATTAGTTTGTGTGTGATTTTTGATGTATTAGCATGTGTTTACATATAAATTTGTGTATGTGTTTGCGTGTGTGCATGCGTATGATTTTTGGTGCATTTATGTGTGTGTGTGTGTGTGTGTAACTTTTAGTATACTAGTGTGTGCATGTGATTTTTGATGCATTAGTGTGTTGTATGTTTTTTAGTAAATTAGTGTTTGTGTGGCTGTGGTTGTTGATGTGTGTGTGTGAATTTACATATTAGTGTGTTTGTGTGCGTATGATTTTTGGTTAGTGTGTGTGTTTTTACATCTTAGTGTGTGTGGGTGTGTATGTACATATTAGAGTGTGTAACTTGGTGCAGAAGAGTATGTGTGCCAGTGTTTTGTATCTTAGTGTGTATTTTGTTTGATGTATTTATGTGTTTTTTTTTTATATATTAGTACGTATGTTTTGGTGTATAGAGGTATGTGTGTTTTTTAGTGTATAACATAGAGAATTTTTGTGTGTTTGGTGTATTACTGTGTGAATGTGGGTGTCTGGTCTTTGGTGTATTATTGTGTGTTTGTGTGCGTAAATGTGTGTTTTTTGGTGCATTAGTCTATGTGTTTTTACATATTAGTGTGTGTGTGTGTGTGATTTTTGGTACATTAGTGTGTGCGTATGCTTTTTTGGTACATTGGTGTGTGCGCATGATATTTGGTGCATTAGTCACACTGTGTGTGTGTGTTTTACATATTAGAGTATTTGTGTGGGTGTGTTTTTGCATATTAGTATGTGTGCGTAATTTTTGGTCTATTAGTGTTTGTGTTTTTATATATTACTTTGTGAATGTTTGTGTGTCTCCGTGTGTGTGTCTCTGTGTGTGTGCATACAGTGCATATGTGTGATTTTTGGTGCATTCACGTGTGTGTTTGTATGGGTTTAGTTTTTGATGTATTAGTCTGTGTGTGTTTATATCTTGGTGTGTGTGTTTATATCTTGGTGTGTGCGTTTATATCTTGGTGTGTGCATATGGTTTTTGGTGTATTAGTGGGTGTGTTTTTTATATTTTAGTGTGTGCATGTGGTTTTTGGTAAGTGTGTGTATTGTTACATCTTAGTGTATGTCGGTGGTTTTTGGTGTATGTTCACATATTACTCTGTGTATTTTTGTGTGGGTGTGATTTTTGATGTATTCGTGTGTGGGTGGGGTTTTTGGTGTATTAGTGTGTGTGTTTATATTCTTGGTGTGTGCGTACGATTTGTGGTGTATAAGAAGGTGTGTGTTTTTTATATCTTAGTGTGTGCATGTTGTTTTGATGTATTAATATGTGTATTATTACGTCTTAGTGTATGTCTGTGATTTTTGGTGCATTATCGTGTGTGTATTTTCACATATTACTATGTGTGTATTTGAGTGTATTAGTACTAGTTATTGTTCATGACTGAAGTATGAAGCAATAAAAAAAATGGTCAACAATAAGTATATTTGTATTCACCCAAAATTAAATCACAAATATAGAGGAAAGAGAAAAGAATTTAAATACCAGTTGTAATGGGGGTGAGTGGTGGCAGTGGTGATGGTGGGAGATGGTGATGGTTGTGGTGGGGGGCGACGACCGTGGTGATGGTGGTAGCCATGGGTGGCAACGGTGATGGTGATGGTGGTGGTGGATTTTTTGTGATGATGGTGATCGTGGCAGTCATGGGTAACGACAATGGTGGTGGTGGGATGACGGTGATGGTGGTTGGCAATGGTGGTGGGGCGACGATAGTGGTGGTGGGTGGTGACAATCCAAACATTACATTTTTTTTTGAAGTACTTATGAGAAGTTGTAAGTTCTAGAATCACTTTTAAAAAGTCATTCCAAATACACCCTTAAGAGCTTTTTTCTCTATTAAATATGGGGTATTAATATTAATCGTCAAATTAACTTTAAAGTAAAATTTAAAGAGATTTCAACTGTGAAAAGTAAAAGTCATTTTATTTATCTTTTAATATTTGAATTATATTGTACTTTATTTATATAAATGTGGATTTTAGTATGAGATAAATATAATAAATTTTTAACATAGAAATGTTTTTAGGGAAGTAAACATTTCTTTTTTTTTTTTATTGCTACATTGACTTATTTAATAGGTAAAATTACTTTTGACCTATTTAAAAGTAATTTTAATAAGGACAACCAAGAGCTACTTTTTGTTTTTTGTTTAAAGTACTTATGGAAAGTCATTATAAGTTCTAAAAATACTTTTCATAAGTCATCCCAACCGCCACCTAAAACAAAAACAAAAACAAATCAGAATTTGCTTTTCAAATTCTTAATTGTCCAAAGTTGTTCACACATGGTGTATGTACTACATCCGAACCCACCTGCTCAAAAGTTTCTCCATAGTGGATCCTATGAAAATGGGTCTTCCGGGTCTTAATTTGATACCACCAAATGTAATTTATAATCTGCTAATACAACAGAGTCTACTGCTTGGAATGTGAATTTAGATTCTGGGTTTTTGTCGGAGGATTTGAATAGGACGGTCCGAAAGCCTTACACCATCACTAAGTCTAAGGAGAGCAGGACCGAACAAGAGGACGGCATGTTTCTCGAAGCACTCCAACTGTAAGTTCTCTCTCCCTCTTTCTCTCTCTCTATTTGATGTGCTTCTGTTTAATTAACAGAAAGCTTCTCTCTCTCTCTCTCTCTATTTGATGAGCTTCTGTTTAACTAACCAGAAGCTTTGGGTTCTGGATTAGTTTTATTTTTGTTGTTGGAAAGTTTTGACATGCGGTTGCCTTTGGTTAAGGCAGATGGTTTTGCTTTTCTGTGTGCGTGGAATTTGTTCAATAATTTCTTTTGTTTTCTCAGGAACTAAACAGGGAATTATAGATGTTTCTAATCGTTTATGCTGTTACACCATATTTTCAGCTTTTGTAGTCACACAATTTACATATTGCTTTTTAAAATTAGTGATCAGCCTATATGAATTTTGGGTTGCCATTAAAGTTATTGATCGTCTAAAATTTGATATTTCTATTTCACCTTAAAGCTTCATTTAAGAAAGCTACGGTTTTTCATTTCCTTGGAGCACTGCTATGTCGCAAAAATGGTTACAATTATCTGATTGAGTAGAATCATGAAATATAACTGGACATGAAATTGGATATCACAAAGTAACAATTATCAAATTGTCTACATTTATGTTTGTTTGCAGATGATTGGGGGTTAACCAATTATCAAATGTAATGATTTTACATTTATGTAGTATAATTTGGATAAATAGCGTTAACCAAATATCCAAGAATCTTGTTGTTTAAATTAGTATGTTTTGGGACTGCTTGGATTCTTAATTTTTTATATTGTTGGTTACTCAAAATCTGCTTAAGAAATATGAAGTTCCCAGCTAACTTCATGCCAAGGGGTAATTGAATCTATGGCATTAATTTTATTCGCTGGGGTTTGCAATTCCGGCCAGAAGAATTTTCCCACAGAGAGCATCCCATTAATTTTATCCCCATTTCTCATATGTTCCACTGCCGCCGAAATTCAAGGGAACTTGTGGACTTTGGTTTAATTTTTTGAATGACTTCCAACTTCTGTATATGGGTTTGAAAAAACCCTCAAATGCTTCTGCAAGTCAATATGTTAGTTGCTGTCTTAAGCAAACTTAATAGATTTTGGCATAAATTGTGTGTACTGGATATCATCAACTCATATAATCTTTTGATCTTCTGGAAAAAAAATGGAGAGATAAAGGAATCCTATTACAAGTTGAATTATATCTTAATTTTTTTCGCCACATAACCTTGTTAAGGTTGTACTGCATAGTTCTGAAAGAAGAGTTCAAGCAATATATCCTGTATGAGGAATTCATTATCTCACATAAAGTCAAGAGAATACTTTATCGAATTTCCTAATACAAATAATTATTACTTTGGTATGACCTGCATTTATGCTCTATGGCTCATAATTTTAGGCAACCATTCTGCAGCAAGTGGACTCCTACATGTTTTCATCAGTATGCTTGTGTAGTTTCATCCCTAAACCAGATGTTCAAGGGTGATCTTTGCAGATACATAGCCATGCACAAAAATACATTTTAAAAATTCAGAAGAGTGGGTCTAGTGAACATATGCTCCTCCTCGGCCGAAGAGTAAAGTTGCTGATACATATCCTCAAAAGGGCCCAAAATATGGTTGGAACTGTTATTTATATATCACTTTCTTTTTTTGAAGGGTTTGTACCAGTAAGAGCACTTGTGTATGCTCGTGTAACTGCCTGCTCCAGCTGCCTCCCACGTTACAGGACCATTTCAATCTTCGGCAGCTCTGCATGAACCTGGGCATGCTCGCAGGCCAGATTCATTTTCAGTTCCCAGAGACATGATAAGCAATGCATCTTTATCTTCCTGTACTAACAATAGTCTGTCACCCATCAGTGTGTCTCATGTCACGAAAGGTTTGTTCCTGCTATTCACATTAGCCGACCTTTATTTTGCTCAAATAAGTTGGTGTCCCCATTCTACAAACAAAATGTTATGTTTGTTTGCAGATGATTGGGGGTTAAGCTGGCCAACCGCCACAAGTAATTGTAGCATTAGTAGCAATGAAAGCACTCCAAGCGTTGCAACAACTGGTGAAACAAAAGATCAAGGAAAAGGAGAACAAAACAAGCCAATGAGAGGTATGTAATGCTAGTTGTGTTATCTAGAAATCTTGAATTATATGTTATATTTTAGTACAAACAAAATTTCTTTCTACTCTTGATATTGCCAAGTGCTCATCCAAAGCTTGGATCGAGCAGATTGTTCTAATGGGTAGCTTTCTTTTCCATCTGTATTCCATTGGGCAACTGATTTACGACAATTATGGTTTCAAATATGGAACATCTTAGATGTAGTATCAGTCAACTATTGACTAAAATAAGATTATTCAAGGGTTTATATCTATCACATGTTTTACCACAAATCATTTGAAAACTTAAGCAGTTAGAGATGATGTATTACAAGTATTCATGTACGTCAACATGTCTCGTCACCTACTCTTTGTTACTCAATATTTGGCAATGAAGAAATAACTTGCTTAAAAACTAAGTGTTGCAGAAATAAGGATGTCAAGATGGATGTGTGGTATAACAAGAAAAAATACAATTAAGAATGAGTACATTCATGGAACCGTAGAAGTAGCACCAAAAAGAGATAAAGTAAGAGAGAATCGACTTAAGTGGTTTCAACATATTTGTAAAAGATCTAGTAATGCAATATCAAGGAAGAGTGATTTGACACAACATAATGGTAATGCAAGAATTAGAGGTGGATGTATAATAATTTTGAATGAAATAGTAAAAGAAGATATGGTAGCGTACTGTTTAACAAAAAATATAGCCCTTGATAGAGTATAACGGAGAAACATAATTCATATAGTCGACCCCAAATAGTTTGTATGAAGGATTTGTTGAGTTGAATCATGTATGTAAATTTTATAATTTTCAAGGTGGCGGTTAGATTTGAACGTAGAATACTTCTAGAATTCCATGTTAAAGCATTCAACTTAAAACCCATTGACAATTAATGGAAAGGCTCAAACGAATCATAAATTTATTGAGTGTTAGTTTATCAACATGGGACAAACTCTAGCACTCAGTTATCCGTGAAGAGATAAACAAGATAATCGTAAAGCAATTTCAGAGACGTAATAAATGCACTTATGTTATAAATAAAAAGAGAATCAATTATCAAATGAATAAAATACAATATTGCCCCAACCTTTCCCTAAATTAGCTCTGATACTATGTTCAGCACTAACTTGGTTGTTAGGTGTAAAGTTTGGAATAGAAAGTGAGATTCATGTATATAATTATCATGATAAACTAGAAAAGACTAATATGCCAGTTAGAATTCAACCCAAAGTGATGTTAGGGTTTTGATAAGAGAGGGAAGGAAGAAGAAGAGAGAAGAAAAAGAATTTAGGTTAAAAGAGAGAACTGCCTCATCCCTCATCTCCACATATATTTATACCATTCGAATAAAATGGAAATTACTGTAATGCCGTATTCTATAATATCTCATAATCTAACATTCTCCCTCAAGTTGGTGCCTATTTATCTTTCACAGCCAACTTGTATGCAATAGAGGATGAAAAACCTTACTACTAAGACCTTTAGTAAACATATTAGCCAACTGTTATTTTGAAGTCAAAAAGGCCATACAAATCAATCCCTCATTCAATTTTTTCTTAATGAAATGTCTGTTAATCTCAATATATTTCGTTCGATCATGCTGAACTAGATTATGAATAATATTGATGGTTGCCTAATTGTCACAATACAATTTCATAGGCCTGTCATCACAATTCTTAGATCGCTAGATCGCTCATTAGTCTATGAAGTCACATAAGTTCACAAATTCCATGTACCATAGTCTTATATTCAATTTCTGCACTAGATATAGCAACCACTGGTTTTTTTTTTGGTGACTAGATTCCCTCCCAAGAAGGTACAATAGCCTGATGTAGAACACCTATCATCAAGGGATCTTGCCCAGTCTGCATCTGTGAATACTTCAAATTTCAGGTGACCATGATTTAGAAAATTGAATTCCCTTTCCTAGAGCAGACTTCAGGTATCTCAGAATACGGTGGACTGACTCTGAATGTGGATTCCAGGGTTAATTCATGAACTGGCTAGCAACTCCAACAGCATAAGGCTATATCTGGACATGTATGAGAAATATATATCAATCTCCCCACAAGCCTATGGTATCTTCCCTTCTCTACCAGGTCACCTTCATCACTTCTAAGGTGATGATTGGTTTCAATGGGAGAGTATGCTGGCTTACAACCTAACATCCCAATTTCGTCTAGCAGATTAAGGATGTACTACTTCCTTTAACAGATGAATTCCAAGAAAGTAGTGTGAATTTTCCAAGTCTTTAATGTCGAATTCCTTGGCCATGTGATCTTTCAAGTTGGACACTTACAGTTGGGTCATTGCCCACCACAACTATATCATCTAATACACAATGAGGATGGTGATCTTATTATGCACCCTCTTGATGAGCATAGTGTAATCTGCATGCTCCTTGTCTGTACCCAAACTTTTTGAACATAGTGTAATCTGCATGGCTTTGTTTATACCCAAACTTCATCTTAGTTTTATGAAATCTATCAAACCAAGCTACAGGGGATTGCTTTAACCCATAAACAAGGATCAAAATTTTGTTTCAGTATATTGTTTCGGTCACCTAGGAAACGGAAACGTTTCGATCCGTTTCAGAAACATAATGAAAAAAATAAAAAATTTAAGAATTATTTTTCTAAAATATTGATTGAAATATATCAAAGTATCTTGAAATACCTTCAAATATTTCAAAATAATTGTGTAAATGCATTGAAATATTATAACATATCTCAAAACATTATGGAATATCTCGAAATATTAGAATTTCGATTCTATCACTGTTTTGTTTCGGTCTCTTTGAAAACAGAAACGTTTTGGACGTTTTGACCATTTCAAAACGATATTTTGATCCTTGTCCATAAATAGCTTTCTGTAACTGACGTACCTTTCCTTCAGTTGCTTGAGATGAGCAACCTGGTGGGATTTCCATGTATACTTCCTCTTCAAGATCCCTATGAGGACATGCATTTTTCACATCCAATTGCTCAAAAGTCCAACCCAAATTTGTTGCACAAGAAGATAGAGTTCATTTTAGCAACAGAGACAAAGGCCATGTTTGGTTTGTGATCCAAAAATAGTTTTTTGTTCTCAAAATTTCAAAAACACCAAAAATTTGTTTGTTGAACATTTTTGTTCTCTAGATTTTGGGAAAAACTGAGATTTGAGTCAAAGAAACAGAAAACAAGTGTAACTTGTTTTCAGAGTTTTCTTCGAAAATTTTGGAAACAAGGAGAACAATTTTAGATCTTCAGATATGGATATATATATATATTTATGAAATTGTCAATCTAAAAATAATTTTTTTATTAATGTTTGAATTACTGTTCAAATATATATTTAGACTGTCAAAACAGGTTTTACTATTTTCTGTATTGTAAAATTGTTTTTGAAATCAGCTAACCAAACAAGTTTTTTATCTCAAAAAATATTAAAACCACTTTCTTAAAACTCTTCTTAAAAACTGTTTTTGGATACTATTTTTTGAAACACAAACCAAATAGGCCCAAATTTCTCCTAATAGTCTACGCCTTATGTCTTGGTGAACCCTTTGGCAATCAGGCTTGCCATATATCTATCTAAAGTTCCATTTGCTTTTTATTTGATTGTAAACACCCACTTGTAACCAACAGGTTTTTTTCCATGTGGAATAGACACCAACTCCCAGGTTTTGTTCTTCTCCAATGCTTTCATCCCTTTTGTCATTGCTTCTTTCCACTTAGGATCTACAAAGGCTTCCTTCCACCCTTGAGCAAGAGACACAAAAAACAAAGTGGAAACAAAAGCACGATAGATAGGTGATAAAGAGTCATATGAAACAAATTTAGATATAGGATATTGGGTACAAGCTCGAACTCTCTTTCGAAAAACAATTGGAACATTTGTATCATCAATAACAGGATCAACAGTATTAGGGAAGAGCTCATCACCTAAAAGGAGGGGACGAAGATTATGAAACTAGAGTTAGAGATTGAAATTGACTGGAGGGCACATAAGTGGTTATCTGCTTCTCTAGACACCTAGAACTAACATGTCTAGATTGAGTATATCTCTGTAGATCTTCCCTATCTAGTTGCCCACAATGGTCATGAGCAAGGAACAAAATATCATGTCAAAACATCTGAAACGTTCTAGGTTTCAACATACTGACACAAACCAGGGATATAAGCAAAAAATTCTCGAGTTTCGTACGGAACGTTACTAATTCGGTTCGTTTTGGTCAAAACAGTGACTTGATTTAGAAGAAATCGAAAGAAGGAGAAGAGTTCAACCGCTCACTAGTAGGGGTGTTCAAATTTCTGATTAGCCGTAATTTTCGACCCTATTGAACGGTTAATCGAAAAAATTGGGTAGGAATGCAGAAAAATTTTTGGTCTTCCGATTAAATCAGATAGGAATGTGGAATAGTCATTAATTTCCGTATTTCTATCCTACCCTACCTGCATTAATTAATTAATTTTATATATATATAAACTAAAAATCTTGATTCCCTAACCATATGGTTTAAATTTAAAATAATTGTTATTGTATTTATGTAACAATTATGATGGATTGATGTTTATGTTTTCTTGTGTTTTATTGTAATTGTTGTTGTAATTGTTTTAGATTTTAGTGTTATTGATTTATTGTGTTGTTGAAATTAGTGCATGTTATTTAATTAAATTGTTAAAATGATTCAAAAATTAATAACTACAAAAGTGTTCATTCAATTTCCTACCCGATTAATTTGGTTGAAATCGAGTAGGAATACCACACTTGATCAGGTAGGGTAGGCCAAAAAAAAATTCTTTAGCAAAGTATTAGGTAGGAAAACGAAAGACCATATTTTCTACCTGTAGGGTAGGGTGAACACCCCTACTTACTAGGCGTCCCTGAGTTCAGATCTGATCAGTTCAAAGCCAACCTCCACTCCCATAGTCCACATCTAGTCGTAGGGACGATCTTCTTCCTTCTTTTCTATTGGATCTTCATTAAGTCTCTGATGGGATGGGGATGACATTTTCTTTCTCTCAAATCTGAGATCTGAGATGGCGATGACAAGCCTTACGGGTCTTCGTCGAGTCTCATACCTTCTCTCTCTTGCGGTTCTCTACTGAGAAATGAGCACAGACAGATCACCATCTGATTTAATCCCTTGCCCCTCCCCCCCTCCCCTTTTTTTTCTTTTTTTTTTATTAATCAATTTTTTTATGGTTGTTAATTAAATTAATGCCTCTATTCCCCCCCTTTTTATTTTATCATTGTTAATTTATAGCCCTTATTTTAATCCCTCTCATTTTTTCTTTCATTCTTGAAATTAGTTAAGTGACCTCCAGCTAGTGTCAAGTTTTTTTTTTCCTCTAACTTGATATTATTTTATATAAATAGATATTAACCCAATAAACATGTTCAATCAATCAAATTATTAAGCTTATCTTTATAAATAAAAAATTTTTATTTATGTTTCCACGTGTTTTCACATGTTTCCATATTTTTCAATTGCATTTTCGTTTCTGAGCTGACTGAAAAGGTATATCAAAACGATATTTCAATTTTTGGTCACGAGTAGTTTCTTGCTCCTTATCATGCTCCTCCTCACCATGAAGAACAAGGATCGAAAGAAAGGACATCTCTTCCTCCATATTATAGTTCTCCCCCTGGAGAGATGGTTAGGGAGAAGAATAGTAACTCGCATACTTATGGAACGTGACATTCATACTCACAAAAAAAAATTTCATCTTTATTCTCTATGAGGTATATCCATGTCAATCTACAAAAATCCTCAATAAATGATACAAAATAACGATGACCAGACTTTTCGACCTCTTTCGTCATGCAATCCCAAGACACATCTCATCGAAGATTTGGTTGTAGAAATATACAGTAAAAAAGACCACTCAGGCCTAGCATGGGTGGGACCCAGACCGGTGGGTTCATGTGAACAAGTGTAATCAACTCATGGGGGATGATAGTACTTATAACCCTTTTGCGTGGGAAAGTAGCCAACAAAAATACTTCGTAATGCTTTCAAATCAAGCTTACCCTTAGAATTCCTATAATAATGAACAATACATACACAACCAAATATACAACCTAAGAAACATGGATACGGACGAGGATGTCGTATCCGATACGATACGGACATGGCGATACGGCAAAATCCTAAAATGTAGAACACGGGAATAGCGAGGATACTGTTAATTAAAATAATATATATATATATATATATAACAACATTAATAATAACAAACAACCAAGACATAGGAAACATTACTTAAATTGAAATAGATCAAAGATTCAAAAAGATACATTCATAGTCCACAAGTTTGCTAACAAAAAAACACAAAAACAAAAGGAATCTTACATCCTCCCTCAATTCACTTCAAAGCGCTCAACATCCTCATTGTCAATTCCTTCATCAGCAAATGGTATGGCCTCCAAATTTGGTTTATTAAGGGAAAGATTCGCAATCTCAAGCATCTCATTACCCTCCTCATCCATGGAATCAAATGCATCTCTCGTAACATCCCAGATCTTAGTGTTGCCTTCACTGTATTGAGGAGATTTCCTTGATAGAAGGCGGAGATTGGAGTGTACAAATACCAAGTCTTCGGCTCTATCTAGTTTGATTTTGTTCCTCTTTAAAGAATGTATAAAAGAATAAGTGCTCCAATTCCTCTCACAGCATGAGGAGGAACAAGGTTGCCCAAGTAACTTTAAAGCCAAGTTTTGGAGCAAGGTTGTCGTAGAGCCATAGATAACCCACCAATAAACCGGCTCCATGAGTCCTCTATCACTCGTGGAATCATGACTTCCAAATTCTTTAAAGCACATTGAAAACTTGGCATACTCCTCTTTGGCCTTTCTTCGCTCCTCCAAATTAGAAAAGTATCTTTAAAAATATTTTTCTCTTTCATTTGAAATCTCTTCATCTTTGTATGGAGGAACACGATTAAGAGCCATAGAAAGTCATTCCACGCTATAATACCTAAAAGACAAAGTAAATAAAATGATAATCATTTGATATCTAGAAAATTAAATTAGAATATTGAAGTGTAGAGCTTACAAATTACCTCGGATTCAAGGAATGTGCCAAACAATAGAGCGGCGTGTTGCTCTTGCCCTATCTATCCATTAATATTTCATAAACCACCAAATAAAAGATTGATTCCTTATCTTCCTGCTTCCCATCATGACGAAAGATAATAACCTTCACTTGCTCAATCATATAATTTCACATATCATAAACTAAGTGTAGGCAAGGCATATCTGTATCGGTCTTCCTTAGCATCTCATAATGGGTTCAATAAAGGAAAGTGTATGATCAATTTTATCCTACCACAAATCATCTAATATTTTCTCCTTCACAAAGGCCGTTCTTTCAACATCATCCTTTCTATAAGAATACCACCGATTACTAATAATAACCATGTATTGGAGACCATGTTTTAGAACTTTAAATCTTTTAAACATCACAATGGTTGAAACAAAACGTGTCTCCGCAATTGAGAGCATCTTCAAATTCACTTGATCATTAAACATGTCCAATCTCATGTTGTGGTTCATAATAAAATTTTTAATGCCCAGACAATCCCCATCAATAATTGAGATCCAATTACATTCTTCATAAACACGTCCATTGGCTTTGATGTTTTTTGGTGCACAAATATTTTTCAAAATAAGATTAAGTGTGCACCACACAAGGGGTCCAAAAGATGTGTTTATAACGACCCTAAACAAGCACTCCCGTACTCCTACAAACGGGTGCATTATCAGTGATTACTTGGATCACATTTTTATGTCCAATTGTATGAATAATCTCCAAAAGCAAGTTGGACATGAAATATTAGTCCTTATATTCACCTTCACAATTAACTGCTTTCAATAACATAGACCCACTTTAACACACTGTCATGAAATTTATGATTGACCTCCTTTGAGCATCTGTGCAACCATCAAAAACAGTACATACACCTTTTTCTTTCCATGATTGCTTCGTTGGCTCTAACAACTTCAATGTTTGTTCTCTCTTTTTAAAGAAATGAAGTCCTCAACATATTATAACCAGGAGTGATATAACCACTAATCATATGAGTAGCTGCAAAAGTATAGGAGTGACAATAATGTGGATTCCTTGCAAGGTGGAATTGTAGACCAGCTGAGTAAAACATTCTTCCAATCTCACTATGTAGCTCTTCTTGAGCTCCAATATTAAAGGCTTTCTCAATAGCAGAATTTGCCTTCTTTTTTTTAAGATCTAAACCAGTCCCTTGCATTAATGACTCAAATCCCATAGCACTACTAACACTTGCACTCGAGGAAGTAAGTTTGCTTGATGTTGAAGATGGTGGTAAAGGGACTTGTTTGGGCAAACTTCTTTTCACTCTCACGTTAGCTTCATCAACTAACCTTTACATTTCAATTAATAATTGCGGAGTCACTTTGCGGCATACTTGAACTCCATGACCGCTGAGTTTTAACAAATGTGCCTTAATCCTATAATATGATCCTTTAAAACTCAGTTGACAAAAATTGCATTGAAATTGAACATTTCCTCCCTTACACTAATTTTATCTATTTTTGTGACATATTTCCATAAAAGGGTGTGATCATCACTGCCATCTCCACTAGCACCGACAAGAGAACTCATTTTCCTAAATCCTAAATAACAGGCAACAGCAAAACAATTTTTAGAAGGCAACAGCACAGATGACCAAAAAAAAAACATAGCAGCACAACAAAAAAAGAAGACAGAAGCTAGCAAGGAAAATAATTTTTGATATTCAATACCAGCAGGCAGCAACACACTAGCACAGATGACCAAAAAAAACATAGCAGCACAACAAAAAAGAGAAGACAGAAGCTAACTAGGAAAGTAATTTTCGGTATTCAAAATCAGTAGGTAGCAGCGCAGATGACCAAGACCAAAAAAAATCCCGAAGGCAACAACACAACACCAGACCAAAACAAAAACTCCAAAGGCAGCAACACAGCAAGAAGACTGAGAAAAACAACAGCACAATAACAACAACAAAAAATCCCCAAAATTTTGAAAATCCAAAAACCCTAACCCAATCAAATTGATCGAATCAAATTTTTTGAAAGTCTACACAGACAAGAAGAACTAAGAGTAACAGTAGCAGATCTTAAAAAAAAATTGAAGCAATAAGAGGAACCTGCACGAGACTGGGCAGCAATCGCAAATCCATATCCAGGTCGCAGTCACAAGTTAGTCTTCCTCTTCCCTCTCCTTCTTCTCCTCCCCTAGTCCTCTCGAGCTCGTTCTCCTCTTCTCTCTCTCTGTGAAGTGTTGAAGCTTTGACTTTGACTTTGACTTTGACTTTGACTTTTTTGCCTTTTGTTTTTTCTTTTTCAAGCCAATAGAGGTAGCTTTGGCTTTTTTTTTCGTTTTAGCCCCCTAAGTTTTTAAAATAAAAAAAGTACCTCGCCGTGTCCCTCCTGTGTCCTCCCTTATCCCCCACGTATCCAAGCGTTATCCGACTAAAAAAATTCAAATCTACTGTACAGGACACTTCTACAGGTGTCAGACACATGTCCGACCGTGTCTCCAGCGAAAACCCATTTCCACAAATCAAATGGATTCTTTTCCATCAAGAAAACGGCACCGCATGCATGGTACGTAGAAAATTGAGCCACCACCTATATGCATTCCAGTTCATATATGTAGTTATCATGATGAACTAGGAAAGACTAATATACCCAATAGGAGTATACTTATTACAGTAATAAATAATTCATACTACCTAATATTAGGTAGGGTGTAACATAACTTTTTATAGTCTTCAATGCCATGAACAAATATAAGTCATGTCAGTCTATTTTTTATCGGGAGTTTTATGAAAGGCTTGATTCCATATAATTTGAAGTGGGCATTTTTTTAGCAATTCATAATATCTATATAATTATTGATTAATCGTTAATTTTTCATAATTAAACAACCATTTATGTAACTACTTTGCCTCCTTCTTTACCCTCTCGATAATTTTGGTTTTCAAATATGTTTCAATTGGTATACATACTCTATTAGGCTTGGTTTATGGTGAATTAGGGGTAACTCGTGCCTGAAGTCACGGTACAACGTAAGGGAGAAGTAATGGATTTGTTGGGAGGGGGGAGGGGGAATTTAATATGAATGATTTTGAGAGATATTGGAGGCCGCTGGATGAGTCCATTTGAGACCATCGGATGGGCTTATTGAAGTGTGTCCTATTTTATATTATAGATATAGATATCATCATTGCTATTTTTCTAGCACGTGATTAACTTAGTTTCTGTTTTATTCAGTTATGCTATATTTTGCTCAAGTCTACAACTTCATTGCTAGCGCCTTTGACCCCAATGCAAGTGGTCACTTTCAGAAATTGAAGAAAATGGACCCAATAAATGTTGAGATGGTATTTTAATACTTTAGTATATGTTTGTGGCAAGTAGACAGTTTATTTGCGTGGAGTCGTAAATTTATTTGGCTTTTGTTCAGGTATTGTTAATGAAGAACCTCTGTCAATTTGATGAGCCCTGAATTTGAGGATCATCTGAGTATCCTTTTCCATATTCCCAGCATTTTGTTTCCTCGACAGTATGTGATAGATTAATTTAACCGAATGAACAAGGGCTCATCAAGTTGGGTCACTACTTCTTTCACATTTTTGATGATTTTACGACATAAATAATATTTAATCCCACTCCTTGAGGTTTTTGTGTCAACTATTTGGAGTTGGGAACACATCCCGACACATCATTCCAGCTGGCAAAAACCATGGTTTGAGTGAAAATCGAGCATTCTCAACTATATATATTATGGTTTTTTGGCAAAAAAGCCAGCTATGACTACACATTTTATCATTTATGTACATATATATCACTAATGCATTGCACATGAGATGGCATCAAATTGTTTGCCTCAGTTTGGATTGGCCATGGGTTCTACCTTTAGGCCTTGTGTAACTAGATGCATGTTGTCCGAGTTCGCTTTTCATCATTATCATGGAGTGTTTTTTTTTTATTTGCAAATCAATTATGGATCATCTTAGTGTAAGAAAAAAATTATGGGTACACTGAAAAGGTCAAAAGTTGTATTGCTTTCAATAATCTCCATTCCGAAAACTAGGGAATGGAATTTCATCCATGTAGAGACTGATAAAGGTAGGGGTAATTAACCTTCTTGTTTTAGCATTTTTTTCCTAACAATTTTTTCTGTAACTTGCTGATTTGATACAGATAAGTGCAAGGGTGTTGGAGAAGAATCTTCGAGTTTTGACTGCCACTTACACCTGAAGGTGTCAAGATACTTATCTGTGTGTTTACATTGTATTTATGTGTCTGTTTATTTTGTACCTATGGGCAATCCTCTGAGGAACCATCAAATATTATTTTCGGGTTTGGTGTATATATGTATATGTGACAAACACAATGTAAAAGTGCTGTTTGAATCATCTTCGAACTTAGCTCATGTTTATATAAGAGGCTTGTTTTTCGAGGTTTTTCCAATTAGATGATAGTTTTTAAGATTATATTAGAGTTAACTTTTCATGAGAGATGTCTGCAACTAATGTCTGATTATAGGTGAAGAAGAAGAACCCTTGACATGCACTAGATCAGAATGAAACACATATAGTCTAGATATATGTTCCACAGCCACCTATCATTGAATCTATAATTTATAATATAAAATAATACATGTTTCAATAAATTCATATGACGGTCTCAAACAGACTTATTTAACAATTATTAACATTTCTTTTAAAATTTATTCTCGTTAAATTTCTCTCATCTTTCTTAAATCTATCACTTCACACTTCACACTTCAATGGAAAGGATGAGTTACCCCCAGTAAAGATATAAGTACTGTAGTCAAAAGATCATAGGGTACGCTGCAAAAGATCGAGCAAAAAAATAAAGGTAATTAGAAATAAAATAAAATCATGGCTCAGGCACAAGAAGGCAATTACAGAACCTTTTTCCTTTTTTTCATTATTATTATTTTTTTGCTTCTAGTTTACGAAGAAACAAGCCCAGAGAATCCTACTAGATGTTGAGTCCACAAATTACAGCATCCCACTGAGAACATCACCTCCACCCCCCCCCCCCCCCAAAAAAAAAAAAAAAATGTAAGAATTCATGTTACAGGCCCTTTGTTCACAACTGCAATCGACTATCTGTAATGGAACCCCCTGTCTAGCTCGCAACCATACATCCCCTGATTGTGACCAACAGGAAAAGGGTAGGTCTGCTTTGCATTCGCCCTGCGTTCCATCTCTATGAGCCTTTGGAAGGCCTCTGGATGATTGCTTCCACTATTAACTTCAAGAGCTGAAACAAACATGAGAAATAGAAACTGTAAATGAATCTATACTCGATATGAGCAAATAACAAGGACCCAACAACAGGGTAAAGATATAATCTGCCACTAGAAAACAGATTTGTGTCATGATCCATGCTGAGTAATCTATTTCAGGGTCTAACCCCCTCTCAACTAGATTTGTGAGACATTCCAATATGTAAAGAAAACCCAACAACAGTCTGATTAATAGCTCACTACTTTCCAAACTCAATTGATGGGCCACATTGTGAATGGCACATTAACCAAACTCACATCAGCACTCCTAACTAAGCATTCCAACTGACCTGGCCGGCCAACACACTAAAGTACAAGACTGCATCCGCCCGCAGGCTAATCAAGTGAAGCTAGATTGATATACCAAACCATCATTAGTATCCTACTGGCAAAAAATGTAATATTCAAAAAAGTATAAGTTAAATAAACCAAGGCACCTGGGGGCTTCTAACAAAATATGGGATTAAGATCTAGAAAACAATTTAATCCCTCATGAAAGGGAATCTAGATTTTACTTAAGTTTGAACCAAGGCTGATACAAGGGAGAGACCATGTGCAATAGTCTAAACATAGACATATATCCATGATCAGGCTTTTGTAATCCACACAAGCAAAATCCTATTGACTATCAATCCAGATTATTGTCCATCTCCCAAACACCCCCCACCCACCATCCCTCCAAAACAAGATTAAAAAATCTCCAAAGTTAGGATTTTATTGCTTGTGAATTACTAGAATAAAGCAGGCAGATAACATAATATGTAAGGCTTTACCAGGCAATGCTGTTCCAATGCCACTAAGATTGGGTTGCTGGTGACCAAAAGGAAACCTTTGCATCATGTTTGGGTCCTGCATGAAACCTGTTGCCCCATTGCTGGGATGAGGCGGTAAACGGGCACCCCTGGGAAATTCATGTAGGAGGTGAGGTGGAGGATAATTGTTTGGCATTTGCCTGTGCTGTAATAATGGATGACTAGAAGGAAGATCAAATCCTGGCATCCTTGTGTTGGTATGTTGGAAAGGAGGGCGTAACATATTAGTGGAAAACTGATGACTAGGTGGAGTGTCGTGATGAATGATGCTTTCTGGAGCCATGAACTTCATCTGGGAACTCACATTGGCAGGATGAGAATCCAATTGATGGAACAAAGGCCTCCCATGACTGGTTTGTGGAAGATGAAACTGTGGGGTTGATGGTTGAGCATGAAGATTGTGGTAAGGAATCTCATGCTCCATTAGGTCATAAGGACCACGAACAAAAGATGTACCCTCCTGACCAACCAATGAACGTTCATCTTTGAACATCACATTCAGGGCTGCCAGTTTCTCTGCTATGTCAACTGGTGTGGTTGAAGATGCTAATTCACCTTTAGACGAATATCCAGCAGGCATGAATATTGAATTCGGAGGGTTCGCAGAATCACCAAGTGCTATCAAGCTCTCCTCCTCTGGCAGCTGTACCTCAACTGCCCCATCAAAGCCATCATGATTAGATGCTACTTCATTCCGAAGCTCTGATGAGTCCAATTCAATTAGAGGATCATCATATCGTAACCAATTATTGCTCTTATCCAACTTGGTTTGCTGTCTGTGATTTGAAGCCAAAACATTGCTTTCATAACGTGTCCTCTGGTATCCAATTTCACCGACTGTAGAAGGAAAGAGACCATCATCTAAGACTGGGAAGGTTGACCCATGAGGTTCCATAACATCATATCTCGCTGATCCAACTGAGCCCCTTTGGATAGAAACTGGTGCTTCAACCGATTTTAGCTCTGTCATGAAAGCAGTCCCAAAAAGTGTTTCAAGGGTAAGAGTCTTTCCCATGTTGTGACTATTTTTGACATTTGCCTCTGTTGGATTGTCAAGTGCAGTGACGGTACTACCCAATTCTGGGACATGAAGTTTGTCTGAGGATACAGTGTCAACAAGGGGAGGTTGTGCCATACTATTTGGCACTGTTCCCTTCTGTAAAAGTGAAAGGAGGTGTTGAGATGCACAATCATCAACATTTGCTCTTGGCTGTTCAGCCTTTGCTCCAGACACACTCCAGCTTTGCACAGATGGTTCCAAAGTTGAACTCTTCTCACTAAACTGTGACAAAATAGTCTGTTCAAGATCTTCACATGTGAGGACAGCAGGAACTGCCTCTTGTTTAATACAATCATACAGCGGCTCAGAGATCCCAGTTCTGAGAGAAGGTATATTAGATGTCATAAGCCCCTTACTGACTTCAGAACGTGGGTACGAAAATTGGGATGGGATGTGCTGGGTAGCTTTCACCTCAGAAACATGTAATCCACCTTTCTCACCACCAACAATCAACGAAAGCAAGTCATTTGGCCAACCCAGTGAGAGATCATCTGCTGGCTTCGTTTCTGCAATAAAGACATAAAGAAGAACCACAGCCTAAACAAGATAGGATAACAGCCAAGTACCAAATGCTAATAGCATCCAACTTTTTAGACGCAAAATATTTAGATGCCCATACCTTCTTCAGAAAACCATTGAGCAAACTTTGAAGACTGGACAGTTTTAGGGCTCCAAGTGTCCTCTAGTTTACTATCATTATGCTAGAAGAATTAAAAGAAGATAAGGCATCAGTTTCTTTAACTCAAAGAAATTCTCAGATGACCTATAAATGAAGTACATTTTTTCAAACTTGAACGTTTACATCTGGATATATACAGATTAAGTACAGTAGTAGCAACATCTTCACTCATTGGGATGAAGTATAAAAAGAGTATCAGCAGACCATTATAGAGCATGTTAAAAGAGCAATAAGTAAGAATTGTATAGAAAAAGAGTTTAAACAAAGTGGCATCAAGAACGATAAATACCTTAATTACATCTGAAGTGCCACCAATTTTTGTTGTCAAAGCACTGCCAAAAATCTGTTCTAGAATTGATGAAGAATTTCCATGATTGGAGTCACTAACAATTTTATGCCCTGTAACCTTGGCATTAAGTTCAATGATTTCGCCATTTCCAAGGTCTTCATGGGCTTCTGAAAGACTAGAGATCCTGTATTGATGCTCGTCCATGCCAAGTTTCTCATTAGAAACTTCTGGACCTGGCGATGTATTCTCAATCTTTTCACCCTTGTCAGGATATGGTGCATGAATACTCTTATCTTCAGGCAGCTGCTCACTTAACCCCATTTCATGTCTTGACTCCCTCTCCTCTTGATTATGAAGAGTCCCATTTTGCAAAGGGCTAATATTGGCATGCAATAGGCTTTGCTCAATATCAGGTATTCCAACCTGTAAAAGCAATAATCGAACATACTTGTCACTAAGAAAGAAACAAAATAACTAATAGAATGTGGTTAAAAGGACTCACGCTTGGATCAGTAATTACAATATTATGTTCAAGCATATAAAATTAGAAATTAAACACAAGGCACACTGCTCAGCAATCAAACAATCATTTAAAAATTATTGAAAAGGTCCACCACCCAACAACACATCAAAGTAGCAGCCTAATCCTTGATGCATAGCATATGCTTGCCCGTGATGAAACCACATCTTGTGGTACTCTAACATAGTTACTGAGTTCCCTTGGTCCAGTTGATAATTTACCTAGATGTTTTGTTTTCTCTACGATGATTATTATAAAACCACCATATTCAAAAGCTTGCTATGCAACATACATGTTTATGTGTCAATGTTCAGACATGGTCAGCAGACTGACAGATAAAATGATCTGATTAACATTTATCTCAACAAAGAGACTAGTTTAACATTAATAGATCCAGAATTCCAGGTCGGTGTAGGCACTGGGAACACAGTGATTGATCAAATCACGGAGGTTGAACCACCAGCCTTGTGACATCAAAAAGACAAACTTTTTAGATACAAACTTCTTAGACGAAAGTTTAACATGTTCAAAACCTTCAAAGTTCAAATCAAAATAGAAGAATTTTATTTACCCAAAAAAACAGAAGAATTTCAGTGGGACACAAATAAAAACAAATAAAAAAAGGAAAGCAAGTAAATATATATATATATAAAATCTAAAGACATGCTAAAAACCTGGAAAATAGCATAACAAACCTTTACCTGTAAAATACTAAACTTGTACTTAACTCTTTAATCCCAACTATTTGACATTGGCTACATGATTATTAAGGGTCATACTAAAAGAATCCAACTTGTACAAGGTAAAGATTCAATCTTCACTTGGGAATATAGATAAATCCTTAAAATGTCAAAAAAAAATACTTTTAGTAATTTCATGCCTGAATCAACCCCCACCCCAAAAAAAAAAAAACTACAGAAAAGGGGAAAAATGTGCCAGCCTTTATCCTAGCTCCCTAATCATAAAACATGTCTCCAACAGACCAATTTGATGGACCAAAACAGTTCATCAATGCAAGAATAGCAGCATACTACACTTCAGACGACATTCTTGTAATCTTTGCACAAAAGAAACCCTAAAGGGCTTCAAGATGGGGATTGTAGAGAAGTAACCTAGAACGTAGAGGAACAGACTAATTCAAGAAGAACAAGACAAGAGAAATATTAAAAATGGGATTTTAGAAAAAGGCACTCAAGAATCTTTATTAATTGGAATACTTCACGTGATCAAAAGTTTCTTGAAGGAATTCAACAATGTAAAAATGTTTTTGAATTTGCCAAGTGCTACATTTTTTTGCCACCATCTTGTCCAATTAATGCAGTTAAACAATGAGTATATTCCATGATAGAAAACGTCCTTTCAAATTAGACTTAGTGAGCCCACTACCTCCATCTCAATTTGATGGTAACTCCCTTTTACTATTATGCTAGTTCTGGTGGGCTTCATCCATCAACAAGGCACCATGATGTAGTAAGTTGCTTGGAGTCTAATGACAATCTCGACATCAATGATATGCAAGAAGTCACCCCCTCATGTAGACTGAGTAGTAGACATTCAATGAGATGTCGCTAACTTGTATAAAAAAAGTTATTTACACACATCACATTTATCATATATTGTTTGCATTACTATTGGTTAATTTCCATCGATAGGTCTTTGGTCCAATGGTACTCCTTGTCTTGTAAAGGTTTTGCGGGTCAAGGGCCCCCGAACCCCCCCACCCCCAAAAAAAAAAGTAAATGGTTAATTTACATGCATCAACAGCCTATACCTCTTTCTACAACTGATTGACAAATTAATGAAACAAATCCACTAAAATGGACTGGAGTTCAGTAAAATTTAACTAGAAGTTCAATATGACTATTTGTTAAGAAGAAGAAATCATAAGCCAAGTTCAGTCGGATTATAGGTGAAGTGATAAGAGAGCACTAATACTTTTTTCACTCAACTCATTCATGTCTGCAAATAGAAGAGTGCAGCAAAAAAATCAAACACCAGGCAGAGTATGGATTTTGTCTGGTTGCTTGCTACACACACACACACAGAGACAGAGAGTGTCAAAGAAAACACATTCACCTTGAACTCACTGTAATAACTTGAGCAAAAACATGCATGGGCAATTTTGTAAGTCCTAAACAATAGACAAGTTTGAGCATCAAATTTCAGAACATAACTAGTCACAAGGAAAAGGAAGAACTTACCTCTCTTGACTGTGGATGAACTAAAGATTTTGTACCAGCATTCTTCTCCAGAATTGAGCTTGTAAATCCCGGGGGTACAAGTGGTCTAGATGGGGGAACTTGAGAAGCAAGAGAAGACTTGCCAGAATCATTATTTGAAACAGAAGGTGTCACAAGCACATCCAATTCATTTTTTTTGTCCAAAAGTCTCTTTTCTGTTTTCATGTCCTCCAGCAACATCGCAATATCTGAGACACCATGATTTCTATGTTTGTCTATGCTTGATTTCTGCTTCTCTTGAAGTGCTTTCTGTTGTTCCTTCCTCATCAACTCAAAAGAAGCTGAGAACAAGTTTAACACAAGTTCAGTGGACGGAAAAATCATCTGGCATAATACAAAAGTACAGTTGAAAAAGAAGAAATGGATGAAAATAGACATTACCTCTTCTCCTTCTTTCCTCTTCTGCTCTATCTTCACTTGTACACTCAGAAGAACCAAATGTTTCATCATTGAGCGAATCATTAGTCTCCCTCCGCAAATGAGGTACAGCCTGAAGAAATTGAGTTTTTTTAACGATAATTTGGAGGCTTAGTTCAACAAAACTTCCATTGTGCAAATGTTCTTCGGGTATTTAATTTGTTGTCAGAAATGACAGACAAAAAATATAAGTTCAATTGCGACAAAGCATCAGCTAGAAGCCTAGAAGCTACAAACATAATCAAGTTAATGCTAGCTTTCTTTTTTCAATAAATTAATGTTATAATAAGGTCACCATAACTAAACAAGTAAAAGGTAACCTTATAAGGGCGTGGAGGATGATATGGCTCATTGCTCCTGTTAAGCTGGTAGTGATCATTTGCCTGAACCTTTGGAGTAGACATCCCTGCTGCATATCCACATGTTCTTGGAAATGAACCACTCCCAAGAAGCCCATCATGCTCAGTACTTTGCAAAGATGGCCGAGATTGGTCACCATAACATTTTCCAGAATCTGCATGAAAACGCAATTAATTTACCAGACTGAAAGGCCAATAATCAACTTGTTTAATAATGAACTGCCTTGGACAAAACCATTATCTCATCATATCTAAGTGAAACCCAGGTTAAAAATTCATGACAATATCGCAAAAGAAGCATTTACATGGATACCACAGGTAAGCATTTGTGGGCAAATATAGGTAATGCATCATTGTGGAGCACTAAGCCGCCAGCTAAAAAGCACAAACATCTCTAAAAAGGAGCTGAGCCATTGTAGAAGTTGAACACCAACATGATGGACACATGACTGAGAGAGCCTATTACTCAGGCATTCCTTAGAGCTCTTATAAACAGTCAATATAAACAAGCAACAAGCCAACACTCCAAAGATATTTGCTCACAGTAAAAAATGAATGATAAGCACATATACATATGTCACTAAAATTTGAAAAACTAAAAAGTAAGCCGAACAATGCATACATCAATAGCAGGAAAAAAGAATTGCAACCCAAACCTGAATCCAAGTCAGATTGCGAGTCACTGTCCATATCACTCCGCCCAGAAGAACGACTATCCCATCTCCCATAAATTCCTCGGGAATTATTCCATGAATCCCCTCTGGTTGGTGGGGACGAGCCATAATCACTACGTCTGAAACCTTGGAATAGAAAATTGCCAGAAATTCTTTGCCGATCTTGTGTGCTATGTGAGGTATCCTCAAATTCACTGATTTAAACAGGGGAAAATAGTGATAGATATATCATGATACACGAATGATACAAACCACAAAATACAAAGGAACGTCGGTACAAAGACATGTAATTCTCCATAGGAAGTGGAGAGGCCGCACACCTTAGAATTGATTGGTCAAATCCACTTGGCAACTTCTGGCAAGCATCCAATTTACTTATGGATAAAAGAAACTCTCTGGTATACGAGAGTTTTGAATGCCTGCTCCATCAAAAGAAAAAAAAAATATGTCACAAGAGATAAAAGAAGAATCAAATCAAATAAATGAAATTGAAAGAAAATATAATATGGAAGCCAAATTAGTTACTTCGGAGATTCGTGAAATGTTTCAGGAGCTTTCGCAAGTAAGCTTTGATCTTCATCTTGTAAGCTCATTCTGCAATGCTTGGTAATATTATTCTCCCCAAGAGTTTGCCAATCCACTACTCTCCCAACCAGAAAAACCTCTACTCACCAACCTAATTCAACTATCCCAATTCAACTCCACACACAAAGCAACACCAAAAAATCACTACTCATATTACCAAAAACACTCCACCTCGAGAAATCCTATCACTAACCGCTTCTAATCCTACCCACTTCACATAGCCAGTAAAGTCACCGATAAAATGATTCAATTAAAGCAATCCAAATCCTCATACAGCAATTTCAAAGAATAAGATATAAGTTCCCACCGCTACATTCCATCATCTACTGATGTGTATATTCATATACTGTTAAACCTGATCTAATACGAATCAGATGAAGCTAACTCAGCTATATGGTGCTACGATCCAAGCTCAACCTACAATAAACGCAGAGCATACAGGGATATACAATAGAAGGCCAACTTTCTTGCCCAATTTGGCCAAATATTATCCACTAGCAACAACCGTATTCTATGAAATTCAATAAGTTTACTCAAATCTTGAAATCATCCATTACACATATCCTCAAAATATCAGTCTACTTCTCTAATTTCGAATGTTATAAGCTTCAAAAAAAAGGTCCAATGATATTAATATAACCAAGTCCGAAACTAGGGCTTTGGTGCAAACTGTACAGGAACTACCTGGATCGGAGGAGTAGAGAGAGAATTAGGGTTTGGATCTTTGCCTTCCTGCACTCTTTCACGACCAATGGTTTGTGGGGAAAGAGAGAGAAAGATGAACAGAGTTTTTGGAGAGAGAGAGAGAGAGAGAGCCTGCCGAGATATGACGTTGGCAACCATTACACAGCTGAAAAAAAACTATATAGAAATTTTAGGCTATTTAACGCGCCTTTTGGATCGTGTGGAACACTGTCTAATAAGACCGTTGTACCGTTGTTATCGAGGCACGTGGTAAGCGACTTGCTTAGAAAACTAGAGATATCAATTTTTTTTTCGTTTTGGTCTGAAATATAGCGAACTTCATTCGAGGAGAAAAAACTTAGTTACAATCAGATGCAAAAAAAAGCCTGAAACTCTAACGGGGACAGCTGACCCAATTCAATCCGGTGCTTTCCAAAGAATTTCAGGGGAAAATATCAAAAACTACCCTACAGGTTCTGTTAATATCACTGGAGCCCTTTATTTTTCTTTTCTTGGCAGTAGAAGAAGTACGAAATTTATATAAAATTAAACTTGATATAAAATTAACGAGTTTTGAATTTGGTTTTAATGAATTTGAAATAAGTAGGTAAGCCTAACAAACTTGTTTATCAACTAAACAAGACATGATATAACAAACTTAACTAAACATAACACATATAAGGTGCGAAACATAAATGAATTGAATTAGTATACGATAAAAATGAATTTAGTAAAAATTAAATTTTAATTAAATAAAGAGTCAAAATTTTATTAAAGTGCATTGTATCATTCACTAAAAAAACGGAAATATTTTAAAAATAAAATGTAAACAAATTAAAAAATTAGAAATTTTATTTCTTAAAAATTATGAAATATTGGCCAAAATATTATAAAAACACCTTTAAATATTAGTCAAAATATGTCAAATATTTCGAAATAAAACACTTAAATATTAGTCAAGTGCGCGTGAGCTTACCATTTTATCCCGAAGAACTTCGTTATCCTCTCCGGCATTCACAGAAGGAATTAAAACTAAAATATTACCCCTAATTTTTGAAATATTTACGTCATACCACTATCTCCACCATCATTGAGTGGCACATTCGGGAATTTCACGCAAGCTGGAGCCCCATTTCCCCACATAGGCCATCTAATCCTTTCCCCTGAATAACCTCCGCACAAACCTCTATAGCCAGCACAGACCCACCACCTCCGTCAATGGCTTTTCCGGCGCTATTACAGTCCACCGCCTCTTCGTTCCTCAGTCAGTTCCCGGTACATTCCGCCCGTTTACCGGTCGTAAACCCTAGAAATTGTGTCGGTGGCCTATCGGTGAAGGCCACTTCTGGGATAGTTCTGGTGGAGACAGGCGAGGCAGAGAAAGCCAATCGGCTCAAGACCACCTATCTTGAAAAGATTGTCCCTTTGTTGAAAGAAGAATTCAGTTACAGCAATATTCACCAGGTAGCTGCCCAAAATTTCTTCGAAAGTTTTGATTTTGGTTGGTTGCTGAGAAAAAATAAGAAAAAGGAGAAATTTAAATCACTATTTTTCTATTTGGTGTAGATGAAAGTGTAAGTGTTTGATTCTTGCTCAATTTGGTTATGTGAAACAATGCAGGAAAAGTGAAGAAATTGGGATTATTGGATAACAGCTAAAATAAATGAAAAGCCGTGCTCAGTTGAGTCTGAATGGCCTCCTATCTGTTTTTTTTTGTTTTTTTTTTTTTTTGGGGGGGGGGGGGGGGGGGGTGTATGTGTGTGCTTGTTTCCCTCTTCCTTGATGTATATCTGAGGTCTGATAATGAAAAGCCGTGCTCAGTTGAGTCTGAAATCTGAATGGCCTCCTATCTGGGGTGTGGGGGGGAGGGGTGTGTGTGTGTGTGAGAGAGACAGAGAGAGAGTGCGTATTTGTTTCCCTCTCCCTTGTTGTATATGTGAACACACCACACACTAAATACATTATCCATCTACAACCATCAGAGCCCTTAGAGGGAAATAAATATCTCCCCATTACAGTTTCTGTCCTTCATTATTTGTCAGATGTTTGATGTATCCATTCTGTGCGGTTGGTTACGCCAATGATGTTGCCATGTGGAATTGGTTTGGTTAGGTTCCTAAGGTTGAGAAGATTGTGGTGAACTGCGGCATTGGAGATGCTGCACAGAATTCCAAGGGTTTGGAAGCAGCATTGAATGATATGGCACTTATAACAGGACAGAGGCCTGTAAAAACACGAGCGAAGAATGCCATTGCCACCTTTAAGATTCGGGAAGATCAGCCGCTTGGGATTGCCGTCACTCTTAGAGGAAATGTAAGTCTGTTGTTTTCCACATCAATTATGCATGCATGTTTTGAGAAGTTCTTGAGTTTGCTTACATTACATCGTGACTCAAGATTAAGGGTTGCACTGTTGTTTGCATTGCATGCACTGCTTTCATTGTTGAATTTTCAGTATGTGTTTCTTCTAATGATTTAGCAGAAAACAGTTGATAAATGTTTTATCAAATCTAATAAAAATGTGCAGGTATATGCAGACTATGTGCCATTGAACCTTCTCTTAAATATCCTATTGACCGAAATGAAAAAATATAGTTCAATGCTGACATTTATTTGCCTTATTTTTCACTCTTCTCAATAAATTGTTCTCTTACGGCCTACAGTAACATGCCCCCCCCCCCTGAAAGTGATACACACATCCCCATATCCCGATGAGATTCCTACCCTGTCCTTTCCATTAGTGGTGGAAGGCAGGAGACCACAACTTCCAGCTAAAAGCTACTGCTACCCTTTCACCTTATTTTATCCCAAAAAAATCACCAATAACAGTAAAAAAGTATTCGATTACTCGATGGGTGGAATGATCACTAGACACTAATTAAGACTTAAAGAGTTTAGGCATGGCAGGATTGATGTATTTTGGCTTTCAGTTTCTAGCGCAAGCTGGATCCTTGGAATGGAGACTGTTTTTAGCACTTATGAGCCTCTGAGGTAAACTCTGCTAATTATATGTATGTTGGCATTTCAACTTTTCAAGAGGGAATGGTGACAATGTTGAAGTGGAGAGGCTTCTTAGTTTGCTTTGAAATCTTATG
Organism: Ilex paraguariensis; assembly: GCA_963454935.2. Taxonomy (NCBI): domain Eukaryota; kingdom Viridiplantae; phylum Streptophyta; class Magnoliopsida; order Aquifoliales; family Aquifoliaceae; genus Ilex; species Ilex paraguariensis. The sequence goes on from CAUOFW020002903.1 coordinate 319,160, forward strand.
CTGCGTAGAAACTTGGAGGAATGATGGCAGGGACACCTAACCTATGATAAAATTTGATACGTTAAAAAACAAGTAGCATTTCTAATTTAGCATTTGGAACGCAGGCTAAACTTTGAGTTGAACATTTTAAAACAGGGTTAAAATCCAGGTGCCCCCTGGACTTTGGGCCGTAATATGCCTCCTGAGCTAAGTGTCTCAGACTCTCAATTGACTCCTCAAACGTGCAGTGTTTTAGTGGGAGAGAAAGAGCAGAGGGAAAGGAGAGAGAAATTAAGGGGGAAATACAGGCTGAAGGAGTGTTGTCTTTCTCCTGTCTGAGTAACCCAGCTAAATTGAATTTGGCTCAAGTTCATCATTCAAATCCATATGATTTGAACAGCAATCTATCATTCAAATTCTAGAGACATTCTAACACACGTCTTTCTGTTCCACCACATGGCGTCAGTGCTTTATTCTTGCAGCAACTGTTATTTGTTTTATGTATTGTCTCTAAGTTGTCCCTAGCACTGTGCTCCTAAACTAGCTTTTACGACCTTTCACTGAGAATGGTCATCAGGTCGTCCATATTTTTTGTGCTCATGGTTCAATAATTTATGCCAGGTGATGTACTCATTTCTAGACCGTCTCATCAATTTAGGGCTTCCTAGAACAAGGGACTTCCAAGGTGTCAGTCCCAATAGCTTTGATGGGCACGGTAATTATAGCATTGGATTCCGGGAACAGAGTGTTTTCCCAGAGATCTCTTTCGATGCTCTTGGTAAGCCTAGAGGAATGGATGTTTGCATAACAACAACAGCTGAAACAGATAAAGAAGCCCATAAACTTCTAGCTCTCATGGGAATGCCATTCCGAGAGGGTGGTGGTGGTTCGACAACTGTTATGCGCAAGAAGAAGCTGAAGAGGCACCATTTTGACTCAAAAGCGAAGCAAAGGTCGCGGAGATAAAACATTACTATCCTTTTCTAAAGGGTCAAGGGCTACTTGCATTTCTTCTGGTAATTAATATTCTTCTACGACTTAGATGTACCTTGAAAATGGATTCGTTTGTGATTAATCTTTTAATTGATGTCACTTGGTATTATCCTTTCTTCAATTGAAATTTCACAGAGCTCAGGTATCCTTTTAAGCAGTTCTTATGAATTCTTTTCTTGTCGTTAAGATACATGTCCTTCAATGGTGTGACTTGTGACTTTGGAATGATTTCCGACCTTCTCTGCTCAGTAGTAACACAACATATTTACTACTCGTCAAAGTTGTTGTTGTATCAACCTAACATAGTAACATTGTAAGGAAGAACATCATGAGTTTAAATGGCACGATCAAATGGTAACAGGACGACTTGACAATCTTTTTGGGTCAAGTCATGAGAGATTTATCACTTGAGATACCTTAGTCCTGCCGTGGATAACTTGTCTTTTACCGGATTGAGAATAGAATTAGTTGAGGTGTATGTAAGTTGATTTGAACATTTTTAATTATTGAACAAAAAAAATGGTGCTACCAGGATAGTTATTGTTCAAAAATATTATGGGTTTAAGAGTTAAATCTTACCGTCAACAATCTGAAAAATGTCTTCTACTTCTATCCATTTGAAATCCCCTTGGGCCAGGGTGATTTTGGAGGATATATTGATAGAGTAACTTGGGTGGGAGGGAGGGGGGATCATAGTGAGACAAATATGGACATGAGTGCAGCTTAAGTCTGCATTATTGGGAAATCTCAGGCGCTCTATCAAAACCAATGTTGCATTTTTTTGGGTAAGTTACAAATTTGGCATTTAAAAAATTATATGGTGTAACAAGGGAAACACTACGGTACTAAAAATTTATTTTTTTCATATCACATTGAAAAGTAGAAAAAAAACTTGAAAACGTAATAAATTTTCTCCGAAAAATGATAAATTTTACTATAAAAGAATCTTAGGGGTGGTTCAGTAGTCAAGTCTGTCATCTTTCAAATAATTCAAATAAAAGGTTAGGTTTGATATTTTTCACACCACCTAAGAGCATCTCCAACAATGTTATCTAAAATAGCTACTCAAAATATATTTAAATATTATATTATCTACTTTAGCTAATCACTTTTTTAAATTCACTCTAATAACGCTATCTATTTTATCTAACTACTTCAACTTACTTTACCTAAATTTCTATAATAAAATTCAAAAAATAGCAATTCAACTATATATTGTATAAATTTAATCAATTATAGGCTACAAAAGAGAACTCATCTCCCGAAAATTATTACTCCCAAACCAAATTCTATCAAGTTAAATCACAAAATTCAAAACAAAATCACCTCAAAACTTTCAAGTTTGATCGATAACTTCTGAAGGCTTCGAGCTTGATCAAACTAGATGCATCGTCTCTCCATCGATCGCCTCATTCAAACACTAGACCAAGAACTTCTGAAGTAGCTAGGGAGAAGTGGCTAGCTAAATTTAGCTAATGAAAATGGGGTTATGAAAAATAGATAAGGAAATAGTTAGCCTGTTGCAGCCACATTTTAAAGAGAAACTATCTAAAATAGCTAAAAATGAGATTTTAGCTAACTTTTTGGAGTTATCCTTGTTTCCCATAGGACATGTCTTTAAACTAGTTTGAATTATAGTGTTCAGCTCAGAGTTCAAGGGAATAGTCGACCTAAACTTGGACATCTTGTAACAAAAAAACAAAATCTCTATTACAAAAGTGATAAAGTGAGCTCAAATAATGGTAAATAAACTCAAAAAATGAGTGCATTCTAAAAGTTAGTAAGCTCCACCTAAGTAATAATATAAGAGCAACGGTTTTGAAACCTAATTCATTATAACTCCAGAATTGACTGTGGACCCTATCAAGCATTGAAATTTGGTATTGATCTAATAATTTTACTGAAATCACATCATTAAGTCAAATTTTTAGATCCAAATAGTATTTATCATAATATAAACACTCAAAAAACTAATTAGTGGTATGATATCAAAAATTTTTGGGTACCATAATCAAACCCTTATAATTATACATGTGTGGGGCAAAAAAAAAATTGGGCCCTTAATTTTAAATTAAATAATTATGATTATTGATTAAAAATAATAAAATAAAATATCACACGTGACATATTTTTATCAGTTAAATAGTAAAAATTCGATACAAAAACTGTAACACTTCCCAAATGAAAGTACTCATAATAACTCGTATTTGAAGACACTCTGCAATACAAAAAATTGATTATTAATTGTGTAACATTTATATTTTAAAACTAATTTTTTTATTATTTAAATTGAAACTAAAGTGAACAGAGAGAAAATATGAAAAAAAAAAATAGAGAGAGAGAGAGAGAAAAAAGAAAAGTAGGTCTGAATTAGGGGATTTTTTTTTGCATTGAGGATTGTATTGTTTGAGTTATCAATTTTTGGGAGCCATATAGTGAAAATTATGTTTTTTAGGGGAGAATTAGATTAATCTTAACCGTTATTGTGTTTTTATAAGTTGAGAATTCAATTTATTAACTAGAATATTAAATAGAACTTACAACTAAAGTAAACATAAAATAAATAAGAGAAAAATACGAGAGAGAAGTAGGTGTAAATTAATGGAGTTGTTTGACATTGAGAATTATATTGTTTGAGTTGTATAATATTGGGAATCATCCAAAGTGAAAATGATATTTTTAAACGGAAAATTTTTTTTTTAGATGAATTTTGTATTATTAAAAAAAATAATTTAATTTAATTAAAATATATAAATTAAAAATTCAATTTCGTTATTGTAATATTGTAATAGTATGGGTAACCCGTGCCTAAAGACACGGTGCAACATAAATTAACCAATTAATTTGAAAAAATGAAGAGTGAAGATCCTTGAAAATAGTGGCAGAGCCAAAAATATGATTTAGGATTGACACACTTTAAGAAAAATAGATAAAAATAGTGTGATCTATATAATAAAATAAAGTTGAGTTTGAATTTTGGAGACAAAGAGAGATCTAGATCGTTTTGCGACAAAACATAAACATATCCAACAAACAACATAATCCCAACATAAAAGATGGTTTAGATCATCTCAAAAATTTTAATCCAACGATCTACAGTGATTACTAAATTTTGTTTTCCCACCTAACAACATTTCCTGACTCACATCTCTCTCTCCTCTATAGGCGATGTCTATTCATATCAAACGCAATCCCCCAATTCATGCCATAATATCTTACCCACAAATCTTCCTCTCTCTCCCTCCATGCTATGTAAACAACAACCCTCTCCCCTACCTATTCTCTCTAAGCTCTATGCATCCCATTACTGTCTCTCTCCCTCCCTCCCTCCCTATTCTCTCTCTTCATTCCTCCACCAAGGTATGTCTTCCATCTTTCCATCTCTTTTTGCTACTATCACACACACACACACATAGATGCACACAACCTCTTTCTGTTACTATCACACACACGATCACGCACACGACCACGCACACAAATGCACTACCTGAAGGCAGTTTGTTCATCTGATCAATTCAAAGTATATTTATCTAGATTTTCTTATGGTTTTGTCTTCCAAATGTTTGTAGAATTGCTTGAATGAAAAAAAAAATTGTATTTTTTTATAGGAGGAAGGAATTTGTTACTACTGGGTGTGTTCAAGGGAATCAAACAAATTGGCTCAGGAGGTTGGACTTCTTTGGTGCACACATATATCAATTACTTACTTTTCATTTACTCATTTTTCAAATTTTTTTGTGATTTGCGTTGTGTTTTGTTTTTCCTCCAAAATGTTGTGCATTTTTTGTGTGAAAATCTTTTATGATTGGAGGATTTTCACGTGTTGTGTCTGTCTGTTCTCTCTCTCTCTGTTTGTGTTATGTGTCTGTGTGTGTGTTTATGTTTGTGTTGTATGTGTGTTCTCCCTCTCTCTCTCTCTCTATCTATCTTACTGTTGGTGTTCTATGTGTGTGCGTGTGTTTTTGTGCAATAATCATTGTTGCATAATCTTTGCAATTGGTATTGATCACAAAGTGTTTTTTGTTTTGCTTCAATGGAAAAAAAAATCACTATACAACTTATAATAAAATATCTTTTTCATTCATGTATATAGTATTCTAAATTTATATTCATTTACAATTTTTCCCTTTTCTCATGATAGTTTGGTGGTTCTTGATCCTTAATTTACAGACATTTACATGGCACTGTTGTAGCAAAAGTAGAAGTTGTGATTTTGGGTTGAAATGCATTCAGTCTTTTTTTGTTTCAACACTTGGGTTTCGATTTGATGACTTTGTTCTTTGTAATGCTAGGTTTGATTTATTTTTGTTGGTTAGAGGTGTTTCTAGGTGGTGGTGGTGATTTTGAAAAAGGTGTCGGATGGTGTTTGGTTACATATTTCCTTAATCACATCCATTTCATAGCAGCTGCGTCGCTGCACAAAGTTTGTTTGATAAAATGTCTAACGAAAATTGGTTTTGGAATTAATGAATAATGTGCACATTTTTTGTACTTGAATTGGTTTAGCTTTTTTGTACTCTAATTAACCCTTTTGTTGCATGAACTCATATAGATCATCAGTTCAGACAATACTTTGTAATTAGATTTTGCTTGGACTGCTTAACTATAGTTACAACTCGTATTGGTAGTTATTTATCTTTCATGGATTAATCTATTAGATGAAATGGGGCATGCATCTTAACCCAGTTACATATGTATGGCAGCGAGGTGACACATTGACGACCTCCTCCCCTCAATCGCTTAATATCCAATTATCCTCTCACTCAAAAAAACTAAAGGTATGGCCTTCTCTATTGCTTATTCTATTTTAATAGTTTTTATTTTGTAAAAATATTTTTTTATTTCTTTGATTTGGTTTTGGAAGATAATGAGATATGTGATTGAGAACAAGGAGTCTGAAACGTAGCAGTTTGAGTTGGTTGTTAAAGACAATGATATGCGATGAACAGTGAGATTTTTATGCTTTGTCTATTTGCTATTTATTTAGCCTACCCTAATTCCCCATCTCAGCTCCTTATTGTTTTTTCTTCTCATCTAATTAATGCATGATTTTCTTTTCCATCATCTAGGTGTCTGCTGGGAAATTGAACCAGTTAAGAACATGGATCATTTGGCTTACACAAGCTCTTATTGCACACCAATATAGGGGGTATGCACCATTATTGGTAGTTAAGAATAGTTTTATTAGTCCTACATATTTACTTATTAGTATGCACAGGTAAATCCTTTGTTTGTTATTTTGCAGGGTAGTCGTGGGGATTCACATAATGTAGTTTGTGCACAACATCTGACCCTGAAATCTGGTGCACAATGTTACTTGATAGGGACATAATTTTTGATTTCAAAGAGTTGCACATGGTGATTTACATTTGAATGTATTATATTGTTATTGTTGCTAGGTGAATGGGTGCTTATGGGTGTGCTAATTTTTCTAATTGTAGAAGTTAAAATATTTATGTATTCAATTAGATTTTTCTGTGTAATTTTTGTTTGTGGAATAGGTGATTGGTTCAAATATATTTGTTATCCACAAATATGTTTCATATATTATTTTTGTAGCGGTCTTCTAATTTGTATGTCTTTTAATTGTGACTGTTTTTTTTTGTTACGTAATACCTTTAGGCACGGACAATTAGTAGTATATTTATATTTTTTTTATTAGATTTTGATGGGGTCTTGAAAGCCACAACTCAAGCCCAACGTATGCGAGGCTATTGGGTCTGGTGTAAGAGTTGATTTAGTAGATTGGGTTATCTGGTGAAAAAGAAAACACAGAAGATAAGTGGTTCGTCTTAGCCAATAGACTAAGATTATGTCCACTCTAATGGAGTCTCTTGCTCCTTGATTTTGTATATTGGATCTCCGATGGATACAACCGGGATTTAGGCGCTAGGCCTTTACGGGGATTGATCTTTTACTTACAAAGTGGACACGGTTGATAAATGTTCTCCGGGGGCCCCTTTCTGTAGGGCACTGTTCTATATATATATGGGTCGTCTCTGTTATGGTTTCTAGTGGTTTCTCCTCCCTTTTTACCGATTTTGTGGGGGCCTCCTGTCTTTGTCCTGTAAAAGTTTTTTTCGACTGGCATTACTGTGCTCACGATCTCTAGAGTATTATGCTCCACCATCTTCTGTGTGCGGGCCAATGTAGAAGTTATCAAGTTTCAAAGATGGTCCCTTTGTCCTCTGGACATGTGGCACGACGGGAACACTCCGGGGCAAGGATCCGTTTCTTCTTCCTCGAGTTCCCCTTTAGCTAGCACCTAATTGGCCCGGGACTGGGCCACTACCCCTCGGGTGCCCACCGGGCCTCGCCCATTCAGCTCTTTGACATGAGCTGATTAAAGTCGCTTATTGGGCCAATGAGCTTTAACTTCGGTTCCTCATGGCACCTTGGGCTTCGGGCTCATGGCGGCCCATGCCCAAAATTTCACCCTTATCAATTTTGATACTCAAAAAATCATTAAAAATAAAAAAGGTCTTGAGAAGAGATGTTAGTGGCTGTTGGATGAATGAATTTTAATATAGTTTATACATTAAGGATCAATCATATAATTTATTTGATACAAATAAAAGCAATATTCTATTATTTTTAATCTTTTTATAAATTCTATATTTTATTCATTTTTTGTTATATACTCTATAACTTTTGAACCAAATGAGACTTTAACAAATCATACCAATATTTTAAGGAATCAATTTTAATTTGCTAATTTTAAGAGATTTGATATGAAATTTTTGTTTTTATTTTTTTGTTCTAGTACCCAACTTGTTTGATCCAATTAATTTTATTTTTCATAAATCATTACAGTGGACCCAACTAATCTAAAAAAATATATAATTAAAAAAAAAAAATCAGGGTGGCCTCGGGCTCCTCCTCCCTCCACCATTGCCAGAGAAAGAAAGTAAAGAGTGAGAAGAAGAAGGTAAAATTCAATATAAATGATATTGAGAGAGTTGTTGGTGACCGTTAGATGAGTTTATTTGAGACCGTCGAATGGACTTATTGAACTCACCCTGTTTTATATTATAGAATCCACAAAATATAATAGAATTAACTTAAAAAATTTTTAATTTATATACATGTAATTAAAATCGAATATTAATTTATATACATACTAGTTATTGTCTGTACTTGAAGACATAGAATAATAAAAAAGGGTAAACAATAAAAATATTTGTATTCATATCCAAAATTAAATCACAAAATAAAAAAGAGATAAAGAAATTTAAACATTAGTTTGTAGTGAAGGTGAGAAGTGGTGGGCGACAATAGTGGTGGTAGGAGATGATGATGGTTATAGTGGGTGGCAATGACCATGGTGGCAGCGACGGTAGCGTTGATGGTGGTGGTGGCAGTGGTGGAGGCGATGATAACGGCGGTGGTGGCGACGACGGTGGTGGTGGAAGTGGCGGGGGTGGCGGTGGAGGCGACGACGGCGACAATGGTGGTGATGGCGGTGGTAGTAGCGGTGGCGAAGGCGATGGTAGTGGTGGTAGAGATAGCGGTAGAGCGGTTTCAAATAGTAATTTTTTTAAAGTATTAATGAGTAATAATTTCTAAAAATATTTTTAAAAAGTCACTTTAAACACACCTTTAGGACCCTATTTTTTTATTAATTTTAGAATGTTAATATTAGCCGTTAGATTAACATTAAAGTAAAATTTAAAAGCGATCTTAACCGCAAATATATCTTTTAAGATTTAAATTGTAAGCTATTTTATTTTATAGGTAATCAAAATCGAGTCAAATTTAATACAAACTAAAAATCTAATTTATCAAAAAGTATATCGTAAAAATATTTTCTATCAAAAAAAGATCTACAAATATTATTTATAAAATATTATTTTTTTAATTAGTAGAAGTTATTATAAAATTACTAATTTATAAGAATATATTAACATTGGATTTTTTTTAATAGATAAAAAAAATAGTCTTGAACTTTTGATTCAAGACATGTGTAAAACATGTTAGTTTGAAATAGTTAATTAAAATTAAAATTAATTATATTCAATATAAATTTGTTAAGTAGCACCTTTGTTTTTTTTAATTTGTCAAATTGATGAGTTTTTTTTTAATCAAAATATTATCATTGTCACTTATTTAAATTTAAAATGTTACACTACATAGTTGATGTTAATGGCAAATTTGAACTATTTAATTATCATGTTAGAGAAAATCTTGTGATCCAAGTCAGCTATAATCTTTGACTGGTTGGGAGGAAAAATATTAAGGATAAAAATGTTAATTTATTGACCGTTGAATGAATAAATTTGAGACCGTAAGATATGTTCCAAAATCAGCCGTAATCGTTGATCGGTTGAAAGAGAAAATATTAAGAAAAAAATGGTAATTTCTTGATTGTTAAATGAATGAATTTGAAAGTGTAAGATAAACTTGTAGAAGCCGTCTTGTTTTATATTATAGATATATATTTGATACAAATAAAAATAATATTCTATAATTTTTTTTTAATTACAAATTCCATATTTACTCATTTGGCTATGTATTCCATAATTTTTGAACCAAATGAGGCTTCAACAAATCATATTAATACTCTAAACAATCAATTTTAGTTTGCTAATTTTAAGAGATTTGGATGAACTTTTTGGTTTTGTTTTTTTGTTCTAGTATCCAACTTGTTTAACCTAATTAATTTTTTTTTTCATAAATCATTGCAGTGGGTTCAATTAATCCAAAAAAAATATATAAAACTTATATAACTAAAAAAATATATATTTTTTCAGGGTGCCCTAGACCATTCCTCTTCTGCCACTGCCACTGCCACTGCTATTGAGAGAGAGTGAAGAGTGAGAAGAGAAGGGTAAAATTCAATATGAATGATTTTGAAAGAGATGTTGATGGCCATTAGATGAATGAATTTTAGACCGTAGGATAGGCCTGTTAAAGCCGCCCTATTTTATATTATGGATATTATAGATAAATCCACAAAAATATGATAAAATTGATTTTAAAAAAATGTTAATTTATATACATGCAATCAAAATCGAGTTAAATTTAATACAAACTAAAAATTTAATTTATCAAAAAAGCATGTCGTCAAAATATTTACTATCAAAAAAAAATTTACAAATATCATTTATAAAATATTATTTTTTAATTAGTATAAGCTATTACAAAATTATTAATTTAAAAGAATATATTAGCTTTAGGTTTCCTTAAGATATAAAAAAAAATTAGTTCTGAATTTTTTATTTAAGATATGTAAAAGATATCAGCGCCCTTGTTTTTATTTTATCTTAAATTGATGAGTTTTTTTTAATCAAAATGTTATCGTTGTATCTTATGCAAATTCAAAATATTACACTACACAGATGATATTAATAACAAATTTGACCAATTTAATTATTATATCAGAGAAAATTTTGTATTTCAAGATCAGTCGTAATCGTTGACCGATTGAGAGAAAAAATATTAAGGAAAAAAAATATTAATTTTTTAACAGTTGAATGAATAAATTTGAGAACGTAAGATATGTTAAAAAATCAGTCATAATTGTTGATTTATTGGAGAGGAATATTAAGAAAAAAATTATAATTTTTTTACTGTTGGTTTAACGAATTTGAAACCGTATTTATATTATAGATTTAGTAGATTTCGGACAGCACCGGCGACGGCGATGATGACAAGTCAAAGAAAGAAATCAATGGCCGCCTTCTCCATTGGTCTCTCCAACTACTCCAAGCTTTGTTTGTTTTTAGGCTGTTGTACTCTAAGTATAGGTTAATTAATCTTTGGGTAAATTACATATAGACCCCATAAGATTTGTCACAAAATTCCATGTACCTCTTTTAGGTATTATGTTGATATCATCCAATTTTTACCATATCTTAAACGAACAATGATGGCTAATTTGGAAATTCCATGTTAAAAATATACTGATCTCATTCAATTTTGACCATCTCTTAAAAACACAACGGCGACAAGAATCTTGGTATGGAGTAAATATTAGGTATAATGGTTATATTATATTAAACAAAATGATAATTCAATGATGAAATAAAGGATAATTCATATTATCATTTATTTTGTTAAGTGAAAAGTATGAGGGGATTTAAGTATAATTTATTAATTTAATTTTAGACAGCAAATTAACGATAGTTAGTTTTAAGCGCACATTAATACAAATTTTTATTTTTGATGGTATAAATTAAAATTTTTGATATTTGAGGGTACATATTGATATAAATTTATATCTTTGAGGATACAAATTAAAATTTAAATAATTTTTTAAGGTACAATTTATAATTAATCCATTAAACAATTAGACAAAATAGACTCTACTCATTCATATAAGATAATAATCACTAAACATTTCAAATGTGAGGTTTACTTGTCCACTTATTTGTTTAATATTGTACGATTATATTACCTAATAATGCTGATATGGTGTAACCATTATTCATGTATGTAACAAGCCCATTTCTCGAGGGATGTTAGTGTTATTTGTCATACCAAATGGGGTCCAAGTGTTTTAGCGACAAAGTTCAGGGAATATGGATGTAATTTTCCCTCAATCCTTGTTTTCTCTTTCTTTAGCTTCTTAAATAAGGCTCTTATAAAATGCAGCAACTAAACACAGTCTCTCTCTCTCTAATGGTCATATATATACGCACAGCGGTGTACAATGTTTTGTTGCAGGATAGCGGTGGTGGCAATGGCGAAACCCTCGTTTATCAGAGCGGAAGAACCTTTGGTTCCTGATCTCTCCACCGAGCGAGGCGTTTACGGTGGCGGAGCCCACATTCGCCGCCGCGACATCGTATTTGTCGTCAACCCCCGAGGTTTTAAGCAAGCGTACTCTCTCTTTCTCTCTCTGAATGTGTGTGTCTGGTGGAGGTTTTGGGTCTTTTTGTTTTTTGAATTGAAATTGGCTCAGGTGCTAATGGACGTACCGGGAAAGAATGGAAGAAGCTGGTACCGTATCTCAGGTCTCGCCTCGGCGCTGATTGCAATGTGAGTCCTATCTGAATTGAAATTTGTCTCAATTAGTCTCAATTAGTCTCTTTTTGTTCTTTATTTTTTCAAACAGCAGCATGTTGAATGTTGTAAGGTTTTCTCTAAATTATACACATTCAAGTATAAATATAATAATTATACAGAAGGGAAGACACTAGACGACAATTGTTGTTAATTCAACGAGTGAATTTAGTCAAAAGGTTTTATTACCAGGCTTGCGTCTAGCTTGAACCCAGTGTTTCTCATTTGCTTAATTGTTTGGCTGATCCAAATAAATGTCAAACTTGAATTTTGGCTTGTGCATAAGTAGGTTTGTGAACCGTTTCTGGCACCCATAATGGATTGTTAAAGGTCACTGATTACAGATATCAGAGAGGTTAGTCAGAGAATGACAAAATTCACCTGTTTCGAAGGCAGCATATAATTGATTATTTGGAACAGTGCTAGTGCTATGACATGCTTAATCTCAAGTGGTGTCTCATCCTGCCTTTCTGTTGTGGGACTTTTGTTACAATTTATTTTCTATATCCTTCAGTGGATGTGTTTGTTTACTTTCAGATTGAATTAACGAGCTAAGAATGTTATCCATTTGTGATCAGATATGGGAATCCTTGACGTCGGGTCCTTCTCATGCCATTGACATAACAAGGGAGGTAGGCGTTTCTTGCCTTTTTTGGTGGAGCTTACATCTTAATAGGTGTGGAATTCGTAAAGTCCGTTGTTCTTTGCAGGCTATACGCGAGGGTGCTGATGCAGTGGTTGCAGTAGGGGGTGATGGAACTCTTCATGAGGTGCATAATGCTTCTCTTTAAGAATTGACACTCATACACTTGGCAGTTGCATTTATCAATCTTCTCCTCTTTCCTGGTTTTTTCATGGTAAATGCTAATGAGGTGATTTTTCAGAGGAAAATAAACTTTAAACAGGGGTGAAATTTGAAGCATGCAGATCTTGACTTTTAAGTGTCCTGAACGATGATGTTTATTCTATATGGATTGGTTGTCATATGTTTGTGCCATAAATGGAGCAAAATATTAAGAGTTCTTCATTCTCGTCTAAATCAGAAGAAATGGTTCAATTGAGGAAGCAACTTGCCATTTGGAATGGGTAGATAAATGAATAAACAAGTTTGCTAATTAAAGTATTTAAGAAAGAAGCCGAACGACTATGGAAATTCTTCTTTTATGATCAAAAAGAATTGTGGCTTTGGTACGTTCCCTTTTGTTTTTTCAACAATGTGTCAACTATTATTCTCTCTATTCATATACACTAAGAAAATGATCGGTGTGTTATGCATGCTTTTGCTAATGCAAGGGTGATTGCATTTTTCAGAAGGTTAACATTTCTTTGGGTTAGGCTATATGAAGACATCTCATATTGAAATGACTTTGTTCTGATGGGGGACATTTATATACCCTAAATATTTATTACTTTTTTTTTCTGGCTTATCATGTGGTTTGCAATTAGCAGGTTGTTAATGGCTTCTTCTGGGGAGGAAAACCTGTTTCTAATAGTGATACAAAGGCTATCCATACAACTGCACTTGGTGTAAGTGATCATCTGCCTGCTCTGATATTTATATCTTTAACTTTCTTCATGGACCTGATTTAGCGTGCATTGTGAACTGCTTGGTGTTGGTTATTGAGAGGAAGACATGATGTCTTTTGCCTTCTCTGCAGCTTATCCCGTTAGGGACTGGATCTGATTTTGCAAGAACGTTTCGCTGGTTAGTTGGTTCTTCTCCCAGTGATTTCATTCAGATGAGATTCTTATGATTAGCCTCTGCTTCAGGGCTTTGAGTAAAAGTGTCTGCTATTGTATTTGATGTATCTGATGTTATTTATCAGGAAAAATGATCCTCATGATGCCATTGAACGCATAGCTAGAGGTAATCTACTCAAGCTTCTTTACACCTATTTATCATTTTATTCTGATTTTGTTAATGCCAAAGCTTGTAGTTTTTTTTTTTAAATCCATTAGTAGCTTCTACTATATATGTCATTACCTTTTTGACAATTGTCTTCTGATAAAGGTGTTTTGCAGGATTGAGATCTCGGGTTGATGTGGGAGTTATTACTGCAGAAAATGAAGAGCCTCACTATTTCATAAATGTTGCTGATATTCATTTGTACGGAAACAAATTAAGAATATATACAAGCTAAGCTTGATTGAAGAACACATGTTGATTTTAGATATCTCATTATGTAATGTGGAATTTTCAGGAGTGCCAAAGCAGGTTATTACTCATCTAGATACAAAAGATTTGGAAATTTATGCTATGTCATTGGTGCTTTGCAAGCGTTTTGGGGGCATCATAACCAGGACCTTAGGATCAAGGTTGATATGTTTTGATATTTTCAATGATAACTTGTCTCTGGAGTTTTCGCATGTCCTGTGCTAGTGATGTTGTTTTCTTTTTCTATAATAAAGCATTTACTTATAAATTCTTGGGTCGTGATAAAAAAATACTAGTTATAAAGATATTAACAGTATCCAATGAACTTCACAATGCGGTTGATATAGGTCAATGAGGGTGAGTGGGAAGTATATTCTCAGGTAACAGCTGTTTGCATTGGAAATGCAAAATTCTTTGGTGGTGGAATGAAGATTACACCAAATGCTGATCCTTCAAGTGGAAATTTTGAGGTCAAAAAATCTCATGTTGTCTTCTTGCTTAATCTTTTTCCTTTCCTTTGTGATAGTGAAAGCTTCCTTGGCACAAAGTTACCTTGGGCTACTTAATGTCTGTGCAGGTGGTTATTCTTCAGGACTTCAAATGGTATGACTTTATTCTTAAGCTACATAAGCTGTATGATGGGACACACTTATCGGTGAGAAATGTATATTCAAAAAGGTATGCATATTCTTTCTCTAAATGTAAATAGTCAAGTATTTTTTTTTCATCCTTTTATCTGTCTTTAGTTATTTCACTGCAAGATGGTTTTTTTATTTTGCTAGTTCTTCATTTTTGCACCTATTTGTCTGAGGAATCAGGAATTATAACTTCACATATTTATAGTCCCTCATTTGAACCAAGGATATGTTATCTATTAACCATATTCAATTAGGAGATGACTGATTCTCTGTAATATCTCACGTCAACTTATGCTGAATGAGAGATGTCCTCCAAGATTTCTTCTTTGTCATCTAATTGATTTTCTCTCTGTTCTTTATGCTGACTGAACAATCGTGCTCTAAGTTGTCTTCCGTGTCATGTTATCGATGTGTAGTTTCTCTTTAAAGCTTGTCTTCACTTCTTTTTCTTGCTTTGTTTGCAAACCCTCCCTCCTCCTTTCTCCTATTAGGCCATATATGCACACATGTTCACTACTTCACTTAGATGGTTGTCTTCTTTCTTAGTGTTCATATGTGATGACAAGGCACAATGTCTTAAGATCATATTAATGTCTACAACAAAGTGGTTTAAATAACGGTAACAATTGGATGTTGAGTAATTAGATGGATAAATCTAGTAAACGATAACAACCAAATTGTGGGGAGAGGGATTGAGAAGTCTTCCTTCCCTATTGGCTTAATTCTCATATTATGGCCTTAATTAAAACATATAATTAAATTACACATCGATAACATGACTTAATGCATATACTAACTCCCCTAAATTCCCACTTCTTCAACTTCCTGCTCCCTCTTCTCTTTAAATTTCTTGCCTTCCTATTATCTTCCCTCTCTGACACTAGTAGACCAATTGAATGGGTTGGGAGAGGGGACCAGAGTGTATATGGAAGGATGGGGTGGGGATGTTAATCTTGTGCGTTGCACGGATCTGCCAATGGTGATATATTATGGTAATCATGTTCCTTCTACTTCCTTTAACATTAAGTGGTTAACTTGAAACAACGTTGTTCTTAATTACAGATTACATGAAACTAGAAAGTGAAGGGAACATAAAGATGAATAGTCCCTATTTAACAGTTTTACTACAGAAAAAGTGGTGGAAGATATTCAAAAGTCTCATTAAGGTCTTCATAGCCAAATCTAGCTTAAATATGGAAGATGCAAAAGTGGGCTAATAAATGAATTTGAAGTAACAATATCATTTTCATTTACAAGGGAAGGGTCCCTGCCGAACTGAGTGTGAACATCATACTCTTTTTGTGGTCACAGAATTCACGGCCTGTTACTAAGTGGTCTGTAACAGGATCGGACTCCTCAGAGTCTGTTTTGTAACGGTGGTATGCTCTGTAATTGACAATCTTTAAAATCATGACAGAACAATAGTGGAGACAAACTCAAATGTACACTGCTAGTTTTAGTGCAAACCTGAGTCGGTCTCTGTCCTGGCACGTTGAACAATTGGGAAGTAATTATTGTAGCAAAAACACTGGCAGAATATGAAGAGAGACAAGAAGTTTGGGAGCTTGCATGTTCCATGTGCTGTTTTTATGGTCCTTAATGAAACCAACCTTCATATAGTTTTTTTCGCCTCAAAAAATGTTGATGTAGACCTAGAAAGAAAGGAAAAAATCGTTGATATAGATTACAATTGATTCTTAATTGCCTGGAGATGTGATATACAAATTTTGAGGATGCATCTGTGACTCTTTTCAATTGTCTTCCGACTTTGGTGTTGTCTGATTTCATGCTTTTCTAGTAAATGAAGCCATAAATGCTACAAGTGGTATTCATGCAGGATTAGATACTCTTATTTAGCTTGATTCATAGTCGTTTAAGGTGGTGTTACAATCTGATGTGCTCGCCTTTTATGCCCCCTCGTTTGCTTTTCAGTATGCACTTCATTGAGGTTGAGGAGATTCTTGGCAGTGGCAGCATTTATGTTCAGTCAGATGGGGAGTATCTAGGGTTCCTTCCAAGGAAGTTTTGCATTTTACCTGCTGCTATTGAGATGATATGCTGACATGAACCTCAATAATGTCTATTACGCATGATCTATTATGCATGAAGTGCACTCGTTTTTTGCTAGAACTTGCAACTGACACATTTGACACACCCGTCCTTCGACTTCCTTCGCGGCTTGGTATGGAGCTATATGACTGTAACCTTATTGTAGCTGAACAAACGACCAGAGGGAGAGAGCGAGAAAGAAAGAGAGAGAGAGAGAGAGAAGTATGCTGTTTTCTGTTTGTAAGTTGTAACAGAGTAAAATTTTGTGGCCGATCTTGAGTTGTAGCATGTTATACTTTGTGGATGTACCTTTGTCTGTGACTTGGACTTCGGAAACCTTCTGAAATTGGTATATGCCCAGCAGTTGGGAGTAGTTAGGTAGCATTGATGCGCAGGGGGTGTCTCTGTGGTCTATAAATGCTACCTGGGCTTGAGCATTCTTCACCCAGAGAGGCACCGTTTAGCAATGATTTGTGTAAATACTTTGCTGTTTTATTTCTTTCTGTTTTTTATGCACTTTTTTTTAGTATATTTTGTTTTGCAATTTGGCTTTTCTTTCTTTCTTTCTTTCTTTCTTTTTTTTTTTTCCTTTTTGTCTTATAGGTTTGCTGACTTATTTGAAGTTTATCTGTATGTACTTACATATCTCTTCTACATACAAGTACATTATGCATACACTTAGATGCATATGAATCATTTTTGTAAATAGTAATTAAAAATATTTTTTTTGACATTTTTTTTTGTTAAGATTGCTTCGAAAAGCATTAACAAATGGTATATAGTACTTTGTAAATTTGGCAAGTATGTATATGTATAGTTATGGGATAAATCTATGGCACTTAGCATTTTTTTTTGTTTTTTGGCTAGTCAGAAAGTGTATGGGGGACAAGGTACTTCCTGTAAGTCACCATAATTGGACGCGTCAAGCAAGACCTTGGGCATTAAACACCACTAGACCACACATGTAATTCTTTGACCAATTGTAGAAGATATTACGTGATGATGAATGGTGGACACTGCTAGAGTAACTTTAGTATTGTTCCAACCAAATTATACAGAGGGTGAGATTGATTAAGAGTATCTGCGATAGTACTTTATATTTTAAAGAGTATTTTTTTAAAATAAAAAATATTTTTGATGAAAAGTTTAAAAAAAGAAAGGTTAAATTTTTTTAACAATTCCAATAGAACTTTTTATTTTATTATAACTGGTCTTTGTGGTGAATAGCATTTAATGCAAAATGCACATTAAATCATTTAATTTTTAATTCAAAGCAATTTGTATTTCAAATATTATTCATATACGACATTATAAACATGTTGATATTTTATTGAGGTTATATGAAAAAAATTTATCAATTTTTTTTTAAAAAATAATAAATATAAATTAATTTGAATTATAAAATTTATTATAATATAATCGATTTTTTTATGGGAGAGAGTAGAGGTGCAACTTAGGTTAGGCAACTCGATTTCAACTTGATCCCAATCCAAAAAAATTAGGGTTTGGGGAAGGATTTTTAATACTTGGGTTGGGTTTAAGCCAAAAAACTTCAACCCGAATTTAATTTAGGTTAGGGTTCGGGTTAAAGCCTCGGGTTTACGGGTTCAACCCAACCCCGAAAAATTAAAAAAAAATTATATATATATAAAATATTAACACTGATTTTTTATTTTTGTTCTATCGTTCTCTATCTCTCTCATTCATTTTTATTTTTGTTCTAACATTAATACTGTTAAAAATTTAGTTGAAGTTATTGGTTGTTAATTTAGGTGAATATTATGTAATATATGTATTAGATTTAGAATAACAAACTTTTTTTGAGCTCTATTTAAACTAAATTCAAATTAAACTCGTAAAATAACCCAAAATCATTATATACTTAGGGTTGAATTATGTGAACTGTCTAACCGCTAAGTTGCACCCGCGAGAGAGAGAGAGAGAGAGAGAGAGAGAGAGAGAGAGAGAGAGAGAGAGGGGGGGGTTATATGCTAGCTAATGGTCCTTGCGAGGACCGTTTTATGGCTAGAATTCATTCAGGCTGAAGATATTCGAAACGAAATAGCGGGACAATCTTTCCAACTTTCAACAACCAACAATTCTCTCGCTCAATGGCGACCCTACTCTCGCAAGCTTCTGTCACTCCCCACCTCCAATCCCACCACCGCCACGTCATTTTCCGGCCAAATCACCACCACAGAGTTTACAGATTCCGATGCAATGGAGAGAATACAAGAAGCAATAGCAATTCATCCGTCGGTAAAGACTCCGAATCTGAAAATCTTCTGCTAAAGATGGCTTGGTATAGCTCTGAGCTCCTCGGCATTGCCGCCTCTCTTTTCCGGTCACCGTCTAACGTCGAAGCTGTCGTCGGCAGAGTTCCGGAGCTTGACGTTGATGGATCAGGAGCTGTTGATCGTGTCATAGTTGTGGAAACCATCAAAGAGGACTTCCAAAGATCCTACTTCGTTACAGGTTCTGAACTGCCCCCTCCCCCCCAATTGATTCTGTTTGGTTGCCAAGAAAGTTGAGGAAAATGATTAGGTCTGAGTAAGTTGGCTCAAATCAATTGCTGAACTTTTTAGATCAATTGACTATCAAAACGAGGTTTCTTAGTCGCAGCTGACTACTTATTGAAAGACCGGACAGGAAATGAAAAAAAACCTTACTACAACAACTGTAAACATTCCGTCTCCGTTCTGACTTTCATCGATTTGCCTCCATAGTATCTTTTTTCAGTGAAGAGGTCAAGGACTAAAGGGGCTTAGACATTTTGAAATATATTTTTTTTTCCTGTTATTAGTTTTGGATTCCGAGCAAGCATGCTTCGAACTTCTGCTTTTTGTGTACGGTTTTGGTTTTTCACTAAAAGCATTTAGCAAATAAATATTAATTACTAGGGATTCAGGGTAGTAGCAGGAAGTGAGCAAGGTAGTTGTTGACTTCTTAGTTATTTGCTTAATCTTTGTCTAGTATCACAATTCGATCATAAATTCGGTAACAATTCATGTTTGGATTAGCCATAAAAAATATCAATCTATGCTTTAATAGTTGGATTTGAACTGGGGCAACTCGGATCAAACTCTGATTCATTGCCCACTGTTAAGCATGTGTTAACAGAACCGTATTGTCTTGAGAGGTTATGCCAGCATAGTTACAATGGTATTTTTTCCCCCTATTTCAAATGGATCTGCAGGTTCATCAATCATTGATGGTTCAAGTAAAAGGTTATGCTTATAAGTAGGAATAGGGAATCCACCTGAATACCATTTTATTTCTGGTTAAATGTTGAAAAGGACTGACTGCCACTGTTATTTTCTAGTTCTTAAGCTACTTTTATCTTTGGATAGGAGTGTCTATGATTTTATTGAAGATGCTTGTAGGCTGGAAAATAATGCATCCCTTTCAATTATGGAGTCCAATATATGGAAATATTACCATATGTTGTATAGACTTAGAAATATTACAATGGTTCACAGATAGCCTGAGTAATCTTTGAATGTCATTCAGGAAACCTGACACTTGATGTGTATGAAGATGAATGTGAGTTCGCTGATCCAGCAGGTTCCTTCCGAGGTTTACGCCGATTTAAAAGGAACTGCACAAATTTTGGATATCTTATTGAGAAATCTAATATGAAACTTACGAAATGGGAGGATCATGAGGTCAGTTTTCTAATTGACCTGCAAACATCTGTTGACTAAAATAATTTCCATCAAAGCCATATGGAGATGCTACAATTGCTCTTCATTCTTTTATGAAAACTTTATTCTTTTGTACAGCGAAACACTATAATTGTTGGTATTAAATATCTTTTGGAGCAGGATAAGGGAATTGGACACTGGCGTTTTAGTTGTGTCATGTCTTTTCCATGGAAGCCCATTCTTTCAGGTACTTTCAAGGCATCGATAAAAATAAAGAATGTGGTGAATAACTAAGCAAAAATCATGCTTAATTTAAGGTGAAATCACAATTACACTAACTCATTTAGCATGCAAGTGTTATGTTTATATTAAGAACAAATAATACATGTCTACGAATTGTCCTTGTATTGTCAATTTTGACTGCTGAGTTCTGTTGCAGCTACTGGTTATACGGAGTATTATTTCAATGAACAATCTGGCAAAGTATGCAGGTAATATGACATAGTTTGAAACACTCCATCTATGTATTCCACGTTGTTGTTTTTATTTCAATTTGCTCTTTCTGGAATCTTTCAGGCATGTGGAGCATTGGAATGTTCCCAAAATGGCTCTACTGAAGCAAATCTTAAAGCCTAGTGCAGGATTTTGGCAAAAGACAACAAGTGGTTGAAGAAATACGAGGGGAATCAGAGTAAATTAAGGTTTTCATTGAAGGATACAAGCATGTCTCAAATGGTGCATGGAAGGGGACAAATGGTACTTCGTCAATGTCCAAACTTTTGAGCTGCGGCTGGAGGAATTGTTTATTCTGCCCAAGTTTCTTGCAAGAAATGTGATGTTTTGGCAACAGTTTATCTAATCTACATCTTGCTCTCCTCAACCTATTCGATATTTTCTTGTATATCTGTTTTTACAACGATTTGCTTGTGTTAGAGATTGTATAGTTGAAAGTTTAAGTAGCAATGAAAAAAGTTTGTCTGTTCGAATTTTCTTGTTACGCTTTATGTAAGTAGTTGCATGGGAAGATTCCAACAATGAATAGAAATAGCGATCTGCTGAATAATGAATCTGAAACAACCAAAAAGTCAGGAAATAGGCCGGGTGAACACCCGGCTGATCTCCTCTGAAACCTAAGTCAATAGGGGTTGGAGGCTTTAGCACAGTGTTTTTACTCAGTTAGTTTGCGTACCTTTGTTCGTATTTTTGAAGAGGGTTTATACTTGGACTAGCCATAAATGCAGGAGCCTTGAGTCACATCTCAATATTTAATGACTTGTACTCTTATTCATACATAATGAGTGTTTTCTACTCAGATTCTCATAACTAGTTCACTTGGCTAATAGGATGATTGTTCGGGGCATGTCGAGCACTTATGGCTCTATCCCCGACCATTTAAGTACATCTGATTAGTGCTTGACACCTATTCCCGAGTGTTTACTGCTCGGGACAAAGGACCTCGGGTCTCCCGAGAATATTGGGTCGGGGCAATAGTCATTAATGTTTTGTAATGATGACTGTTTGTGTGGATCTCGAAGACACAAAGACTCATTAATTGCTCCGTCACAGTCATTCAAGTTCTCATTAATAAGCAATCATATCCTTTTTAATGTTGGGTTCAATTAGTTACCCTCAGCTCCTCTGGGTCATTACTTCTCAACGCCTTCTTTCAGCGCTTTTTGAGTTTCATAACGACTATATTTGTCCATGTGTCAGCTTAGAGACTGTTGAACTGCCTAACGTCCTATAAGTAGTAGTTATGTTTTTATTAATATAGACTCTCTCAAGCTGCTGTTGGATTATGATGAGACTGTGATGTTTGGCTCTATAGAATGATCATTTGCACCACATTTTTACGTTGCCATTGTTGTTTTTGCACTGCAGTTATCATTTTCACTCAAAGACATTCAAACTGAGTTAAACATATTTTGCAACTCCTAGTGAGATACAAGTATCACCAAAAAAATGGCTAGAAATTTGGGGCATTTTTTTCTTTATTCAAGTAGTTGATTTTTATTAAGGATGTCCACTGAACATAAGACAACTACATTTTATCTTTTTTTTTTTTTTCTTCATGAAATAAGCCTAGTGCATTAGACCGATGGACGATAGAACCACTTGGTGGAACATGTTATTTTAATTAGTGTTGAATATTGATCAATTTGGAATTAGTTTATTTAAATTAATTATATTAAAATGAAATAAATCAATCTAACTTGTTTCTTAAAGTTGGACCAATGATCTCAAGTCAATGACAAATTAAAAATCTATGCGATTTAAACTAAGTAGAACTATTTGTAATTCAATGACAATCCATAACTAACATGAATTATCACTAAATTACCGAGTTTGTATTAAGCTTAGCAAAATTTTACACGAATTTATTAACTGACACGAATCAACACGAAATTACAAAGTATGAGATTAATTTAAAAGAGTTCAGGTGACAAATAGGTGAACTCGTATAATAAACAAGTCATATTTAAATAAAATACCTAAACTAGTATTACCCGATTACTTGTCACATTACTCATCTAATAGATGACCTAATTTATTATAAAATTAGACTTTTAATTGAAGTTTTTTTGTGCTATAGAATTAGAGGATAACATAGATTATGTCATGTAACTCATTTAATAAGCTATTTTTTTATTTTATAATTATCACCTATTATATGAACGGGTCGTATACAGATGAATATTTTTTTTTTTAAAATGTTATTTGAACCTAAAATTTGACATAATTTGTTAACCTAATGACGTAATTTTATTAAAATTATTGGATTAACACCAAGTTTCAATGTTTGATGGAGCTCACAGTCAATTCAAAGATTATAGTGAATTAGATCAATAAATTAGGTTTTAATAATATTGTTCTTTTTTTTTTTGATATGTATTTGTTAAGACTTTAACACAAATCGTTCCGACTCGGCACGATTACTGGGCCTAATTGCAGTCGGTTGAAATAGCCGGCCGAGTCTACCCGGGCCTTTTTGTTCAACTAGGCTTTTAGCTCCAACAAAATCTGCAGCATGACCCATTTATCAACCTTCACCTCTCTGTAAAAATCTCTATCTACTACTCTCTCTTCCACACCTACACACAAACAGAAGTTCACTCACGCTACAACCACCGAGACCGCCATGGCGTTTCCTTACATGGAAGCTGTTGTCGGTACGATTCTCTCTCTCTAAAACCCTCCATCTCTACATCTTTACACACACATGCTCGCAACATACGGATATATATAGATGTTCTGCTTGCTCATCTTTCTTTATCTGTTGCTTTCTCTAATGGTCCTAACTTGCTTGAAAAGTGAGCGGATTAAAGATTCCTGAAATCTTTAGCGATTTTGTTGTTTTTTTTGGGTTTTTTAATTGTTCTTTTCCAATTAACTTTTGGATTCTTAGGGTTTCATTCTTGTGTTCAAACGATCTTAGTGCTTAAATATTCGTATTTTTTTGGAAATGGAAATAGTGTGTTGGTTATCTTTATTCATAAATAAAGTACTGGTTTCTCATGCTTTTCCCATGCTTGGCGGTGTCAACTCATCTTGATTAGTTTATGAAATTTGTTTATTTTGTTTCTTGTATTTTTTTTTGCTGATTATTTTGTTTCTTGAATTGAGATTTGTGCCTTTTCCTATTCTTTTTGCCAAATAAGATGTTTCAGTTACTGTTATGATAGAAAGCGGAAAATTAAGAAAAAGAGAGAGTAACAGATAGACTGTATATTATTTATGGGCGATTTCCTTAATGCTTGCATTTTCAAGGTGAGCTAGATTGCTTCCATACTCTAATGATTACGTGTTACCAACTTAGGGGAGAAGGGCAAGCTGGCTAATTACATAGCAGAGGTTCTTGATGGAGTTGTGTTATTGCCCATTGAGGGGCGTATTCTAAGATGTAGAGACCATAGAGATGTGAAAAGCTTTTGATATGCAGATGTTTCTCTTTGCATCTTTTATGCCGAATCCTTATTGTTTGTTTTTTGAATCAGTGTGGTGATTGTGTGAGGTTTCATCCAACTGCCCCCTTTGTAGTCAGAGTTTTTCCTATTGTTTTTAACTGATATTTATTTTGTTTTTTGTTGAACAGGTTTTATGATATTGATGTATGTCTTTGAGTCTTATCTTGACTTGCGGCAACATGCTGCACTCAAACTGCCTACACTTCCGAAAACGTTGCAAGGAGTGATCAGCCAAGAAAAGTTTGAAAAGTCCCGTGCCTATAGTCTTGATAAAAGGTTGGTTTCTTTTTTCTTTCATTTCCTACCTATCCGAGTTGCTAGTGATGGTCATCAACTTTCCATGCAATGATTTTACATGTCTTTTTTACTAACTTATTTGATTTTTCATTTTTCTCTTCAGCTACTTTCATTTTGTTCACGAGTTTGTTACAATACTAATGGACTCTGCAATTTTGCTATTTGGAGTATTGCCCTGGTTTTGGATGGTAAATGGCTCTCGTTGTGTTGTGGCAACCTCTTTTTTTTGCTCAAAGTACGCCCAGTTATCTGATTTTTCACATTTACTGCAGAGTTCCGGTGAATTTTTGTTGTTCATTCGCCTCAATGCCGAGAATGAAATATTACACACCCTTGCCTTCTTAGCTGGTGTAATGTTTTGGTCACAGGTGCATATATGAATTCTTCAACTTATTTAACAGATAACAAATTGCTGGTTCATCATAGGCAATGAATATCCACCTGTAGCAAATGTGCTTTTAGTTTCCCACCAACTTTGTATGCTGCTTACTAGTTGATGCAACCCTATTTTTCTTTTCCAACTTTGAATATACTTGGTGGATAATCACTAAACATGTTTACCCATTCAAGGACGTTGAGTTAGTGGGTTGGGGCAGAAACTGTTGGCTATAGGTTTGGGTTCATACATTCATATGTTAAATGGCTTGGTTTGGGTTCAGGGTGCTCAAATTGACATCAGCTTCCTGGACTATCCCAACCATATATGCCCACACTAGATTTCTGTCTCTGTGCGTGTGTGAGAACCAATAAATGCTAAATTCATGATGAGGATCAATGCCGGATTGTCGCTACCTGACGATATTTAAAATATAAAGGCCATCTTCATAAATGGATGTATTGCAGAATTTTTAACTCATATGCCTACTCTAATCTAATTCTTAGTTGCTTACAGTTGTTTTGAATTCTTATGCAGATTACTGATTTGCCATTTTCTTTGTACTCAACTTTTGTGATTGAGGCCCGCCATGGTTTCAACAAAGTTAGTTTTCTTAATTTGATTGCCTTGTCATTAAACATTTGCATTAGTAGGTTATTTTATCTTTTTTTACTCATTTTACTTTGTCTGCTTCTTTTACTTTTGTTGCTCATTTCATCATTTTTTTTACTGGATTGCATTTCTAAAATGTACATAATTTGTGTTCTACAGCAAACAGTATGGCTATTCTTTAGAGACATGATCAAAGGAATTGCCTTATCTATAGTGATTGGGCCGCCTATTGTGGCTGCAATCGTCGTTATAGTGCAGGTACTGTTAATTTTTAGCATGAAGGCAAGTATCTGTTATGGAAATAAGTGGATTGCTATTCGATATGTGTGATTCTGATTCTGCCTGTATGTGTATGATATGTATTTTTTTTTTTTTTGATTTTCAGTTTACTTGCTACCAAGGTGTTGTACAGTTTATTTTCTATTTGCATTCCTAATGCTATTATTTCCCTTTGGTTAGTGACTAATGATGTTCGTTTTTGGTTGCAGAAAGGAGGTCCTTACTTGGCAATTTATCTTTGGGGGTTTATGCTTGTTTTGTCTCTTGTGATGATGACTCTTTACCCTCTATTAATAGCCCCTCTGTTCAACAAATTCACGCCAGTGAGTGTGTATTTATTCTTGTCCCCATCATTGAAGAAATAAATTATGTCTTTTGTGTATTTTACTAATATCCCTTGGCTGTGTTTGTGACAAATAGCTTCCAGATGGAGAACTTAGGGTGAAAATTGAGAATCTTGCATCCTCTCTCAAGTTTCCATTAAAGAAATTGTTCGTTGTTGATGGGTCTACAAGGTCAAGCCATAGCAATGTGAGAATTCCATTTTGTACCTTACTTTTCCGTTGATTCTTGTATTCCTTTCTTCTGCTATACATAATATACTAATTATATGGTGATACCTTGTTTTGCTTGTCACATTCATTTTTTATGATCTCTCTGTTTACATGGGCTTACATTCCTGTCTTTACTTGCTTTCTTTTTATCAGGGTGATACGTTGTAGGACTTGCCACATTCAGTTTTTTAAGTTCTTAATTTACTTGGGAGTGCCTTCAAAGGGATAGCAAAACTGTTTATTTTGCACAATATGTTCATCCTCGAAGTTAAACCTGTGTTGATCCCTTTGTAGAAAAGAATAGCGGTCAATTTCATATAATATTTTCTCACCATAACTATTAGTCAGTGACTGCTCAACTATGTATGTAGGACATAATGGAGGTAAACATTTCTGAATTTTCATGCTCCATTAAACTTGTGGATTTACTGAGGTTGAAGCCAAAGAAAGTCAACAGTATCGTATATCAATATTTTATGTCACTTTTCAGGGTTATGGAGGATATCTCAAAAGTTATTTTGATCTGATTCAATAGAATAAAATGAATGCTAGTTATTATATATGTATATATTTACACACATACAGATAGCAAATAACATTGACTTCTCTATCTAGTATCTAGCATGTGCTTGAAATGAGCAACTGATACGTTTTTCATCCTGGGGCATACATTAGTTAGGAAGTCAGAAATTCAAAGACTATTGAAATGTACATTTTGAATTGTCATTACTTCACTGTGTTGTCACTGATTCTTGGGAACAGTAATATCCTCGTTGGTCTTTTAGTCTATGCCTCATGCTTTCAGTTTAGATGTCAACTGTATTTATAGTTTGTATATTAATTGAGTTTGTCAACATATGCAGGCTTACATGTATGGATTCTTTAAAAACAAGCGTATTGTCCTTTATGACACATTAATCCAGCAGGTATGGTTATATACTCTTCTTGAGAATTATGTCTATGTGAACTGATGAACTTCGTTTTATGAATATTTTATGTCGTTTTGTTTTTTGTACCGTTTTGTAACATAGAGACAATCTTCTTGCTAACTTAATTAAGATCCATGTTTGAGGGAAAAAAAGAGGGTCAGGTGGGGTAGAAGAAAAAGATTTCTGCTGAATACTCTTTCCATGTGAATGGAGTGTTTCACTTGGGAATAATTTTATGTAGTTGGCTCAGCTAAATCAATAGCTATTGCTACTTGGACTCTTGGTGTATCATGGGTGTGGAATTTGTGTGCCTCAAGTGTAGAGTGCATTGACGTTGTGCTGTAATTTTTTGACGAACCTAATGTCATGAGGCTTTATTGTGTTTTGATCTTTTTCCTACCATGTTTGTATTAATGAGAGAAAAAATTACCTTTGACACAATGCACATGCCTGTTCTTCAGAGTCCAGGTTGTACTCTTATAAGCCTACTGATGCCTGTTGGAAAAAAAAACTGATGTCTTCCAAATCACATGTTGGGTAGAGGTTAGGGTGACTTACACAAATGAGACATTTGATGGATAGTATGCTATTGTCTATACTTTGACCATATGATAGCCTGAGACCTCCAGATGTGATATTGATTTGAAATAATCTCTTGTATGAAAACACATGCACACTTGTTTTTTTTGGGCATGTAGTCATTTTCATGAAGTAACTCATCCTTTCGTTTTTCTTTTTCTTACCTATATGTATGACTTTGTTATGTTATGCAGTGCAAAAACGAGGAAGAAGTTGTTGCTGTTATTGCCCATGAACTGGGTCACTGGAAGCTTAATCATACCATGTACTCCTTCATTGCGGTCCAGGTATGATGTAACAGTTCTCAAGCAAACTGGATGTTCTTTACATATATCACTTGTGGCATTGGTTCCATACTTTCATATACTGTCTGCATAGTTGGAGATGTATAGGAAGTGCTTTCAGCTATCAATAAGTTTCTAGCTAGCATAAATGTCATTAGAATCATTTTCTGGGAGGCATGTGAGATTCCTAGTACCACACTTGGGTGTTTCCCTCAAGGAAAACTTCAGGCATAGCTTTGTGGCTCCATGAATGCAGTGTAGAATGATGTGTTTTTAGCTGTAGTGGTTATATTCAGCAATATTGGAAAATGTTCAGTGTTAGATCACATATTTTGATACGTGAAATTGGGTGGACGAAAATAATATGAAAACCACAGGTGCTCTCTCTCTAATCTCTGTGTGTGTGTGTTGGATTGCGTGCATGTTGAGTTTGTGGTCTGGCCTGGCTGACAGACAGCCGTATGTGTGCTATTCTTTTAGCCTGCATGAATCTGTATTATAACTTTCTGCTCTGAAAAGCAATGAATATATCTAATGTCAATAAAAATGTCTGCCTTTCAAGACTCTATTGAATTAAGGATTGGTTGTATGATGATTTAAAGAATTTATACACCTGAGGGTTCACCTCGTATTCATTTCTATGGTCGAAGTTATGATAGAGTAGAGTCCTCTTTGTGCATTGACTCACTGAATTTGAACTTTCACATTTCCCATTCTGGTCTTGTCAGTGCGGGGTGATCAGAGAGTTGACCGGTTACAAACTCAAATGGAGCATTTTTTGGGCAAAGTGATAGCTCTTATACTAGAACCTATTTTTTCACCATGTGAAGTCCAAAGGCTTTATGATTATCTTCCATTAATCAGATTAAGAAAACAATCCTTTTTGTTCAAGGAAACAAGTTATACCTTGCATGTCAAGCTTGCTTTAAGCTGTGGAAAGATGGGAAGGTTTTCTGCAAGAGACTGAATGTTCTGGTCATGTAGCCTCTTTTTTTAAAACATTTCTATAGTAGGATCATGTATAGAATCCTAACTGAATGTTCTGGTCATGTAGCTCTTTTTTACACTTCTATAGGGGAGCATGTGTAAAATACTATGTGCTTAAATTTGTACTTCTAACTTTGAGAAGGATATGTGATCTTAAGTTCTGATCTTATTAAACTATGCAGATTCTAACATTCTTGCAATTTGGAGGGTACACTCTTGTGAGGAACTCAAGTGATCTGTTTCGGAGTTTTGGATTTGATACACAACCTGTCCTTATTGGACTTATCATATTTCAGGTAATAATATACCGTGCAGCAACATGTGGTGTGTTTTTAAGTCTGTGCTTGCTGTCGCGCACCTGGTTTTCTCTTGTTATGCACTATTGGGACTTTGCCTAAGTATTCTGGTCATCTGCTTTCTGCACATTTTAGAATCTAGTGGTTTGTTAGAATTTTCATATTTGATATTGATGGCATGTTGAACAAATTAGTAGAATTTTTAAAGCCGTGGATGCATCCCAAGTGGGTAAGAGAATAACCAGAAAGTTTGGAAGAGAAAGCTGGTTAATCAGCTGCTACATTTCAAATTATGCAAGCATTGGGGTCTAGAATTGAGAAGTTGAATTTTGGGTGGTATTATTTGTATTGCTTCTCTTACCATATAATTTTGTTTATTTGTGTATTTAATATTACCCAAGTTAATTTTAATGAACACTTGTACAGCCTGTAACTTCTATCAAAAGACCTAGACTAGGTGTCACTTTGACATGCCAAAGAAATGAATTTGTTCTAGATTTTCATTTGTTTTTAGTCTCATTACAATACATATTCACCAAGATACCTTTAGCTTTCTGTGGTTCACTAAAGCAATTAATGTTCCAAGCTCTTTAGATTGAAGGAGCTCTTGATACATGGCAAACTCATGGTATTTGCGTAGCCTGACTTTGTATGATTATTATTGTTATAGTGATTTTTATTGTTATAGTAAACATACTGCATTTTTTTTAGGTTTCCTTTTTCGAAATAAATAGAACCTCAAATATTGTTATTATTTATGATATTTAACCCAACCTTGTTCATTGCAGCACACTGTAATACCTCTTCAGCATCTTGTAAGCTTTGCTCTAAATCTTGTCAGCCGATCTTTCGAGTTCCAGGTAACTCTCTGGTATTCCGACCAGAGCTGTTGTCTTTGAAGTCTCTATTACTACTTTTTCCTTGGCCCATATCTTATTATGATGTCTTCTTTTCCACAAAGGCTGATGCTTTTGCTAAGAAGCTTGGTTATTCCTCGGCACTTCGAGCTGGTCTTGTGAAATTGCAGGTGAATTGCCTTTTTTTCCTCCATTTATATAAAAATGTCCTGCCCTGTTTATTTAGTTGATGTTACTGGCAAAGGTGATCATGCTGTGGACGCCCATAAGCATTGTCACTTTGAGACGAGTTGCAGATCCACTCTTGCATGGTGGTTTCTGTCGTGTGTGTTTCGTGAATTTGCGTCAAATACCTCCACATTTCAAACTGACTATTTGAAACTATTAATTCCGACTGACCTTGTTTGTTTTTTTGCTTCTGTTTTTTGAGTTTTTGTTTTTGTTGTTCTATGGGCCATTCACATGATTAGTTTGCTCCTAAGGTTGCAATAACGTCTCTGCCAACTTTTGCTATTAATTCCAACTTTTGTGTACTGGAGTATCATCAGACTTGTCAGAAATCAGTAGTAACATAGCAGTAGGTATTAGAACATGCTCTAACCCTTATTCAAGTCTTGACTCAAATTTAAATTTGAGTAAAAAAGGCTAAAAACAAGCTCCAATCAGTTATTCAAACCCATACAAAAAGAAAGGGACACTCAAATTTTTACTTAAATCAAGGGTGACTTAAATGTGTAATCAAATTTTCAATGGTCAAATTTCATTCTCAAGATCTAATGGTCATATTTTACTCATTTAAATTTGGGTTTGTCCATTCGAGTGTTTTGTATCAAATCAAACTTTTTACTCCAATGTTGACTCAAATTTAAGTAAAAACCTGAGTTAAGGTTAGAGATGACCTTACTGATAATTGTCTGATATTCTTCCAGGAGGAGAACTTGTCAGCTATGAACACAGATCCTTGGTATTCTGCATATCACTATTCTCATCCTCCACTGGTTGAGAGATTGGCTGCAATTGATGAACCTGATAAAAAGGAAGACTGACTGCAACAAGGTCAATCTAGAGTTCGACATAGAATTAGATCATGTCATACATTGAGCAGAATCACCACAAGCATGAGGATCAATATCTGTAAGACTGCTTTTCCTATATGAATTCAGCAGGTAAGTGATGGTTTTCTAGTTATCGTGCCAAGATTCCACACCAAACGGTAAACTGAGTTTAAAGAGAATTAATGGAGTGAAAAAGAAGAAAATTGGCCATGGAATGTCCTAGTGTAACTGGATACTTTTTGTATTGTGCCTGTATCAGGTAAGAACAGCTGAAGTTCATATCTTTGTTTTTCATCTGCCAGTATTGGCCACATATCTTATTTTCCAGACACAGGTGTTTAGCAGGATTTGATTACTACAATGTGGCAGTTCCAATTTCTATGCAGGATGGTAGATTAATATTTGCCAATGCAGTTATTAGATATTGGAGGCTCTTTGTAGAATTCTTTGGCCTTCAAAATCTGGTAGATAAAGTTAAACTTGTTTTGAATTGCTTGGCCTCAGGCAGCAACTCATTTCCTAACCAACAAGACTTAAAATGATAGATTAGGATCAGGAGTTATCAATATTTTAGATCTGATTTCTTAGCCATTCCTGAGAACAGCATCCAGAGTTTTGGCATATTGTTTGAGGTCCTAAATGGTATTAGCCTATACTTCCCAAACAGGTAACAATGAACAATTTGCAGTGTTTTTTGTTTTTGGTCAGTTTGACCTCTTTTTTTTTTTTGGTGGAGGAATTTACTTGTATTTATCACCAGTCTTGGATTTATGATTGCAATACAAATTTTGAAATACAAAGACTCATTTGCATTGTATTGGTTAAATTTGGGTTTTTATTGCTAGGTGAATTGGCATTGTAAGTTTTTTTTTGGGTTTAACGGTCGGGGACGTCTGAGTTATTTTATGTGTATTTGAACTATTTTTTTTTCGGTCCGGTCAAAAGTAGACAATCCACGTTGAGAATAGATATTTATGATGAATAAATTTTTTATGACTCGGTCTCAATATCTGTTGGTTGGTATTATTGAAAGTAGCTATATTTCGATACTTTCTTTTGGGTAAGTTTGATTTCTGATACTTCGAAAAAGGAAATCGCGATATTATTTATAGAAAGAGCTGCAAAAACAATTGTAGAAAGTTGGGTTTGGATGGATGAATATGGTCCATTATGATTCCATTAGTGAGCTTTATCTAATTCATTGTCCACTAGATAGGAAGGGTGTAGTTGCTTTTAGTAGTCCAAGTAAGTTGGTAGTCACTTTCTAATAAACCAATGGGTTGGTAGTGTTCAACTAAAAAGTATTAATCATTACCAAGAAAGATGATAGTAAGTTTTATGATAGTGCAACTGCACCCACCCAATAGTGCCATACCAACATTCCTTGCAAAGAATCTTTTTCCAATATTATGGTTCAATCTAAATAATGATTATTTGTTTAATGGTGCATAGATAACTTTCTTATTATTATCTTAATCTAGAAAGCCCAAAAGAATCTCTCTTTTTTTTGTTTGGTTATATATTATTACAGGAGAAAGGATGATGAGATTTTAAGGTTCGGACTTGTGATTTTAAGGTTCAATAACGAGAATGATGGTCATTAAGTCAACTGTTAATTCTTTTCATTCTATCATCGAGTTAATAATATCTCTAACACCTCACAAAATGAAATTTTGATTTTTTTCAGTACACTTATTTTTTTAATTTTTTTTTTGACACGTTAATCACTATTAATAAGCGAGGGTCTCACTTATATACAATGAATTTCATTTGAATGCATAATGGATGACGAGTAAAGAAAGAAATTGAAAAAAAAATTATTAAAGAGGATTTCACTCCCACAAAATGTAGATATGGATTAGATATATTTTTTTAATATTAAATATTTGTAATAAATGTAAGTGGGTTCCAACATAGTCACACTTGTCCACTATTAATTCATAGTTAAATCAAACGTCAACCCTCTATTCCATTGGTTTGTATAGTATTAATGTAATGGTAAGTGGTATATTTTGAATTCGAAGTTAAACTGAGACTCTAAGTTGTAGCGGTAGTGTTTAATAAAATTGAAAGTTGAATACTGAAAATTGAATATTAAATTTTTTAATTCACAGATTGTTTGATATTTATTAAAAAAATGAATTAAATTGTTTGACAAATATAAGTAGCAGAAATCTGAAAATTATTTTTATTTTATTTTATCCTTCTTTTTAATTATCTCATTGTAATTATCTTATTCATACCATGATGATGGTATGAGTTTAATGTTACTCAACGATTTTAATTCATTTTAAGTGTGTTTAAAATATTTAATTTTAAGCCTCAAGGGCGTTATAAAGAAGTTCTTAACTCTAAGGTGATTTATTATATTTAATAATAAATAAATATAAAAAAGAATTTAAATCCATAAAATACTCTTAAGTAGCCCACTTGTTGGTTGTAATGCTAAATAAACCTTTGATAAGAATCTTTCAGGAACAAAATGTTCCCATATGTCTTGTGGGCCCCACTTCCTAGTGGCCCTCACTCTAGTCTAACACACCCATACCCTCCTAATCCTAAAGTAATAAAGTCACTAAAACGATCAGATCCGAACTCCATCTGCTTCTACCCGTTAAAAGTGGGTCCCAAAGATCACCCACCATAATTGGCGTAGTAATATTATGACCTCAAATTCCACAGCCCAAAAGCACTTTCAGAGTGTCAATGTTGTCTTGTCTGCGTTTTATACTCAATTCCCAAGAAGAAAATTTATTATTTTTGAAGGGATTAAATTATATTTTTTTAAGTAAAAATTATAACCAAAAAAATAATAATAATTATTATTTTTTTAAATCAAGTTATATCTTTTAAAGACACAATTATAATTAATCTGAGATATTCATGATTGATTATAATTTTTAATAATTAATTAAGATTTTATTTCAAATAACTATAATTTTATTTTTAAAAGAAGTAATTTCGTTTCAAAAGATAGTAGTTTTTGATACAATATCAAATTTTTTTTGGTATCATAAAATTGATTATTATTATGTATAAATATCAATTGAGTATTTAATATTTTTTATTTGATATATTTAACAAATTCACTCAGTTATTATCTAAATCTATTAGAATTAAATAAAAATTCGTTAATTTTCGTTTTTGGTTTGTTTTGTGTGTGGAGTTGCTTTGCCTACAGAGTCTACAGTTTATACTACTATCGAAGGACATATTCGTCATTTTACCACATGCCTGTGGACTTTTTTATAGACAGTTCACAATTTTCCACTAAATATTTAAATCTAGAGAGATAAAGTCCAGCTCATTTTAGTCAGTGAAACTCTACTCTCTCTCTCTCCTAGTTCGCTCATTCCCATCTCTGTTTGTCTGGAGCACCCAATTTCCGCCGGGAAACACATTCTCCGGCGAAAACAATGCCATTTAGCCCGGAAAGATCCAACTTGATGCAATCCCAAATCCTCTGATCTCTCTCTCGCTCTCTCTATACACACACATACATACACTTATATATGCGTCTCAGTCTCTTTCTCTCTCTCTCTCTCTCTCTATTTTCTACCTCCAAGATGTCAGTGTACGACGCCGCATTCGTGAACAGCGAGCTCTCGAAACCGACATCAATCTTCGGACTCCGACTATGGGTGGTAATCGGAATTTTCGTCGGTGCAATCATCGTTCTCTTCCTCTTTCTCCTCTCTCTCTGCATCACCTCTCGCCGGCGCAAAAGCACCAATAAATTCCACCGCCCGGCCAAGCTCTCCAGCGAGCTCACTCCTGTCGTTTCCAAAGAAATCCAAGAGATCTTCCACGGCTCCGCTCCTGATCACCGCCCCATCCTCCCTCAGGCACGAAACTATATATATACATACATATATTCGAGATCTTAACATTATCGAATTTAGGAATATCTGAACTATAAATTTATTTGTTTTCTAGTTCTGCTTATTTACGACCTTATTGAAACGAATTTGTCTCTTCTATTTTTTTGATTATTTTAGGGGTTACCGGAGATCCAGATAGATATGGGGAAGGTAGAGCACAGAGTGGTGTTTTCGGATAGGGCGTCAAGTGGGGAGAGTAGGGCGACGAGTGGGGCTGATACGGCGTCGTTTGGGGGTGGTGGGTCGTTGCCGGAGGTTTCGCATTTAGGTTGGGGACGGTGGTACACTTTGAGAGAGCTTGAGGCGGCCACTAATGGTTTGTCTGATGAGAATGTGATCGGAGAAGGCGGATACGGGATTGTGTATGGTGGTGTTTTGGCAGATAATACTCGCGTGGCTGTGAAGAATTTGTTGAATAACAAGTACTATTTCTTTTCTTAATTCACTCAATTTTAACCTATTATTCCAATATAGATATGCCTTTATCTTTTTATGTGAAAATTATTTATTGATTTATATTTCGTTTGATGACATGAAAATAATTCATACTTTTCTGTGGTCGAAGAAATTTTTGAAAGTAAATCGAGATTTTTATACATATACTTTCGGTATGACAATGGTTTGCCCGATTCTTGTCTGCTTTTAGTTGGAATTTGTGATGTAAAGTGACCTGATTTGTGAGAAATTGACTTTCTTTTTGACTTGAAACCAAATATTTAGTTCAAGGACAAGGTCTTTTTTTTCCTAAGAGTAATGGGACAAGTTCAATACCCCAAATTTTAGATATCTTTTTCGTAGTAAGTTATTCTATAAGGGGATATTGGCTTGAGATTCTCATATCTAATGGAATTTTTTTGTGTGTAGTGTGGAAAATGCTGGAAAAACTGCAATTACACTTCTATAATTTATTGATAGCTTTAGGTCTGTCTATTCCTTGCTTCCAATTGTTGAAAAGTTGGCAGCTTTTTGACGTAAAGACCGGAAACTCTGGTTTACATATGAGATTTGTGAATTATCAGGGGTCAGGCTGAGAAGGAGTTTAAAGTAGAGGTTGAAGTAATTGGCCGCGTGAGGCACAAGAATCTTGTCAGGTTGCTAGGATACTGCGTTGAGGGAGCTTATAGGTATCGAAATTTTCTATTTCTGATTTGAAACTGGGCTTCCGTTTTATTTTTTTGATTGTTAAGAAGCTTAATTATCATACTCTGGTTATGTTGCTAGGATGCTTGTTTATGAGTATGTGGATAATGGGAATTTAGATCAGTGGCTTCATGGAGAAGTTGGGGAAGTCAGCCCTTTAACATGGAATATTCGTATGAATATTATACTGGGAACAGCGAAAGGGTATTGTAATATATATTTCAAAACTTAATTTTACAGCCTTTTCATTGTATTAGAGGACCTGTGAATATAGCTTAGTTTTTTAATGCTATACTCTTCCTGTTGCAGCTTGTCCTATCTCCATGAGGGTCTTGAACCTAAGGTTGTACATCGAGACGTTAAATCTAGCAACATTCTACTTGATCGTCAATGGAATTCAAAGGTGTCCGATTTTGGGCTGGCCAAGCTTTTGTGTTCTGAGAATTCTTACGTGACAACTCGTGTGATGGGAACCTTTGGGTTAGTTCCTTCAAATTTAATTTTGTTAATATTCCTGGTAGTGATTTAAGTTTCTTAGTCTTGTGTTGTTTTTATTATTTCAAATTGGACAAAAACTAACACCTCGTGGATTTACTAGTTATGTTGCACCAGAATATGCTTGCACTGGGATGTTGAATGAGAAGAGTGATGTTTATAGCTTTGGAATACTTATCATGGAGATTATTACTGGGCGAAACCCTGTTGATTATAATCGACCCCAAGGAGAGGTTAGGCTCTAAATATAAATGTGACCAGTTTCTTTTTTGCCCCTTTAATATGTTAAGTTCCTCATGCTTCTCTAACAACTGGAAATGACAAATAACAACAGGTTAATTTGGTGGATTGGTTGAAAACGATGGTTGGAAACCGAAAATCTGAGGAAGTGGTGGATCCCAAGTTGCCTGAGATGCCTGCTTCAAAAGCACTCAAACGTGTTCTTTTGGTTGCTCTTCGATGTGTTGATCCCGATTCACATAAGAGGCCCAAAATGGGGCATGTAATCCACATGCTTGAGGCGGATGACTTGCTATTTCGGGATGTATGCACCTTCTCTTTTTCATAAGCATTGCTCCTTCCCAAATTTCAGCATGGATTGTTTAACTTGTTCAAATCGGGCAA
The DNA here is from genome assembly GCA_963454935.2 of Ilex paraguariensis. Classification (NCBI taxonomy): domain Eukaryota; kingdom Viridiplantae; phylum Streptophyta; class Magnoliopsida; order Aquifoliales; family Aquifoliaceae; genus Ilex; species Ilex paraguariensis. The sequence goes on from CAUOFW020002903.1 coordinate 356,832, forward strand.
ATAGGATGATCTTTCCAATTTTGCTGTGGTTTCCTAACCCTTCACCTATTGTTCACCTTAATTTGCAGGAAAGACGAATTGGAAAAGAATCTTCCCACTCCCATCGCAATCACATAGAAGACAATCATGCTGGTCCAAAATTAGGTGATAAACAACTTGGCGAAGGCACTTCTGATACCAGTGAAGGTGATAGTAGTAGGAACCTTAACCAGCCAAATAGGAGGAGATAGCGCTACGGAAATATTGCCACCTACGGTTCGACCTAATGCAAGTTTTTAAAGCTTAACTGTAATTTATTTTTCTTCCATAGTTTTTTGCTGTACGGTCACTTCCTGTCACATGTATTTTGTATAATACAAATAATTGATTCTTCATTCTTATAGGAATTATACCAATTGATTGATTTCTCTTTGATTGCGAAATGAAATTTGCATCAACAGTACCTCATGCTTGCTTTCTTCTGCCTTTGGTCTGGTTAACTCAGATCTATATCCTTAGAATTTGCATGTTATTGATCAATATGAACTATCAGGCCGGATATATCATATATATGCAGGATCGAGTCACCGAAAAGCTGCTATGGATGGAAGTATATGGAATCTAGTCTAACCCCCCACCCCCACCCACCCCCCAAAAAAAAAAATGAAGCAGTATTGGACACTAGACCCTTTTTTTTTAGATAAAGTCAGCTTCAAATTATGGAAAGTGGACCCATCAGCCAGCTAATTTTGTTTCGGGCAACTACATGCAATCCCCTTATTCTTGTCCTGGTTGGACCTTGGCAAGCTAGGCAACCACCACCCATGTTCCATATTGGGACTTGGGTAATGGCTTTTGATTTCACCATCAGTGCCAGAACATTATGTTGCCTACAGTCCAATAATGATGCTTGCTGTAAGGGTCGTGGAAGCAAGCTGGCAGTGGCTGTAAGTGACAAGAATTGGCCCTTTTAGATTTTATGTCTGCATTTATTATTGTCTCTATCTATAGTTAGAGAAATTCTTTAATTTTGTTGAGTGTTTGTTAAGTGATCCCGCCTTTCCCAAACTGCGATCCAGTCAAGGCGAATCGAATTGTCTTTTTATTTCACAACTGCCTCCTCAAAGGATCGTGTAAAGGGGAATTCAAGTGAGGGTAAATAAATTTTGACTGCTTCTTGTTACTCGACTTATCATCCAAGGAAGAAAATCTTTTTAATGTGTTTTGCTGCAATTTTAGAAAATCTAAGTTAAATTCGGTCGGTGTTAGGCAGTTTAGTTCTAGTTTACCTTGAAAAGATACAAGAACTATGGGGTAGTTTGAGCATCCTTGTGAAATTGAGCTGTTCTGTATTGACTCTGAGATTTGGTGGACTAAGTTTTAGTTATTGCCAGTTAAGACTACCAGTTCTTTTCCCCTGCCTAGCCAATGTGCAATGCTGTATTCATCTCGTCATGCCTTTAGAAAGTACATGAAGGCTTGACCCATGGTTCCTCATCGGATCCAGGATCCGGGTTTAAATTTTCATCCCCTCCATCCGTCTAGTGCATGACATTCCCGACACTTCAACGTGAGATTTACTTGTTCTTGTTTTCAAACGCAGACTCCATTCTGGGTTTTTTTTTTTGGAGGGGGTTAAATGTTTGTTTTGATCGAGAAAAGCATTTAATTTGACAGACAATTAATGCTTTTAGCAGTTGTATGTGGGAAGAAGTAGCAGCGTACATTCATGTGATGCTTTAAATGTAGTTCAATGGATATAAAACCACTTTGCCCTCTTCGAACAGGATCCGACGGAGTCCCAGTAGAAGAATGAATATATCAAAATTGCTGGATGGATCGTAGAGATGAGTTGTAAATTCAGACATTTTGAGTTTAAATTTGACAATTCATTCATTTATTGGTGTCAGGTTATAAGAGATTTATTTTTCATTAATACTTTAGTCTCAGCGTAAATGAACTGCATTTGATTGAACTTGAAAAAAAATTCGTCAAAATATGCGTTAACGGACATGAATATCTCTCCCCGTTAAACACAAAAAACAAACTCCGAAGTGCCGGAAGATACCGAACTCCAACCTGTTGATGGAGTTTTCAAACCCAAGGAAATAAATATGACCTATTGATTCGACACAAAATTATTATATATGAATTTAACATTAACAAATTTGAATCATATCTTGATTAACCGATTAGACACGCTCAATAGTAGGTGAGAGAATCTTATTATGCATAATACAAGTTCGATTAAAAACGGTTACAAATTAATAAATTTTAGTGAAAATTAAAAATAAGTCCCCTAGATATACTTGTTTGAAAATAAGTCATAAAAGGAAACTTATAAGGGGTTAACTCCATGTTTAAAATTATATGTAATGACTTAAGTCCACTTTTTTTTTTTATTTCAAAAATACCATTTCTTAAAAGAAAGTTATTCTTTTTTCTCTCATATCTATCTTTATCCATATATAGATTAAGAGTTTGATTAACATTAAAATTTTTCCTTTTTCTTATTTATTTATATTCATATATAGGTTAGGTATATATATATAGTAACATTAAAAATAAAAAATAGTAATATTTAAATACAAAAAAAAAATTACTATGAATTTGAAATAGTAAAATTCAAATTCATGTTAATATTTTTTTTATTATGTTACTGTTCTTGTTACTGCCTTTGTTGAGCATGTTACTATTATTTTTTAGCATGATATTATTTTTGTTGAGGTTGTTACTACTATTATATTTCTAAATATTAATATTCAATATTATTTTTTTTTAATATTACTATTTTTGTATTTGAATGGTATTATTTTTTACATTTGAATTTGAGAGAAATAATTATTATTAAGTATGTTACAATTTTTGTTAAACATGTTACTATTTTTGTTAAACATGTTAATATTTTTGTTGAACATATTACTGCTGTTATTTTTTAAAAATATTAATATTGAATGTTTTAATTTTTTTTTTGTTTAAATGTTACTATTTTTTTGTGTTTAAATGTATTATTTTTTGTATCCAAATGATATTTTTTTTTATATTTAAATGATATTATTTTTTATTTTTAATGGTACTATATATATAAGAGAAAATTTTAATGTTAGTCAAACTCTTAAGATTTAATAGTTTTTAATTTTTAGTTTTATTTCACTTCTAAAGGGAAGGGATAATATGATAAAATTGACAAAAAATAGACTTCATAACAAATAAATTTTCTTGACGAACTTAAGTCCATCTAAGGAGACCGACCTCCAAATTTCCCTAAATTTTAATACTACTCAACTTGAACATTTCATAAATTCAAACCACGTAAAAGGGTATGAAAAGTGACACCTATTGACAAAGTTGGCCAAGGTGTATCCCTACTTTTCTGCTGCTTCATTTGGAAGTTCAAGTAGAGTGACGCCAAAATGTCACGTGGCCCATTATTTTGGTTCTCTAATACTTGGACAAGCTAAGCCCACTAAAGGAAATGGCCCAACATTGTTTAAGCCCAAAACATTGATCAAATCACGTTTTCTACCAAAGATTGTTGATCGGGACGGGTAAGATAGTGTAAGAGTATTTTCAATTTTTTTTTTATCTTTTTTAGGCTTAAATTAAGTTCAAATAAAAATAGCTCATAAGCTTTTTTCAATCCTATATCCAAACTAATGTCAAATCAAGAGAAATTCAATTTTTATTCAAATCAAGAAAAATTCAAATGTTTTATTTTTGATATGATAAATTTTGTGTTGGCTGTCAACTACGTAACACAATCCTCGTATTTTATCTAAACTTGGGACAGATTGTGCACAAACGAGTCGAGAAGACCATGACAGGTTCTTAGTGGTTGAATAGTCCGACTTACTTTGTGGAACCCCGTATTACACAAGCTGAGTTATTAAGAGAGACTAAAATCTTTATTCAAATTATAAATAATTAAATTTTATTCTCATTTAAACATACAATGGTCATATTTCACTTTTTTTTAAATTTGAATTTATTTACTGGAGTTCTTTGTATCTATTAATTTTTTTACTCAAATATTAAACTTAGATTTGAATAAAAATTCAAGTTAAAGTTTGAAATACTCTTAAGTTGTTATATTTAAATTTTTTAACTAATATTTAATCCGTTGAGAATCATGCCACATGTCAAGTTCATATCGACACGTTTAACTATGTTCTTTGATGATATGATAAATTCATTCATTTATTATCAAATCTTTTAAAATTAAACTTAAATCCTCCTCAAATTTTGTGAATAGTGTCAAAAATCATCATGTCTAGTACTGCACTGTATTTGGTTGGAAGGAAAATTCGATAAATGAAAAATAGTGGGTGAAAAATGGAGCGGATAAAAAAAACTTTCTATTGTTTAGTATCAAAAGAAATAATGATGGAAAGTAAAATTGGAGAGATAACTTTTATCTCCCGCCCACAATTTGCTTTTCCCTAAGAGTGGTGGGCAGGACAATTTGACTTTTACCCAATGTTATTAATTACTTGAAAATTAATATAAGGGTAGAATTGTAAAGTGAACATGCATATTTTTTTTTTTTTTCATTTTTCATTTAATACTAAATGATACAAAATATATTCTTTCTATTTTCAATCCCACCTACTAAATAAAAAAAGAGAGAAAATAACTTTATTTTTTTCAAGGTTGAAAAATTTATTCATTATATTTTTCCTCCTGTCTTACTTTTTATCTTTTTTACCAAACGGAGCACTAATTTCTCTAGATTCTTCAGCCTTCGATTAATACAAAAACAACGGTCATGCCTTTCCACCGAACATTAGAAAACAGAGGGCGGCCACAGGACAAGGTCCATTTCCAAACGGTCGGTTGTCTACCAATAAAATAAACTTCACGAGGCGTGTTTGGCTATGCAAATACTGATAAACTCACTATTCTATACACTAAAATAATGTGTAAAATATATTTTTTTGATATTCAACCGAATCAACCCTGTACAACCCGCGGCCCAGGCACGCCCTTTATGTCTCTATATCGTCAATCAATGGCTAATCTCCATGAATAGATAAAACTATTATATTAAAGTATCGCTAAGATTGATTAATAGAATCATTTTATTCACGTTTTTTCATTATTCATCGAGTTGCTTGACTATAGTTATGCTCATATGTGACTCAGGTTTAATATTGTTATTATGTGTTTTGTAAGGTGGATGAGAAATATGAGTGGTATACTTTTTATTTTTCATGAAATTTTTTTTTTCTTTGTGAAAGAAAGTAAGAAATGATTTTTTTTTTTTTTTTTTGTGTTTAGTATAAATAAAAAAGAGAAATGAAAAATAATTATAAATAATATATAAATAGAACAATTGTGCACATAGTTTTAAAATTCGGTCCGGATATCAACTTGACTGAGTCGATTGGTCACTGATTCACTCGTTAGATCACAGTGTAGAGAGATTGAGATCAAACTCAGATCAACCCAACAGTTCTGAAAAATATAGCATTATCAATTATTAATATTCAATGTATATAATGTAACCCACAAAAAAAAATTGCAACTCAATGTAAAAAAATATAACATTATCAATTATCAAAATCCAAAGTATAAAATATACAAATAAACAATCAAATATATATTGATAGAGAGAGAGAGTAGAGTCAGAGAGAGAGAGTATGAGTCAGTAGTATACCTGTTACTGTGTCCGTGGTCGTCATCGATCTGTTGCCTCAATGTAAATGGAGCTCTGAAGTAGCGAAGGTGAAACAACTTTCTCCTTTAAAAATCAAAATCGCAGTGAAGAAAGTTATAGATCTTTCCCTCCTCGATTCGAGTCTTTGTGCTCACAGTGAAGGTGAAGCAGAGACCAGAGGCAGGGAGAGACTGATGTGAGAGAGAGAGAGGGGTTGTTCGCTTCTTCGTGAAGAGGGGGGCTGGCTGGGAACGGGATAGGAAAAGAATGATTTAGGGTTGAAGGCAAAAATGCCCAAAAGTGCCTCCAAAATTAGTTTTTATACTAAATAAAAAAACTTGACCGGTTTAGTGAACTCGTCCGGTTTAATGATTTTTACTGGTTTTGTACGAGTCTCCGAATTTACTCTAATTTTGGTGCATAACCGATCCAATAGATGAACCGGACCGGTTTAGACAACGGTTTACTGGGTTGACCCACCGGACCATACCGAATCGAATTTTAAAACTCTGAGTTTGTGCATATTAAAAATACAAATTTAAATAACCATTTGAATCAATATAACTAATTTTTTATCTACGATTTCTACCAATTTAAAAAAATAAATTTTAATGAGAAAAAAAAAGACTAATATTTTATTTATTTATTTTTAATTTAACAATAAAAAGTATTCAAATCAATTTACGCACATTTCAGTTAATTTTCCCCTTTATTCAGTAAAAAACATAACTTTCACTTGAAAACTAAAGTATAAAAAATTCTTAAAATTTAAATTTACAACCTTTAAATTTGTGGTTAGTCTTTCATATGCGTACGAAACGAGTGGAAAAATGTAGAGGAAATGACGAAAAGTCTTTTTAATTTTGCAAGCATTAGACCAAAAACCTGAAATAACAGTTTCCGCCATTTATATTCAGCCACGTTTCAGTGGCATAGGACTGCCTATAAGTTCAACGGTCACCGTAGCACAACTTTCCACTTGCATCGAGAAACGACTACAAAACCTATCGCGGAGACTTCAAACAATCCAATCTCTTTACGCGGCCGCTACTTTTTACCTAATTTGCGATTATCTCTTCTTCTTCTTTTTCTTTTCTCTCTCTGTCTCTGTATCTGTTTGAATATGTGTAAAAATATCTAGATTTCTTTTGTTTGTGAATATTTAGGGCTATGTTTTCTGTTTCAATAGCGATTTAGTTTCTATCTATCGGTTCTGATTTGGTTCTGTCTCGTCGATTTGGTTCTGTTTCGTTGATTTGGTTTTTCTTCTGAAGATCTAACAGCTCGGTGAGTATTTTTAATTTGATAGTTGTTTGATCTGTTATTTATTTGTTCTTATAGTTTATAGATATGCTTGTTTTTGGGTTATATAGTACCGGTTATGTAGATCTTTAACAAATTAACAATGAAAAAGGTTTGGGCGCTGATAAGAAATTAGATTTGAGGAGAGGGTGTGTTCCTTATTGTTTATGTATGGTTAGAATATAGGGTTAAAAACTTGTGAGCATCTTCATGTTGAAAATTGTTATGTCCTTGTCTTATTTTCTGTTGTCTGATATAAAGATTGAATTTGGTCTCTGAATTTTAGATGGTATTAGATGCTACTCATAATCTCTGCTACAATGGGTTATGAAATAGCAATTAGGCCCATCTCCATCATTTGTGGTATTACTTGGTGTGTTGTAATTTTATAAAATACCATGAACTTTTTTTGCTATGATTTCTAATGATTGCTTCCATTCAGTAATTATTTTGCATGAAAACTTGTGAATATAAAAGTTAGAGCATGTTGTTCTTGTGGACAACCACAAATTATAGGATCTTGGAAAAAATTTGTGATGATAGAAGTAAATTATTATTGTATTCAAATTTGATTTATCAATTTTGGTTTTACCTGAGATTGATTCTATATCGGTGTTGTTGCATCCTTAACTTCTTAATTACTCACACTCTAATTTGAGATTGGAAAAACAATCTTCATTGCAATATTAGCATTGCTCTCATTTTATTGTGGCTATAGTGCATGTTATGAAGTAGTTGGAGCTGTATTTTTTTTAAGTGCGTGGAGGTACCAAATAGATCTACATGCACAACTATGGTCAATCCTGAGAAATTGTCTTCTCATTCAATTCTGTCTGACTTGTGTTTTAAACATCTTGCAGTTGATACATTGAAATGAGTCATCCACAGGATCCACACAGGGCTTTCTTCCCATTTGGAAATCCATTCCGAATGATATTACCTAAGGGCTTGTATCTCTCTCATAAGCTTCTGGCATTGTTGAATGCGTTTGAGGATACCTTGGCAGAGAGGATTAGGAAGCTTAAGCCAATAGACAGGGAAGATGTCCTTAGCTTATCATGGATGAGATTGGCAATGGAGTCTCTCTGTGAAACTCACAATGACATTAAAGTCCTCATTACTGCCCTTGAACTCCCTGTGTGTGATTGGGATGAGAAATGGATTGATGTATATCTGGACAATAGCGTCAAGTTGCTTGATATCTGCATTGCGTTCAGCTCTGAGTTGTCACGCCTGAATCAAGGGCATCTGTTGCTTCAGTGTGTCTTGCATAATTTGAATTCCCCCAGTCCAAAGCAGTTTGTGCGTGCTCGTGCTTCACTTGATAGTTGGAGGCAGCACATTAATTCAAAGAACCCAAGGCTTGAGAACTGTTTTGCCACCTTGGACAATCTTACCACAACTCTTAACCTACCTAAGGTGAAAAACTCAGCCAAAGGCAAGGTATTGATGCGTGCTATGTATGGAGTGAAGGTGGTTACACTGTTTGTGTGTAGTATCTTTGCGTCTGCCTTCTCAGGTTCAGCAAAGAGGTTGATGGATTTGCAGGTGCTTGAAACATGCTCGTGGGCTGAAGCTTTTACTGAGCTGCAGGCTTTTGTTAATGGCGGGATAAGAAATATGGTTTCAAGTGGAAGGGTTATGGTATTGAGAGAGCTTGAAGCAGTTGATATAACTGTCAAGAAATTGTACCCCATGATACAAGATGGGGTTGGACCTGTGGAAGCTGAAGCATTCCAGATTTCTATCTCGGATATGGGGAAGAGGACTGAGAAGCTCTCACAAGGTTTAGATGTTCTTGCGAAGGAAGTGGATAGCTTCTTCCAAATTGTTCTATCTGGACGCGATGCTTTGCTTTGCAACTTTAGAGTGGGTTCTGAGACTAGTAATGTAGAGGAGCAGCAAGTCTCGAGGTGAAGGATGATGAAGATAAATTCTCTCCTCTATTCACGTGATGGGTGTAGGTATGGGGATTTCTGTTATTTGTTTGGTAAAAATATACCAGGTTATCTAATGTGTGGTAATTGGTATAGTTTAGCCTTTGAGTTGTGGTATCTTCATATTGAAATGTTTAGTATGTATCTGGATTGTTGTGCAATATTAATTATATATATAAAAGGTATGTACTGTTGGCACAAAAATGTGTTCATCCTTTTGACCTCAGAATCATCTTTTTAAATTTATTGACATGTTTTCCATCATGTTTCTCTTGTTTATCTGCTGTAATGTTGAGGCTCGTGTTATGTAACAAGCTGACAATTTGAAGCTTTTTTTTTTTCCTAAATATGCACAACTATCGTTTTGAGGTAGCTTTCCGAATTTTGATGCTTACGATGTTGAAAAGAAAGATAATGGGTATGGGGTTTTCTGCAGCACTAAGTTGTGATTTAAATCATTCAATGGTAGGTATCCCTTGCAACTTGCTAGGGTAATAGATTGTAGAAAAGGCATGTTAAAGTGAATCTGAATATATAAGGAAGTTCACCCCCCCCCCCCCCCAACACACAAATCCATCCTCTATCCCTTACTTGCCAGCTTGATTGCTCGTCTTATTTACCGTTTGCTTTAGCAGGTGGTTTATGTCTGGCCCTTCGTAATGGTGTTGGAGTCTCGTGATTCTGGAAGATTTTGCTTTGAATTTTTTTTCCCCGTGCTTTTACATGATATGTGCTGTGTCTGATCATGCTATTTTTGTGGCTAGTTTGTTGTGGGAGGGAAGCTACTTTCCTCAGCCAGAAATTCTGCATGGAAGCAGCAGAAAAAGCCGGTCTGTTGTTTCCATGAGCTTCTGCTCCTGTGATACAATCCATTTGAAGGTAGGTTCCGCATTTGTTCTAACGTCTCTTGTGCTTACCTTGTGAAAATCTTTGTGATCCCTTCTATCACGAAAGATTGTAATGGGCACAATGATCAATATTCCAATTTGGAGCATACTTACGGCAAGCTCGGGAACAGAAAATTAAAAATACCGAAACACGGAAAACATTTCCAAATACCTCGAAATATAAAAATTTTTATTATCTCTGATTTGTTTCAAGTTTGATAGAAACCGAAATGTTTTGGTGAAATTAAAATTAAATTTTCATCTTTGATTACGTTGGTGTTTTAATCAATTACTTATGTCATATGGTGAACTTAGTTATCACCTAGCCATTGTTTTCAAACAAAGGAGTGACAAAAGTCTTAGAGGTGGTTCAGTGACGTAGATCTTGACTTTTGGTAATTTAGAGGTGTCAGGGACAATTTCTTATCACATTTCTTAAGTAGTAGTCACTTTTGTTCCTCTTTTAAGGACACATGTTTTAACTGAATTGAAGTTATGGTGGTTAGTCGTTAAATTTTAGAGAATAGTCGACACAAGTTTGAATAGTTTATAACAAAAAAAAAAAAAACAAAAAGGGACTCAAAGGAGTGACAAGAATTGGTGTTGTGGTTAGACTCCACAACTTGATGCCATTTTTTCAGTTGGTAAAACTTGCTACTGGTGTCGAATAAGCTTCCTCCAGAAGTGGTTTATAGCTTTTAATGTGGGATAAAAATGACACGGCCATAATACGAATTTAAAGTGATAAAAGCCGAATTACATAATCCCGAGATGACATAAGCAAGAAATGAATAGACAAAGTCGATCAATTGTAATCTTTTTTGATTATACCACACACCAGCAACAAGACAATGGATCGCATGGAGTCACAGCTGTGTGTACTTTTTATGTGTTTATGATATTTCCTGGTTCTCTTAATTTTCTGGAACCTTACCCTAGAATTTAATATATCACACCTACTGCTGAAGCATCCAATGATTCTTTCTGGCAATACGTAATCAATTGATGAGCTATGATCAGGGTTTAAACCTCATTTAGTAATGCAAATTGACTTGGGTTTAATGGGAACATTAGCCTATGTGGGTGGCGATGACTGTGGGCGAGGGCGGGGAGAATAGTCTCCGTCCCGTATTCATTTTAAAAATATTCATTCATTCCGTTAGTGGAGAATATTTTAATTTTCATCTATGTCTTGTGGGTAATTTTATATATATATATATATATTTTTTAGTCTTTCCTCATCTCTATCTTACACGAGTTTATAAAAGTATTATTGTATAAATTCACTGCCTAATATATATAATTCATCAATGCAAACGAAATGAATTTATACTGTTTTTTCTCGGTCCACTGCCGTCTCTACTCCAGGTGCAGTGTGTCAAAATGTTGGCCGCCAGCTCTGACCGACTTTTCTGGAAACTTTAATGCCAGCGAATATAGTTAGGCTTAGCTTGCAATTGGTCTCCTGTGGGTTCCATGTGGCGTATGCCAATTACAAGTCACAACTGTTGCAAAGAATTGTGGTTGAAAATCCATGAGAAAAATATATAATATAAGAGATGTATGTAACTTATTTCCAACAAATAAATATTATATATAAAGATGAGATTATAATTTAATTTAATAAAATAATAAAATAAAATTATTTGAGATCGGTTGCAAGATGAACACTTGCATTTTAGGATTGGTCATAATAATTTTGTCAATTGTTATAAAAATCCCTTTTAGTACTATATTCTTACCAAAAGAAATTGATTTCGTGGGTTACATTATTCTAAAGTTGGACCGTGTGGCCAACCTCGCAAGTCCATGGTGTGATAGGTGACCATCGTTCGTGATGTATAAAATTGACATCATCGTAAAGTTGTAAGATAGAAAATGAATATAATTTTAATTATATTGAGATTAAGCGATTAAGCTTGTTTAGTAAATAGGGTAACATGAGAGAACCGATTTGTATATGACTAATGCGTGATAGGTATGGTCACCCATGCTCTCAATTGTAAATAAATTAGAGATTATTGGTGCTTGAAAGTATAGCGTGGCATAAATCAATTGGTTAACTCAATTAATTAGATATAAATTATTAAAAAAATTAAATATAATTAAAATATTTTTTAACAGGGTTACGTGAACCCGGCTCACAATTCACAGGCCTGAATGTAATTCAACGATTACATGAAGATTCCACCAAGAAAAAGCAAGCCCCCAAAAGTCCGTTTACTTCACGGGAAACCATAGCAATTCCAGTTCAAAAGTTCACACGCATTCACACACTTTCTCTCTCTAGAACACACTCGCAAAAGTCCTCCATTCTTTGCCAAGAACGACCTCCCTCACCCAAAAACCACGACAATTGTCAAAGAGCTGTGGGATATTCCATAGCTACCGACACATACCCTCCAAAACCTCTTCAACTTTGGCTTTTTCGGTGAATTTCTGAGTTGGGTTTTGAGTCTTTATCGAAGAGGAGTGTGTGTCTATGGAGTCAAGTTCTGGTTCAAGTGACCATGGAAATATCAGAGGAGTGCCTACGCATGGTGGGCGGTACGTACAGTATAATGTCTACGGTAACCTCTTTGAAGTCTCCCGAAAGTATGTCCCTCCGATTAGGCCTGTGGGTCGCGGCGCGTACGGTATTGTTTGGTAAGATTTCTCTTAGTCATGGGTTGGAGCTAGTTTTGTTTTTTTTGGTTCTTCTTTATGAATTTACAATATGATTCAAGATATGAATTCATGCATATATGTATTGATCCCTATGCTTTGTATAACTATAGTAGTGATTAGAGATTGATGTTGGTTGCATTATTGTTCATGTGGGCTTTCAAGAATTTTGGAGATCATGCTTGATGTATGTAGAAAGGTTGATTTGTTTGTGTTGTGTGTTATAGTGTCATGATTTTATACGTATTTGTTGCTGAGAATTTAGAGATGTTGATGTGTTATTGTTTTTGTGATTAAGAATGTTACTATTGAATGCATATAAGATGGCGAATTTCTGTGGAATATCTAGTAAATGGAGTTTTAGGGTTCGTTTCACTCTTCTGGTAATTGGGTTTAATCTGTAGCCGAAGAAGGAGAAACATAATCTTGTAATTGGGTTTAATCTGTAGCTGAGGAAGGAGAAACATAATGAGAGCAAGAAGTTTGTTTGACTTGAGGTCAATCAAAAGTAGACATATTCTTTAAAGATGTTGATTTCTTCAATTTTGGTGATATATGCATATGCTATGTTATAATGAAGTGGCATCAAACTTGTGCATTTCTTTGATCCAATGGAATTTCCTTAATTTATAAGTCCATTTCTAATTGTTTGGTTTGTTTCTTGTATCTGTTATCCAATTCTTGTTTACTTTAACATGCTTTTGTTTAGCTGGGTTCAATTCTTGAAGCCGGCAGACATCGGATGTAAAGTTTGCTCATTCCTATACGTGCTCCATTTGTAACTTCAGAACTGCTTAATAGATGAACTTAAGAATTGCACTTGCACATCATTGCAGGCTGTGGGATGTGGTTTCACCAATTTCCATTTGACAGGAAAATTATTTGCAAAATCATATGGGCTAGTAAAATCCAGATTCCAGAATTCTGTTTTCCCCATTCCCACAGTTTTAGCATGTATTCATGTGCATCAGTAAGTCATGCATTACGAAACAATAACAATTTAGTGTAAGATTGAGTGTTGGAACTAGATTTGACCAATTTGTTTTTTTTCTATTACCACCACTTTTCTGGGGAAGCTTTTTGATTTTGAAATTGGTGTCCTTATAACTCGTAGACCACCTAGTGATACTATGCAGAATTGTAAACGGGAGAGTATATTTCTTTTGCATGCTGTGCTATTTCAAGGAATTAGGTTAGATTATGCCTGTTCTGCTATTTTACTTTTTTTTTTCTCTTTTTTATCAACAATGTGAAGGAGTGATTTTTTCGTTTGTTTCAGTGCTGCTGTGAATTCAGAGACACGCGAGGAAGTTGCTATTAAGAAGATTGGTAATGCATTTGACAACAGAATAGATGCCAAAAGGACACTGAGGGAAATTAAGCTTCTCCGCCACATGGATCATGAAAATGTAAGTCCATGATGTCAAATTACAAGTTCACAACATGATTAGGATATTTTGCATGTTCTCTTTGCAATTATTCTCCTTTGATTTGGTTGATTCTAGTCTGCCAGTATTTATGTGTGGAAATGTAACCTATTCTTCATTAATAATACTTCCCTAGTTTTGAGCAAGATATACAGTGGTAAGCTAGCAGGAAAATGCGACTTACCATGATGTTAGGATAACATGTATTTGACCCTTTTTATAGAAAGCTATCTTAATTTGGCGCAAACAAAACTGATGAGTCTGGATACGATTCTCTTGAATAAAAATTTTGGACATAATCAACCAGAATCATGGGAATTATTTCTTTATCTAGCCATTACAATTTTTTTCAAAACAATTTCGTTGGAGAGGTTTAGATGGTGTGGGTAGTAATATGCTGTGAACCGAAAAAAAAAAAAAAAAAAAAAAAGAGTTGGAGTACAAGTAATCTTGAGTTACAGGTATAAAAATTCACCTCTGGAAAATGAAATTCTATAACTGCTTATTCCTAAGAGTGAAACAAAATGCTTTATTAAATGGATACTTCATTTATTTTTATGCTTAAGTCCACCTTTGCATGAGGTTTTTTCTAACTTAGCCACTCCAGAAAATAAGAAAGGAGAAAAGCGAAAAAGGATCAGCACTTACATTCTGCAAGGACTGGGCTCTCAAGTTGTTTGTACTTGATATGGTTAGTTGTCTGGCGAAAACTTTAAATATTTATCTTTGATTTTTAAACTAGGTGTATGGTCCCATTCAGAGAGAGAAAAAAACTAGGAGTATGGCTAGTCAATTTGGGATATTTAATAAATATGAAGAAACTTCTGCATTGGATAAAAAGGAAGATATTATCAATGTAAAAACCTAGAGCTCATTAGTGTATTATATTCTTTCAATTTTCATAGAGCAGCAACATCACTAGAGTCCTAATTATTTCTGAGTGATCCCTTTAAAATAATTGGATATTAGACTATGTGATCAAGTAAGGACATTTGATGGAATGCACAACTGTTTGTATTGTTGGATAGTAAAGATGCAAAGGAACTGTCTTGATTGTTTCATTTTGGAACTATGAACCTTTTAGTGCTTCTGTGGCTGTTTATAATGAAGAGATAATATACTTCCCTTCTTTAAAGTTGAAGGCAAAGTGATATGCTGACTGCACCAATTTATTACTAATAGGTTAAAGTTAAACAACAAAATTTCTTGCATTCATTAATCCCTTTTTTAAAAGAGTTGAACTTTGAGCAAATGCCACAAGAACTTGAAATTCTAGAAAAAAATTTTAGTTGTTTATGATAATTGATCAATATTCATTTAAATTGTTTCTGGGATTGTGAATGGTCTTTTTTGTGCTGCTTTTTGGCTTATCATATATTTCTTTTAAATATTGATAACTTTTGATTTTTTGGTTTTCTGTTTTGGTGAAAGCATAAGCTTACTGCTTAGTTTATATGCCGCCGCAGGTGATTGCAATCAAAGACATTATACGGCCTCCACAGAAGGAAAACTTCAATGACGTCTACATTGTTTCTGAACTAATGGATACTGATCTTCATCAGATTATACGTTCCACTCAACAATTAACTGATGATCATTGTCGGGTTTGGCCCCACTTTCTTGTAGCATATGCAAGGCTTTACATTCAAAAGACTGCTACAGTTTTCTAGAAGTCAATATAAAGCATTGATAATAAGTCTTATCTATTTTGGGCTTTACCAGATTTATGGCTCTTACTAATTTCTATATAAGAGACAAATGTGAAACTTGCTGATCTTTTAGATTTAAAGATAACTTCGTCTTAGTAACCAGTCAGCTATTGGAAAGAAATAAGATGGTAGAAGTGTTACTAAGTACCTTCTTCGATACATGATGTTGAGAAACACGAGAAATTTATAAAAGCAGAGTAAAGGGACACAAATGGTAGGACTCTTCTAATAAGACTGCTAATTGTAACTGATAATATGCAATGGTAGGGACGGAATTCATCAATTTATGTAGAACTTGTCACTGAGAATAAAAGGGTCCATTGCACAAGGTTCATACCACTGCGGGGCCTGGGGAGGTTTACTTGTATGCAATCTTACCCTGGACACATTGAGGTTGTTTCTGCCACTTGAACCCTTGACACTTGGGCCATAATGGAGCAACCTTATCGCTGCACCAAGTCCCACCCTGTAGTTGTCACTGAAAATGTAAAAGCAAATTAGGTTGCTGGTTAATTGGACAAAGATGATGCAATAGTACTTTTCATCTTTAGGCGACAAATATGCTGTGGACTTCTCTATTCCGTTTCATTCACTAGAAGGTTACCCAGGGATTTTCATAATCATTAATCACCCCCTTCTCTATTGAGTATTGACCTTGTCCATGTGATTGATTTTTTCAGTACTACTTTTGCAGTACTTTCTTTATCAAATACTACGAGGACTCAAGTACATTCATTCTGCAAATGTCTTACATCGTGATCTAAAACCCAGCAACTTGCTCCTCAATGCAAATTGTGACCTGAAGATTGGCGACTTTGGGCTTGCAAGGACTACCTCTGAAACAGATTTCATGACAGAGTATGTTGTCACTCGCTGGTACAGAGCTCCAGAATTGCTGCTTAATTGTTCAGAGTACACGGCAGCTATTGATATTTGGTCAGTAGGTTGCATACTTGGTGAAATCATGACCAGACAACCCCTGTTCCCAGGCAAAGATTATGTTCATCAGCTGAGACTTATCACAGAGGTATGATGTTTTGCAATTAACTGCTGATTTTCCAAATTACAGAGATCCCTATTTTTTTTTTTGGCCTTTTAGTTTCATTTTTCAAAAAACAACAGTGTGTCTTTCATACAGTTGATTGGAAAAGCTTTTCACTTCGTAAGCTGCCGCTTATCTGAATTATCAGACAAAGTGATGGCCTAAAATCGCATTGGGTGCTGATGATTCTTCATTGCTAAATGGGTGCACTTCTGCTTCAGTTTTTTCCTTGTGACCCAGGTCGCTTGACTTTTATATACTTTTTGCCCTTTTCTGTTGATCCCACTCTTTACCAAATTACTCCCATCAGGAGTCAAACAAGTTTGGGTTTTTGTTACTTGTGACATGGTCAATATATGGGCTTTGTTAAAATAACAGGCCCATATATAAAAGCAAAGTTAAATGAACTATTGCTTCACTGTTAAAAACTTAAAATAACAGTTCTCTAAAAAAAATGTGGACAAAAATGCCACTTTTCTGCATTTTCTATTTGATAATCAGGGGCAAAAAATTATTCAGTGTTACGGTTTCCAGCACCAAACTTCATTCTGTCTGTGACTGTCAAGTGCTGGGGACTATTGCGTTCTCCCCTTCTCTCTCTCTCCCCCATCTACTACTCTTCAAAGGGTAGTTATATTCTATAGTTTTTGTATGAACCATTTTGTGAGAGACTTGTGCGTTAGGGGCGGCTTTGAGTTGAAGTACAAGCTGCCACCTGTCCAACCACTGTTACTGATCGTCATAGTGAATTTCTTCCCATCTTTGTCCATGGGTGTTGGTGTGAAAATGACGAATCACAAAAATTGTGTTTCCTTCTTTGTGGTTGTGCTTTGTTAGAGATTTTTTGATTGTGTACTTGGATTATTCTGGGATAATGTATGTTTTATTGGCTTCAATATTGATAATTATGAATCTGTGAACAACAAATATAATTAGGAGATTAGTCCATATGGTCATGAAGAACATTCATAGATTGCCCCATTAAAGATGAGAGGTATCAACTTCACCCAAGGGAAGAAAGGAGTTGGAGGGAGAGACTTGGAACATGAAATACTCCACTGTTCCCTTACATGTACCTATGTTTATGTTAAAAAAAAAAAATACCTATGTTCATGACAGCTGTCTTAGATTTGTAAAATGATCCATATTTTCCCAAATAATCAAGTTTTCCTCAAATAAATAAAAAACTTGCTGGTAATTACTTTCTTTGATCTGATCTCTACGTTTGTGGTTGATTCAATTTTTTGTATGAAACTTGAAAAACAGTGGAGATATTGTTTATAAGTTGATCAACTTTGAGTATGACAATATGCGGATTTCCTTCCTTTTATTTCCAAAAGCTCATAGGTTCACCTGACGATGCCAGTCTTGGGTTTCTTCGAAGTGATAATGCCCGAAGGTATGTTAGACAGCTTCCACAATACCCAAGGCAGCAACTCTCTGCTAAATTTCCTAATTCGTCCCCGGGAGCTGTGGATTTACTGGAAAAGATGCTTGTCTTTGACCCCAGCAAGCGCATTACAGGTATCGTGTGATTTTTTTTTCATGTTTGGGAGTCGTCTTGAAAATTGATCAGTAAAATATGGCAACTTCAGGTTTTAGAATTTTAGCGAATGATTTAAAACCTTTTAAGGATGAGCAAAGTGCAAAAGTTGGAAAGTCAGCAATAACCACATGCTGTTGTGACATTTCCTGCTCAAATCTGGGGGTTGGGTGGCTTGGGGTTACTAACTAATTATTCATTTGGTAGGATTGATACATTTTTCTGTTAAAGCCTTTTGAAAAGTCAGAGGCCATGTTTTTAGAGTTTCAAATGTGAAGTTTTTAAAAAGTCGGTGGCCTGAAGTTGCATGATGCAAAATGTCTACTTCCACACTGTTTTAACAAATTTTTCCTGTGCTTGTTCTTGGAGTGAATTTTGTTCTGTTTCTTTTTTATTCACGTATCTTTTTTTTTTCAGAACATTTAGCCTTCTCCATACTCTTAAGTGGCGCGAGTGGCTACCCTTTAAATTCTTTATTCATGATCTCTTTTTTCCCGGGCTGTTTGCAGTTGACGAAGCACTGTGCCATCCATACTTGGGACCTCTTCATGACATCAATGAGGAACCTGTTTGCCCAAGGCCTTTTGTCGTTGATTTTGAGCAACCATCTTGCACCGAAGAGCACATCAAGGAGCTCATCTGGAGGGAGTCTGTTAGGTTCAATCCTGACCCTACTCATTGAGGAGGGAATATGTGATCCTTTGATGTATGCAGTTAGACATATCCCAGAATACTGTACTAACAGTCATATTGATCCTTCAAGGAAATAGATTAAATAATGCAGTGGAGGTGTTGGGCTTTACATGAAAAATTGTTCTTGGAGTTCATTTGAGTTCCATTTCCCTTAATTACATTTGCTATGCAAATGTTGTGCTAAGGGGGTAGTAAGGAGCCGAAGCAGAATGGCTCAGAAGGGCTTCTTTTCAGCAGAATATCGTCAAACTGCCAATTCCTTGGTGTGTGTAGGTTCTTGGGTAGCAGGATTAGGATCGAGCGTTTGAGCTGGGAGCTGTTGGTCTTATGGTTCGATCTTCACAAGGATGTTCACTTAACTCTTACTTCTTTGCAGTTAGATGTATGTCTAAGTATACTGTTTTGTGAGTTTATAATAACGAACGATGAAATGGGTGGTAAGACATCTGCCTGGATCTTCTTGACTTTTTTGTGTAATGCTTTGTCTAGAGAAATAATATCATCACTGTTACGGTGGCCTTACTGTTCTTATGCCCTTGTATAATTCTGCACTTATTTCTCTAGTGGTGGTGGTGATGTTTTTAGTCGTCTGTCTGATAAAACAAGGACTGACACTTTATTTGTTGCTTGTGACCTATTACTGCTGTGGAAAGGGGTACTTCTTGCCACTATAAGGTCTGGGGAGGCATAGATATAGCTTGTATGAGACTGATTTCGACTCGAACTTGTGATGGCGTGTCAGGAAAACTCTCCGGTCAGATATCGATCATTCTTGTTAGATGAAGCCCCTGCAGTTCCCCATCCCATTTTATTGATGTTCTTTGGGATCGTTCTTTTCTTCAAACGGAGCGAACATAGATAGAAATCATACTGATTTTTGAAATGTCTTTCTGGATATTTCTCAATGTCCTAGTTATTCACGAAACATGAGAAGATTAATCATCCGTTTTCGAAAGAAATCGAAGAATTTATTGGGAATCTTATAAGATTTGTTCGTTCTTTTTTCTTTGATAGATGGCCTGAATTTCATTCGGGATTGAATCCTACTGAGAGGTCCACCGGAGATCAGGAATTGTTGAACAAACAACAGGATCTGTACATATATCAAGATAAAGACCAGCTGACGACAGGCAATAGTGATTTACAGAGTGTTGAAGCATGATCCTAATGTAGTTCATCCATAGATACTTTATTACAAGTTGATCACAGTTTTCATTTTTTCTGAACGATAAGGGTACTTGTATCTGATCCTCCACATATCCCGCGTGGGTAGGAGTCTCGTTCACTAGTATTTTTTCACTCGAACATGTTGATAGAATTCACGAATAATTCGTGTAAGAACACCTCTGTAACTCTACCGCGTCAATGGCTAGATTGTTCGCCGGAAAATCACATATTCCAACTCTTTCTGGACCCTGATCCGGCAACAAGCCACACGGCGGAGGAACCACACCACTGGTGATGCCCTGAACATCGGCACAAGTCCAAGGTACCTTCTTCGCCTTCTTCGCCAAACCAATCGTTACATTCGATATGCAAATACCAGTAAATGGATCACCGGAAATCCCCTCTAGTCTAGCTGCCATCGTCACATTCTCCGCCACCACGTCCCTGTAATTCACCCCCTGAATCACTGGTAACGCGTTGGGATCGTAGTGATTGTCAGCATGGGAGCCATAGTTTCCGGTCATCCAAAACACCCATTTCATTGTGTGCATTGTCATTCCCCGGACATAGATGTCTTTCACGTAGCCGCCTCGTCCCACGGCTGTCTTGATCCGGACTCCTGATTCTGTATGAATGGCTGTGATGTCTTCAGCTCGGACATCTTGGATTCCACCTGACATCTCACTTCCTAATGCAATGGCAGCACTGTATGGTGAAATACAGGTTAGTCTTCTGATGATCAACTGTTTTGTTGGCATACCGTATTGGATACCATACTCGTCCCAACCACTTTTAACTGCCACACAATCATCTCCGGAGACAATGTAGATGTCCTCGATTCTCGTGTTTGTGCAAGAATCTAAGAGAAATTATGATAAAAAAAACCCAATATAAATGGTCAATTCAACTTAATAAATCCTACCATCCCATTCAAATAACTTGTTCTAGTAAAACCATGGAAAGTGAATAGGGATGTCAGTGGCCTAGGGAGGGGGCAAAGGGAGTAATCTTCATCCCCATACTCCATTTAAAAATATTTGTACACTCTTGTTAGCGGGAGAAATTTTAATTCTTGGGACACCGTCTCGGCCCATAATAATTACTATTTATGATTTTAATAAAAAAAAAATCATAAAACATCACAAATAGATTTGCAAATGGATCAAACATAAAGACTCACAAAAATAATATTTATAACAAATGTGTGTTTCACTTAATTATTTTATTTGTTATATATATATTATGGGTTTAACGTGGGGAGGGGCGGGGATGAGTTTCAGTCCATCTCTTTCTCCATCCCTGCACAGATTTATATGGGTATTCTTGTATACGTCTACCGTCTAATATGTATGGTCCATCCTCAGTCCAAACGGGACGAGTTTGAACGAATACCCGTTTTTTTCCGATCCATTGTCATCCCTAAAAGTGAACAAATCAAATAATGAGGTAAATGCTATTGAAGGGTTAGGAAATCTCGAACCCGGGTTGATGCCATCGGTGTTTGGAGATGTAATTGGTGCAATAATTGTTATGCCTTGTATAAGAATGTTGCTGCAAATCAAGTGCACAAACTGTGTTATCTTTGTATGCAATCTTAAGCATGAAAAAGAACAAAACTCATGTTGATGCTTGTGGGGAAAATGAGAGAGATAAAACTGAAAACAAGTGCGACGACTGGGCATGAGTTGTCATACTTGACAATGTAGTGATACAAAAAGGTCGTATTAAATGCATAAGACTCTTGTTTATGGTGGGATTGTACTAAATAGGAGTAGATTATACCTGCTGTAAACAGGATGGACATTCCATGCTGGGGAGTTCACAAGAGTTAGATTGGAGATCTGAATATTGTCTGAATGCATGATTTCAATCAGGTAGGGTCTTGTGTACTTGAGCTTTTTCCTATGGAATTGCTGCCACCAGAGATCACCTTGACCATCTATTGTGCCATTGTCTCCTGATAAAATCGCCCATTTAAACGAAAATTAGGCACAAAGTTTATGAAGTCTGGTTAATGTTTTTTATCGTGTATTTCTTATGATTGCAAATTACCTGTGATAACAACATCAGTGAGATTTGTTCCAAATATGAGACTGATGTACCTTCCACCAGCTGTGTCCCTTCCATGACCATACGATGGTAAGGGGTCGATCACAGGCCATCCATTTATATCCTGCATAAATTAATATTATGATAAATAACTCTGAGCATGCCAAATTCTCTCTCGTGTGTTATGTTGTTGGAGATATAACTAAAACGATGTCTTACTATAATATTCCTTATAAACCTGCATGAAAGTGTAAATCCGTACGTCCTGAATTTCTCTCAGATATATTGGGCCTCTCTAACGCTTGTGTTCTGTGCATGTGGTGGGGTATAACTATAAGCTTATTCATAACTCACAAGCCTAATCAAAACTTGCCAATTAGCTTAATTTTCTACATAACTCTGCATAAGAAACCATATCCCTTCTTTATTCTTGCATATTAGCAGTTACAGCATATTTACTGTTCACATAACTCTGCTCAAAAGTCCATATCCTCCCTCTTTATTTTTGAATATTAGCAGTTACACCATATTAACTTTTCATACACACTGAAAATAGTTAAGACAAAACTTTGTGTATATAGTATATATACCCGAAATACTGTTAAAATTAGACATTTAACATTGGCAGCCCTTATAATCCCTATATACTATACGAATTGAGATCTTCTCTATTACATTTTCTCTCAATCTCTCTCAATGGTATATCGTTCACCGAGAATAACTCACATACCACTACTTTCTGCAGAATCAAATAACACCATACAGTAACTAGTCTTGGAAATAGTCATAGCATATAACAGAGAGAGAGAGAGAGGGAGAGAGAGATTAAAAAGTCCTACCTGGGATGCCAGGAGAACAGCATCCTTGTGGAGATAGAGAGTGAAGTGGCTAGTGAGATTGAAGGTCCCAGTAAGCCATTGTCCAGCAGGAACAAAAAGCTGAGCTCCACCATTATATGAATACTGGCTTAGCTGATTAATTGCATCTTTAAATGCTTTGGTGTTCAATGTTTTCCCATCCCCAACTCCTCCAAAATCGGTTATCGATGCACTGTGAGCTCTACAACTTAAGGCTAAGTAATCAAATGAGTCCTGCAGAACCCTGCCTTTTCTGCACTCAATTCCTCTTGGACTAAGCAATCCAAGCACCATCACCATTAACCAAATCATCTTCATCTCCTAAGAGAAGGAAAACCACAAAAAAGATTTATGCTTCCATCAATCAATATTATCTATAAGTATATCCCACAAAAAACTTGTTCATAAGATTTTTGGTTTCTTGAATTCAAATATTTTCTGGGACTAGCAATCATCCCAATCAGACGTCTTTTAGACTCGTGACTTCAACAAAAATCTTAGATACATGCAATCACTAACAAACATGAGCATCAGTTAAACTTGATCTTTATGCACCAACGATACTCAGAGTTTAGGACGTTTAGATTTACGTTTCACCCCTTATTTGATCACTGAACCAACTCGTGAAAAAAGAAAAAAAAAATGAAATGAAAGAATGGCATCACCATCAGTTAAACTTGATCTTTATGCCATTGTTTTGTTTTAGAAATGCAATGAAAGAATGACATTTCAGATACCAACAAAAAAAAGAAACTGAAATCTAAGCATAAAGAACTGGTTCTATGAAGAATATAAAGCAAATACAAGAACAGGGTATTGAAGTGGAAGCTACACTGATGTGAATCTTTGTTTGGTTAGTGAGAAAAATGGATGGGGTGAGAGAATATGGTGGATATGGACTTACTTGAAATCTCAGGGAGCTTCTCCAGAACCCCTCCATTGTTGAGAATGTGATATGGAATTTGTTAGGTGGTGATGCATATTTATAGGCCAAAAAAAAAAAAAGGGTCTAGGTAGCTATTGTACTCATGTGAATTTAATATTATGCATAAGATGTTTTTTGTGATGTGATTCTTAGAATTAATGTTTTTTCGAGTAAGGTGAAGTAAGTTCGTTTTAGTGACTAAATAGTTAATCCATTCTCAAGTACGACAGGAGTGTCCGAACCACTTGTATAATGGTTTCCTTCTGCATTCTTCTTAGAAGTAGGTTATTAAAAAGGTCGACATGTGCAAATATGCAATGTTATAAATCCCTTGATCTTCTCTCATTTTTTTTTTGTTAAACAATGAGAGGTATTCGGACCAACTTACTTATACATCGATTAATCTCTTTCTCAGTTCAGTCAAAAATAAATCATCCATGTTAGAATTAAGAAATTGATGAAAGATAAATTCCTCGTGACTTAACCCCAAAAAATTATTAAAATTCGAATTCAATACGTTTGAGGTTACAACTCGTCTTACTTATCATTTAAATTATTTGGTTAGCTCGATACATGAATGTATTTCGTACATGTACACAAGCTTAACAGAGAAAACTGTGGGTCTGTGACTTTGGGAAAGGAGATGATAGACTTTCCACCTTGGTCGTTTTCAGTTGTAAATTAGTTAGATGGGGGACACATTTCACTCAGCTTTTTGGGTGTTTCCATATTCAATCCCGTGACCCCTTTTTCTCATCCCCACCATTGCCGACCCACTTCACGGGTCGTCTATTGGGGTGGTCCCACAGAACATGTCCACTAATAAAAACTCACACACCTACTACAACCATGTTGCAATGGAGTAATACTTTTTAATCTCGGATCATATCATTTTATTTTCATATCGTCTAATTAACCATGTGAGATAATATATGGTATTATATGTTTACTTGTTTATTAAATGTCGTGTTTAGTGATTAGATGCATAATTCGGGAATCAAAAATTCATTATTGAATTCTATTATCTCTCGATCAAACTAATAGTTTGTATATGTTTTCTTTTAAAGTAAAAAATTCATTGGCAACAGTAGCATTTGCTTTTGGCATCACCTTGGCCACACCCAAATCATCCACATGTTTGACGAATTGCTTGTTTATTATTTGATTCATTAAGGTTCTTATAATTCATAATGATAGGTTTAGTTTACTCGACCAACCAAATAAAGATTTTCATTCTCTTAACACTCGAGCAAACCTACTTCACTTGTTTGTGAGATACATCTCCGCACACACACACATAACAGAAAAAATATTGGGTGTAACTTTTATACTTAGTATTTCGTGGTATAATCGTCCACTAGTAAAAAAATAAGTCAGCAAGTGAGCTCAACTAAAACTTATATTCACCTAGCCATATAATATATAATCATCCAATATTTACGAGAGAGAGAGAGAGAGAGAGAGAGAGAAATCTCTCCATGATATGCTTGTGACTTTAATATGTTGGTGCCTCTAGATGTGCGCATGCTCGTCGGGCCTGAATGAATAGGCGCACCACACACTCTTGCTTGAATTTTTTGACTATTAGTCCTCAATCTATGCCAACCCCTAGCTACCAATGTGCAAAGGTCCCAAAACCTCACAAGGTCATGTATATATACAAGCAACAGAAAGGGCAACAATCCCCAGAAAGTAGTCGAACAAATCTGTTCATATAAAAAGCCAGTTCATTACACTTTTTTGGGTTAGAGAAGAATTAAAATATACACAATCTTATTCTGATCGTTTCCATAACGCGAACTTGTGATATTCACGAATGAATGAGATCCATTTTCAAGAAAATAACAAGCGTGCAGATGAACCTAGCTTTGGAAAAGAGGTTATGAAAGCATCTTTCATTAGCCATTAGTGGGTCTCTCTCTCTCTCTCTCATAGTGCACTGCCACTGCACACGAGTGCCATTGGTGTCTTTTTCTTCAAGATTGTCTCATTGGACCATAATCTCTTTCTGGCTGCAACATGCTTTGGATTCAAGATTATACATACCCCAAAGTAGACCATGTTTGAGATTCTTATGTTCAAAAGAGAGCTTGAATAATAATGGCACAATATTTTTTGGTCTAGAGAAAACATTTGAGTAATGATAGTTCTTTTACCCATATTGTCGGGGCGTACATCTTGTTTTGAATACGTGTCAATTTATGATTGATCAAAAAAAAATATTATATTAAAAAGTTATTTTTCAGTAATATAGTTTAATCCAAACATAAATGGTATCAACGAAACGAGTTTGAATCAGATTTTAACTGATTTAAATTTGAATTTGATTTTAAAAGTTCGATTCATCTCTGACGGATTTTATTTTTATGGCCCATATCTATGTTAATAATCTAACATTTGATATGATCCGATCCAAATAACTTAATTAACCAAATTTTTAAAAATTATAGTTAAATTTTAAATAAATTTTTTTAAATAATTACTTAATTTTTTTAATATAAAAATATAAAAATAATTCATATCGGACCATAATCGGATCAGATATATACATATCTAAATCTGTAATCCATAAAATACAAGATATCAAACCATATCGAATTAATCGGATTCAAATTCGGAAAAAAATCTGATCCATTCACGGGTCTGGAGATGGCCATGGGCCAAGTTGTCTGCATGGACTAGTCGGCCTAGCCCAGAAAATATTAGGGGCCTGAGAGTTGTAGAACAAAGCTTGGGCCGGAATTTTAGCTCACAGCCCGGTTCGTGGAGCTTTATATCTGATGTGTTACTTTGGATTAATTACTATTTTGATCCCTCAAGTATACTATTTATTAATTTGGTCCATGATTTTTTTAATATGTTTATCTCTAATATTTTGAATTTGTATTAAATATAACAAATTTCTAACTTCGTTCCACATCAATAACAAAGCTAACTTTGTTATCCTTGTGGAACTTTGAATTATTATCATTGTTTTAACTTTTTTTAAGTCTTTAAAATTTTATTTAATTTTTACTTTTTGGTTTTGTATCCTCCTATAAAATATTCATATTATCCCTTAACTATGCACAAGTACCAATAATTTGTCATATTTATTATTTTTTTAATATTTTTATACATTTCTCTCTTCGGTCTTCATATTTCATAATTTTATTACTTTGAGGGTTATTCAAAATTTTTGTAGTAACTTCCGATTAGTTTTAAAAGTGTTAAGATTGGTCCTAATATTTTTAGAATTGATAGCAAGCTACCATTAATCTCAAAAAAAGTTATAAGGATTAATCTCAACTTGCACTCCAAAAGATCACTTGAATATCAATTTGTACCCTCAAAGTTTAAAAATATCAATTTGTATCTTGAAAGACATAAATTTATATCAATATGCATTTGGAGCTAATTGCACTCCATTTTTGCTGTTAAAAAAGTTTAGACTAATTATAAATTGTACTCTCAAAATTTAAATATTTTACATTTATGATTCAAACATAATGTCATCGATTAATGCTCATTAAATAGCTCTCAATTGTGTCATGTGGTAAAATTTTTGTGTCACGTTCAAGCCACTAAATTTTTTTTTTAAAAAAATTACAAAATACCTATTTTTTTTTACCTACAATACTCGTTAAATAGTTATTTTTAATCTATAATACCTGTTTAATCATGTTATTCGTATCTAACTTTAATTTGATCGGATAGTCAAAAGATTCATGTTTAATCTTAGACAAGAAATAACTATTTAACAAGTATTATAGACAAACAATTAGTATTTTATAATTTTTAACAAATTTTAAATATAATATTATATGAATGGTTATAAATGTGAAATATACGACGTAACACAATTGACTCGATAAGAAAATATTTTTTGTATCAAATTTTTTTATTGGCTCAAGCACGACAGAACACAATTGAGAGATATTTAACGAGTATTAATAGATCAATTTTTTTTTGGATCATAAATTTAAAATATTTAAATGTAATTAACCCAAACTTTTTTAAATGTAAAATAGATGTCTTTAAGGGTATAAATTGACATTTTTAAATTTGAGAGTGTATATTGAGACTTAAGTCATCTTTTGAGGTATAAATTGAGATTAACCCAAGTTATAATTTGAATTTTAAAAGTTATAACATGATCAAAAATATTTATTAGAAAACTCAAACATTTGTATCAAAACCCACAAAAGTTATAATATTTAGAGATATAGTACCAATGTTTTTTTTTCTTTTGAAAACCTTAGTCTTTTCGCTGTATGAATCACATAACTAGGGTTGAATCGAGCTATATATTCGAGTTTAGTTTGAATAGGACTCAACTCGAGTTTGGCTCGTATTCTTGAATAATTTTTTAAACTCGTTTAAAAAACAAGTCTGAAAAAGTTCAATTCGAACTTGTAAAATTCGATTCGTTTATATGTAATATAATCAAGGTATTCGGATTTGGCTCGAGTCCAGTTCAATTTGATTCAGTTCAAGGTCCACATATTTTTTAAATTTATTTAAAAAAATGAACTCAACAAATTCCACTTGCACTCGAAAAACTCTACTCGATTATTAACCCATCCCAAAAGCCATCACCAGCCGCCCACCTCGGGCTCAAACACTCTGATCTAGCAACGCCACCACTGCCTCACCGCTATTGATCACATAGTATCTTTTTGTCAAAATGAAGATAAAAATCTCACTACCCTATTCGGGGACGAGAGGAGGATGGTGGTGGTGGCCGGCTCCGTTTGTGTATCTATGTGCAGGAGTGTGCGTGCGCGCGTGTGTGTGTGTGAGAGAGAGAGAGACGACGAAGGTGGAGGAGGAGGAGGAGAGATGGGGTGGACAGCGGTGGGGGTGAGGCGTGCAGTGGTGGGTGACTATTTTTGTATCTATCGCTTTATGAGAGAGACAGAGAGAAAAGAGCAAAATCAGAGGGATTACATAGTTGATAATTGTACAAACCCAGTGCTAGTAAAACACAACTTCGTTTAGGACTCCTCCTCTTGGCAAAAGACTTTAGCTCTCTCTCCCCCTAATCCCCTTATCTCACCTTCGCCCTTAATCCAAAGCCTGTTCTTGGTTTAGGCCATGACTTGTTTACATAAATTTTTGTACGATCACTTTATTTTATATTTCATACTCCTCTTCTTAACAATATACACGAGCAGCCCACCCACTTGGACTCAAAACCTTTTGATCATTCACACCCAAACCGAATCATCATCTAAACACCATGAACATCCAATCCAAATCCACACAAAACCCTCTGAAAACCCTAATTCTAGAGACAAAACAAAGCTCCACCACATTGTTTTCTGCATTGCTGCTTCTGAAAAAGACTGGGAACATAGAAAAAACTACATCAAACTATGGTGGACCAACGAAACGCGAGGCTACGCATGGATAGACAAACCTGTAGAGAATGAGAAAGAAAAAATTACACTATTCCGTCATTGAAGATCTCTAGTGACACATCAAAGTTCAAGTACGGAAACAAGAATGGCCGTCACTCTGCGATACGAATATCTCGAATAGTGTCTGAAACTTTGAGGCTAGGGTTAAAGGATGTGAGGTGGTTTGTGATGGGTGACGATGATACAATGTTTGTGGTTGAGAATTTGGTTAGGGTTTTGGCGAAATATGATCATAACCAATTTTACTATATTGGAAGTTCGTCGGAGACTCACCGGCAAAACATGGAATTTTCGTATAATATGGCTTATGGTGGTGGTGGGTTTGCAATTAGTTACCCATTAGCCAAAGCCCTTGAGAAGATGCAAGATCAATGTATACAGAGGTACCCAAGATTGTACGGTTCCGATGATAGGATTCAAGCTTGCATGGCTGAACTTGGGGTTCCTCTCACCAAAGAGATTGGATTTCACCAGGTTTCTCTCGCAATCTTCAACTTCCTATAATTTTGTTTCTATGAACTTTAAACTCTCTCACGTTGGCTTATATTATGGAGTTTAACTTTCTCAGGTTAGTATTAATTCATTGAGCTTGGGACTATCTTATTTTTTTTTTTTTGACTAATCTCCTCTCCGATTCGATAAAAGATTGGTCATCTTTGCGAAACAAGAGTATTTATTACAGATAAATCTCTTATAACTGGCCCAAAGAATAGCTAGTGACTATCACCAGATATACATTGGCCTCTATTATCAATTGAGAGCACTCCATAGACAGTAGGCTATTTTGTATATAGTTACACTAATCGATTAGTCTCAAGTGTGCCAACAATTTGAGATATCTCTTAATTATAATAAACTAGTTCGATGATTATGATCCACCACCTTAATGTGGGCAAGCCAAGCTTTCCAAACGTTGATTTTGATCCCAATTTAGTGAACTAATCTCGAGCTTGAATGCGGGTATATTATTGTAAACACGTCAAATTTTAAAAACTAACATTACCTATTTGTCTCTCTTATTTAATACAAGATGCATTGCATAGTAAAATCTTCATTCCCATGCCTAAAAGAGCATAACAACCCAATATTCGAATCTCAATATAGGAGTTTAAGCTCGATTCATTTCACAAATAAAGGAGCTTCACCAAACTTAATTTGATTTCGTGTTAAAATTCTAAATTGTTGGTGAACAGTTGGACCTCTTTGGCAATGTCTTTGGCCTTCTCGCAACGCACCCCACCGCACCCCTAGTCTCACTCCACCACCTAGACGTGATCGAGCCAATCTTCCCAAATGTAAACCAGGTCCAAGCCCTCCAACGCCTCAAGGTGCCCATGCAGCTAGACTCAGCTGCACTCATGCAACAATCAATCTGCTACGACAAGTCCAACAACTGGACCATCTCAGTCTCATGGGGCTATGCAGTTCAGATTTTCCGGGGAATTTTATCGGCCAGGGAAATGGAACGGCCGGCAAGAACCTTTCTGAACTGGTATAGGAGGAGGGATGCCACTGGATTTGCATTCAACACTAGGCCATTTAGCAGAAATGGTTGTCAAAGGCCTTTTATTTATGTGCTGTCCAATGCTTTGTTTAATCCTTGGACTAATCAGACAGCTAGTGAGTATGTTTTGCAGAGGAATTTAAGTGATAAGTGTAAGTGGAAGATGGCAGATCCTTCTCAGATTCATAGAGTCCAGGTTTACAAGAAGCCTGACCCCAATCTGTGGGACAAGGTTAGTTCACTTTTCTGTTTTTTGTTTTTTGGAAGAAGTTGTTATATTACCATGAAAATTTGTTCTTTTTTGATAAAAAATGGCCATATTTTCCACCAAATATATATATATGTTAAGGTTTGTGAAGGTGGATTTGGTTAATCAAAAAACCTTTATTCCATAGAGAAAAGTGAAGGTGGATAAAAACGATAACAGTCTTTAAAATACGCACTTTATCTCACTTTAGCCTTCATTCTACATGTTGTATCATTTTAGTTTCTAAAATTTGTAGATGCATTTAAATAGTCAAACATTGATGGACGTTTCAATTAGTAGCGAAAAATGACGGGTGCCCATAATGTATGTATGAAATATCATTTTAGTCTCATTAGTATCAAATTTCTCCATTATACTGAGTTTAATGATTCTTGAAATTTCTAACAGAAAACACCACGAGTGGGTAACAAAATATGTATAATGAGATTTAGGGATAAGATGGACAAAACTAATAATTGAGGGATCAATGTTTCATTTCTTGGATACCTTAGAGATCAAAAGTGTACCTAACTATTGATTAACATTTTTAATTATAATATAAACGTCCATCATGGATTAGGCTATTTAAGCATAAAATTTTAGAGACCGAAATAACAAAGGAGAAAGCATGTGAATTAAAAGTGAGTCGGAAATACATATTTAATAACCAAAATACTATTTTTTTTCCCTTACTTCTTATTAGAGATAAATATTGTGATATTCCATGTACTAATGTAATTTTTCTTTCAATTAATGGTATGCTAAGAGAGTTATTTTTTTCCCATGTCTGAACAGTCTCCCAGAAGAAATTGTTGCAGAGTCTTGCCCTCAAATAGAAATGGCACCATTGCAGTAGATGTAGGTGAATGCAAAGAAGGTGAAATTGTTGAATAGCAGGGATGGAGGAGGACGAGGAGAGAGAGAGAGGAGTTCTTTTTTACTTTGCTCTCTTTGTTATAAATGTAACTATCCATTCGTTTTTGTCATCTTGGAAGCATAAGCTCACGTTTCCATATACACAGAGACCATAGTTAGGTTTGGAAAATTCTTCTTCATGTAAATGAAATAGGATTCCCTGATTGCAAATTGTTTTACTTAATTCTAGGAAAAATTGTCTCAAAGGTTTGTGCCCAATTGCAGTATTTCCTTTGCAGATTTTTTTTCGTTATGCATGTATATAATCATTCAATAATGTTATTTGAACTTAGCGACTACGAATGGGACTGGATTCAGGCATAACCATTGTCACAGAGCATGAGAAAGATGTGCAACGATCATCGCAAAAATCTTTGATTACTTAGAGACATATTGTAACACCATAATTTTTCGTTTTTTTTCGGAGACGTTAATTGATATAAAAATACTCAAATAAAAATAACAGAGCGTTAATTATCTCAATAAAATTTCATTTATCAAAATCATCTCCCAATACAAATAAATATCTCAATGTGATTAAAATATCAATTACATCGACATCTCCTCGTCTTTAATACTCTGATTATCTGGTTTCGATTTTTTCTCTAAAATCAAATTGAAAATATTAAATAAAGCGGAGAAGTATACAATATGACGAGGAAAAATATGCTCAAGGACATTGAATAATAAATAATCGAGTATCACAAAGTATATCAATCAACAGATATAAATATCATATTTGCATATCAGAAGTCATGTAGAATCTTAACACAGATCTGACACCTCACCAATCATCCCACCTCAACCCGATCCTACAGGTCTCTTGGCTGGCGATCCNAATATGACGAGGAAAAATATGCTCAAGGACATTGAATAACAAATAATCGAGTATCATAAAGTATATCAATCAACAGATATAAATATCATATTTGCATATCAGAAGTCATATAGAATCTTAACACAGATCTGACACCTCACCAATCATCCCACCTCAACCCGATCCTACAGGTCTCTTGGCTGGCGATCCATCGTTTATTGGCTATCACGATCTCGTATCAATATCTATAGAACACGATCAATGAGATGAAAATATTTAACAATATTCAATCGAAATTCTAAAATAATGATAGCACAAGTTGAAATACAAATTAGAGAATAATCAAATAAATACTCTTTACAAAAAAATTTAAGGAGAGCATATTGCATACCACTCAGGACCTCAGAATTATTATTTCCGTTTCATTATTCTTCTTTCTTTCAGNCGATCAATGAGATGAAAATATTTAACAATATTCAATCGAAATTCTAAAATAATGATAGCACAAGTTGAAATACAAATTAGAGAATAATCAAATAAATATTCTTTACAAAAAAATTTAAGGAGAGCATATTGCATACCATTCAGGACCTCAGAATTATTATTTCCGTTTCATTATTCTTCTTTCTTTCAGTTTGGACTAAAAACACCCACCAAAATTTGTTTCTCTCTCACTCTCTTCCTCCTTTGCTCTCGGCTTAACTCACACAAATACATATATATTTTTCTCCCTTCTCTTTTATTTTCCATCACTCACGGTTTCAACAAATTAGAAGACACACACACACACACTATTTTATGAATTAAACGCACACACATTTATNTTCTCTTTTATTTTCCATCACTCACGGTTTCAACAAATTAGAAGACACACACACACTATTTTATGAATTAAACGCACACACATTTATCTGCACTATTAATTACACACACCCACATTTTCTACAAAGTATTCAATACTAGCTTCTTCTTTTTCTTTCAAAGTCTTTACCCTTTGTTTCAAAGTTTTCCCGTGGGTGAAGACCAAAGCAACATAAAAGTTAAATATTTATATTTTTTCTCCTTTATTTTATTTATTATATATATCAACCACAAAACTTAAACATTTCTTATACTTTCACATCAAAACTCTTAATATTTTATACTTAAACTATTTCTAAAAATTTGGGATCTCACACATATAGAGATTAAATCAAATAAAATTAAACTAAGTTAAGTCTTATACCCCAATCATTAAGGATCGGTTACATATGGAGGCTTGTGCAACAAAACTAACGAGTAAAGCCGTAACCATCGATCGGATAAANATACTTTCACATCAAAACTCTTAATATTTTATACTTAAACTATTTCTAAAAATTTGAGATCTCACACATATAGAGATTAAATCAAATAAAATTAAACTAAGTTAAGTCTTATGCCCCAATCATTAAAGATCGGTTACATATGGAGGCTTGTGCAACAAAACTAACGAGTAAAGCCGTAACCATCGATCG
Organism: Ilex paraguariensis; assembly: GCA_963454935.2. Taxonomy (NCBI): domain Eukaryota; kingdom Viridiplantae; phylum Streptophyta; class Magnoliopsida; order Aquifoliales; family Aquifoliaceae; genus Ilex; species Ilex paraguariensis. Next base: position 391,050 of record CAUOFW020002903.1, read on the forward strand.
GATAAAGGAAATGTGCGAGTTGAACGTTCTTATAACTTATCTTGGTCACCCCATCCAAGTTTGAGTCACAATTCATTCTTTTTCTCTTCATTCGCCCTCCAACTCAAATAATAAGCCTTTGAACTTTACCACCACTCTCCCAAAACATCTTTCTACTTTATGACTCCTTGCCCAACACCGTTACGAGTGCTTGATGATTGTTTATTGTGGCTCAGTTTGACCCATATATGCCTTCACTTGGGAAGGATTGTCAATTAGGTCTTNCACCCCATCCAAGTTTGAGTCACAATTCATTCTTTTTCTCTTCATTCGCCCTCCAACTCAAATAATAAGCCTTTGAACTTTACTACCACTCTCCCAAAACATCTTTCTACTTTATGACTCCTTGCCCAACACCGTTACGAGTGCTTAATGATTGTTTATTGTGGCTCAGTTTGACCCATATATGCCTTCACTTGGGAAGGATTGTCAATTAGGTCTATCAATAGATTGGATTATGTCATATCTGAATCCGATTATAATTTATGTGATTCGAATTTAAGTATTTGACGGATTTGAAATTTTAATTCATATCTAAATCTATTAATTTTTGGAAATTCGGGCCAAAAAATCTGATCTGATTATTTACAAAATAAAATTAATATACAAATATCTCATAAATTGCATCAGATTCAACTACACAATGAAAAAAATCATAGTTGCTTATTCTTATTTGAAGTCTTATCAAGCAACATAAACTAGATCTATTAACCACAATGTTTAGTTACAAATAAAGAAGAAGAAGATGGTAAGGAAAGAATGTGGGAGACGAAATAATGTCGGTTAATATAAAATCATGAGATATAACATATGAAAATATAAGATATATATATATATATATAATTCGGGTNCGGTTAATATAAAATCATGAGATATAACATATGAAAATATAAGATATATATATATAAAATTCGGATTGAATTTTAATATATCCAAATTCAAATTCATTAAATATAACATAACTTATTCGAATTCAGATTCAAATCGAATTTAGAATAAAATTCAATCCATTGAAAGGCCTATTTCCAATCAATCAAAAGCATAGAAACAAATAATTAACGAAACCGAATTCATTGAATACGAAACAAATAACTATAATTGGAGGTATAATATAATAAACGTAATAATTAAAGGTATAATGTGAGATAATATCTTGTTAAGGGGTCAAAAGTATAATTTCTCCGAATTCTAATAAGAGTTGCCAGCCTGGTACCATGTAGCACTCTACCAGGTCAAGGCTCAAAGTCTGGCCTCTGTGGGCCCATACGCGTTACAGCCACAACCACACGGCTATCTTCTTCGTCTTCGTATACAAAGAACACAATAATCAATTTCAAGAAAGCTTCAATTCAATCTCTTTAATGGCGATTCACAGAAACCTTTGTTTCTTTTCCTACATCACCTTCTCTCTCCTCTACTTCACACTCGTCGCTTCCTTCTCTCCCACAGACCATTACCTCATAAACTGTGGGTCCACCGATCCCACCACCGTTGACATCGACAACCGCCGATTCACCGGCGATTTATCCGAGTCAGGATCTCAATTTCTCTCTGCAACTCGAACGATTTCGGTCATTGACTCAAGCCCAGTTTCGAACTTGTCCCCAATTTACCACACTGCAAGAATTTTCACAAGACCATCGAAGTATTCATTCAAGATTAGAGACAAAGGGACCCACTTGGTACGTTTTCATTTTCACGGATTCAATTCGTCGAAATTCAATCTTTTGGATGTTCAGTTGCATGTTTTAGCTAATGGGTATGTGTTATTGCACGATTTTAGTATTGAGAGCGCAGGAAGTTCCATAATTAAGGACTACATGATATGGGTTGATACTGAAATTCTTGAGATTACATTTATGCCATCGAAAAAATCGAAACGTGTTTTAATTAATGCAATAGAAGTGATTTCTGCGCCGAAAGATTTGATTGCCGATGTGGGTCAGTATGTTAGTTGTGAGAAAAATGAGAGAGTTGGTGGGTTGATGAGAAATGCTTTTGAAACTGTGCATAGGGTTAATATGGGAGGTTCAAAAGTGACCCCTTTCAATGATTCTTTATGGAGGACTTGGGTTCCAGATGATCAGTTTTTGAAATCGGGTGATGGGTCAGAAGTATTTTATTTTGGTGGTCGGATTAAGTATCAAAAGGGTGGGGCAAGCCGTGAAGTTTGCCCTGATAATGTCTACAACACTGCCAGACTGATTAGTAGTTCGAAGGATTCGATTCCTGACTTGAACATTACTTGGGCGTTTCCTGTGGTTGAGGGATATAAGTATTTGGTTAGGATGCATTTCTGTGACATTGCAAGTGTTTCGCTTGGTATGATATTTTTTAATGTTTATGTAAATGGGAATTTGGCATATGAAAATTTGGATCTCACGGCAATGACGAATGAACTGCTGGCATCTCCTTTCTATGCTGATTTCGTGGTTGATTGGGAGACTTCTGGGGTTTTGGCCATAAGTGTGGGACCTTCGAAACTGAGCAGGCCAGATGCCATTGATGCTATCCTTAATGGGATTGAGATAATGAAAATGAATAATTCCATGGGCAGCCTTAATGGGGCTGTCACAGAGGAATCGGTTGTGACAAGCTGGCCAAAGGGAAATAATGGTGTTTTACTTTCTTTGATTGCTGCAGTGTGCTTGTTGCTTACTGCGACTATAATTATGCGAAGGAGAAGTATTGGATTTAAGGATGTCGTGGCATGGTCAGCATTACCTGTGGATATTCCTGATGTCAATCTGAAGAGTAGCAATAAATTGCCAGCCAGTAAAGTGTGATGCTTTAAAAAAATCAATGAGTCTTTTGTTGTACCATATACCTTGGGCATTTTGTATGAAACATGCTGCATATCCGTTAGTAATTTAACTGAAGATTTTCGATCGTCAAAGGAGCTCTTATCATGAAGGCCCATGGCCTAGGTTGACGACCTCCATTGCACTTAGGAGGGGCGCCCGCCTAAGGTCTACCCAAGTGGTGGAGCCTACGTCATAATTTGTGGTAGTGGGGGCCTGTGTTCGTGCGGCCCCTAATGTGAAAAAAAAAAATGTATGTAGAGTGTTGTTTTCTTCAACTGTGAGTAGGCTATACTTACCTACACAAAAGAACTACCTGTGCTTGTTGATTCTAGTTGCTGATTCCTGTTGCACTTGTCATTTGTAATATTTTTATGGTCTTCTGTATGCAATTGAAGTAGGCGGCAGATGGTTCTTCTATGGGTTGAATATTTGTATGCATTGTAGAAAATGAATGTTTATTTTTACTTTTATTCGCCTTGTCATATCTTTTTTTTCTTTAGTGCATGTTTAAATTTCACAGTTGTTATTAAATTATTTGTAACATCTTGATGTATTTCTAGATTTGAGGGTTGAGATCGCTTGTTCATTCAGAATTATGCACATTGTTTCTAGAAGTTTTGTCTGAGCTTCCCTCTTGTTAAAGGATGTCGTCCCATATAGTTTCACATGATTGGGCTCCTGTTGTTAGTTTCTGGTCCTTCTCAACTATTTACTTCCTATCCTGTCTCCTTATGCGTTTGGACTTTGGAGAGCTATAATAGTGTTTCACTAGTCAAGCTATGCTCATTGCAGCAATAAGTAAGCTATATATGGTGACAGCTGTTTCCCCCGTTTGATTTGCATGGTTGCTTTAGATGAACACAGTTGAGCTTAGTATTGTGTAAATTTATCTTTGCTCGAACTTATCTATGCTAGCCTGAGTTCGAACTGAGCTTGACATGGATGACTGAACTCCCCTGCCAATAAGTTGATGTGCTAGGGCTGGCCTTGCTTCATGAAACAGCTATAGCTTCAGCTTGAGCTAGGCTTGTTGTGAACTTAATCTCTAATGTCATTGTGTTTAAACCCGTAAAAATCACAAACAATATTAAAGTAATACAGAACAACATATCTATGGGGATCAGAAGTGTGAAATAAGGATCACAAAGAAGGATAAGAATTCAAGGAACTAACTAATGATATTAGATTATCCTGGAAGCATGAAGATACAGAGTAGAAGCAGATGCTAGTGTAGAATTTTGACTCTGATGCTAGATATTGAACAGTAAGGACAAAAATGATAGAAACACTCTTCCCCTTCCCTTTCCCTTTCATGCTAGAAAGCTTACCTAATGTCCATTTTCACTACTAGAGTGCTGTCATTTTCGTCGAGTCTCTCAGATAATTTTAAGGTTGGAGTCAGGTAAGGTCGAAATTGGTAGAATACTTGGGGTAACTTTGTTGGGTTCCAGTTGTAATTATTCATCTGGAATTGTTGGTTGTGAGGTTTCATGATGTTCATAATCCACAAACACATGAACCTTCATTTTTTATCGACCACACAACTATCCTCGTACCATAATGAATTAAAGTTGGGCTCGGGTGTTTGAAGATCAACTGATTCATTTAAGCTCTACAGTCTACTCCTTTATATGCTCTTATTCATGAGCGCGGTTATCTTGGTAGTTGAATCAGTCTTAATGAAACTGGAGCTAATCACAAGCCATCTTTCCATGTGTAATGAAAGCCAAGAAAGTTGGTTTTCTTGATTGCTTGTTCAATGTGTGGTTCCCTTTATTTTAACTGATCGATATCTGTACCTTCTATTCACTCATGGAGCTTAGTTGAAATCTTAATCTTCTCGAATTGTATATGTCTTCTGTTGGCTTTCAGTTTTCTTTATCTTAAAAAATATGCCATTTTTCATGAAAGGTGGACTTTAGTTACAAATGTTTTCATTTTCCTACGATTGTCATAGATGCGAATACAATTGAATCCTCATCATGATCAAGGTAAAGGTAAACTTATAATTTGCTTGATAAGTTGTATTAGAGTTGATGTCATTGAATGATATTTTCTTGGATCCTTTTGGGTGCAGCTTAAATGATAGGACGGATGCCTTTGTTATTGGAGAAATCATTTCCGAAATGTTAAATGGTTTACTAGTATGCATTTTCATTGCTTTTTGCATGTGTGCAAATATTAGGGCCATAAATAGCGACGCATTTATTCTTTTTATTACCAAATATTCTCATCTAATGTCTTAACTTTCATGCTTTAGCTAACCAAGTTAGAGATCTTTGGTTGGTGCAAGGTTTAAATGCAGCTAAAACTGTTTCAAAAATGTTTGGGATGGATACTCGAGCGAATCTGGGAATAGTTATCATCGTGCAGAGAAAGTGGAGTTCTTGCGTAGAAGTTTTTTTTTAGCTAAAATATAAATTGAGATTAAGGGAAAAGAGGATTACAAAAGAAATAATCAAGCATCAAGACTCAATTCACGCCCGAAGGTCTTACAAGGTAATTCTCAACCTAGACTATCTATGTGCATCTCATAGGGACCAAGCAAGCGAATAACAAAAGGCCAACAAAAAATATAGTTCATCCCGTCATTTGTTCCTTCTAATGACAACTCTTGCTGACGATTTTGGCCCTATAGCTTTCCTGCTAGAAGTTGTTTCATATCCTTTAAACATTTTTGTTAATGCAAGTCTAGCAGAAGCTAATTCCATGGAATATTCGTCTATCAATTGGTTCGACATTATCCTGGGTTGCTTTTGGTTGGCTTTGGAAGGCTTCTTGTTTGTGTTCAAGGCCCAAAGTTACCTTCCTTGTGGTTAAAAAGATCGTGTTCCAACCTCTGTTGCTCTTCTATTCCTTGTTGAGGATTTATGAAGGAATCAACTCCAACTTTACAAGCTTTAATACTATGACCAAGTTGACCACATGCAAAGCATATTTTCTTGAGACCTTCATACATGACACATTGCTTGTGATGGCCAATGAAAATATGTGAGACATGAGGCAAAGAGGTACTAATTTGGACACATAACCTTGCGCAAATCTACCTCTAGATTTGTCCTCACTACTACTGTCAGTCTTTATCAGCTTTCCTATCTCGAGCCCAATTTTCTCAAGCACTAGAGAATCATAATATTCAATGGGCAAACCAGACAAGCGAAACCCATACTACCGTAGTATTAGCTTCTCTGGCAGATGGTTGGAACTCAGGCATTTATTCTTTTTATTACCAGATCATCTCTTCTAATGTCTTCACTTGCATGCTTTTGCTAACCAAGTTAGAGATCTTTGGTTGGTGCAAGGTTTAAAATGCAGCTAAAACTGTGTCAAAAATGTTTGGGATACTCAAGCAAATCTGAGAATATAGTTATCATTCTACAGAGAGAAAGTGAAGCTCTTGCTTAGAAGTTGGTATTGAAGTTGATAGTTTGTGTTTATACACTCAGTGGACCTTCTATCATTTGTCACATATCTCATAGCTTCTGGATGTTCCAAAAGTGTATTAGTGCCTGATTAATGAAGCACACATTTAGACTGTGTTGTGTCTTACCTTTGGACAGAATTGTTGCGGTTTTCCCACGTTTATTTTCAAGAATATGATTATGTGCTGCACAATGGTCCCATTGTATTATGTCGGATTTGTATTGTGATGGGTACATATTATTTGCGTTTAGTTGAGTTCTTCTCATGTTTACACAGGTTTGTCAAATTATTGACAATTATTTAATAAGCGAATCTAGTGGATTATCCGTTATTTACCCGGACCCTTTATTCATGGTTACTGACCAAGAAAAAAAAAGCCTTAGGGGGCAAAGAAGAGCACTTAGAGATTATCTCAATAAACCCTCATTGATAAGATTATGAGACTCTTAATCGTGTTCACTATTCTTTTCAAAAATGAACATAGTTAAGTTAACATAATAGTCAACCATCGAATTTCAATATAGATTTTAAGACTTAAATCTCCCATTTCAAGATGAGAGATTCAGTTGATATCTCACTTAACCAAATCGAGTTTCACTCGATGATATATAGAAAAAAAAAAAAAAAGGAGTTCAGAATCTCTCTAAAGTATAGCCAATGAACGTGGGTGGGTGTGCGCCGCCCTATTCCACAGGTCACAATAGACACCACTGAGAGTTCTTTTAGTCGTCAAAATAACTCTCCACTAGCCCCTTGGGGAACCAAGCATTGAAAGGGAGATTCAATGTATGACCAAAAGAAAAAAAAAAAATAATTATTTTTCAGGAGCATAAATTAAAATATTTTGAAGCTACAAAGAGTTATTAAATTGTTAACGCCACATAATACATAGAGTTGGTCCGCTTTCATAAATCATCAATAATACTAGGGGTTGTTTATGGTACTAAAAAAAAAATTGTGAGTGTTTATCAATTATTATAACAGTAGTAAAAATATTCACAACAATGATAATATTTTTTTTTTTTTTTAAAATAACTCACAAAAATTATAAAACCATCAAATAAAATAGTAAATTTTAGAAATACGACATTAATTTAATTTTATTTTTTTTGTGGATATTGTAGTCAAGTTCATAATACTATTAATAAAAAAATAGCACTAAATTGATGGACCAAATGGATTAGATGTTGCCCACCAATCAAAATTCTTACTAAGTTGGGCTCTCTTTCTTCTCAAATTGAAATTTTAAAGTTGGATGTTTCTAGCCATTAGAGCAAATTCATTAAGAAGCTAATGCACATACAAACAAACAATGTTATACACATCAGCCAATGGACATGTGTTGGCACACATCAACCACACAGACTACCACATGTATGATTCACAAAAACACAAGCCTACACGCATCACAATTGTACAGTGGTTACACTAACACATAGTCCCACACAAATAGGATACTCCCCAAATTAGGGAAAACCTTTCGGGTTTGATAAAAAAGGAAAAAAAGAAAAGAAAAGAAAAAGCAATTGAATTCTTGTACGTTATACTATGGTCCCATTTTTTTCACTTTTCAATATCAAACCCTAATTTCAACCCCGAATACTAAATATCTCTATACAACTGCTAAATATTTCGGGTGAGTTGGGATCGACCCACCCGAATTACTCCATCCCACCCATTAGTGCTCTCTACTTGGTATATTAATAGAAGACCTAGTTGAATAACGTGAACTTCACCTTAAATCCATGATAGATTGATTGAGATCATGTTCATTTTTGATCTTTCATTTAATTTCACCGAAAAATAGATTGGTTGTTATAATTTTAAGTAAGACCCATTATTCATAAATGGGTCTCTCATCATCGATACACGGTGAATAATCTATTAGTGTCTGAATATGTAACATAGAGAATCTAAATCGAAAGATCTGGATGATTAACATTTAAAATGAACACTACCCTCAAGAGCAAATTGAAGTGCCCCAATCTATTGACAATCACACAGAGTTACTTGCGCAAGTATACAAGTGCTTTTTAAGCTTCATGTGACGTGCAACTGTTGCATGAACCATGCAATGGATGTAGAGGTAAACCCATCTGCGTTTTGCAAGGATAAGAATGGTTGACTCTCACGCAATGTCAATTTGATCATCATAAAACAGTTCATTCGTTAATAAATTGAGATTGCAAGTTTGAATTTCACAAAAGATATATAGGGGACCCAAGTACACATGATTTGTGGATATTACATACGTCCTGACTTTACATAGCTACCCCGAGTTAAGAAAATACATAATAAATATGAGTCTTTGTCATGAAAAAACAAAAAAAGATGTTACACGTAATCTTATGTAAAAAGGGATGAGTATGCCCTTTAACAATGTAGTGGGACATGAATCATGCTTCTTCATGGATTTTGAACTCCACTTGCTGGTGTACTTCTTTTTGAAATATTATTTCACATTCCTCCTTATAAATATGGGCATTCCTTGTCACATTCCATCGGTAAGCTTTTCGAAAAATAGTTAAAGAGGGGAGGTGAGAGAAGGAAATGGATTCAGTGGCGGCTAGCAGAGCACCACCTTCTCAGGGAGGAATCAACGCGGTCCGAGCAGCAATAATGGTGGTGCTGGTGGCTGTCTTTACTGGGTATCTCCTCATTTGGGTCATGACACCAACGAATGTTTATAGGCAGACGTGGTTGCCAAACATTCGAGCTCGAACTAACACAACTTACTTTGGAACACAAGGTTAAGATTCAAACCTTTGATCATATGGTTCACATTTTTTTTTTTTTGAGGGGGAAGGGGAGAGGGAGGAGGATTTAAACCTTTGACCTCAAGAAGATAAAATCTTCATAAGGTAAGGAGTATAATTGGACCAAAGGTTTATTGGTAACATATGGTTCGCATTAGCCCCTTTAATCTACACTTTTTTCATCCTGAACTTCTCTCCCTCTCTCTCTCTACAAATATGTGTGTGTATTATATGTGTATATATCTTTGATGCATTGAACATAGATTGTGTTTACAGGTGCAACAATTCTGATCTACACATTCCCAGTTCTGTTCATTGCTGCCTTGGGCTGTGTTTATCTCCATTTGGGAAAGAAATTAAGTGACAACAACATGGAAAGGTATGGACAGGTCTAGTTATTAGTTGTTCATATGTAGTTATCTACAAACACAAAAACGTCCCTTCACACACGTGAGATAAGACTGTACATTTGAGTCCTGCAGTGACTAACTTGAATGTTTGTTTCCAATGTTCAGCAACACCGAAAAACGTCGACTGGCCATATGGAAGAGGCCGGTGATCATCAAAGGCTTGGGGATAGTTTCTCGGATTGAGCTAGCCTTTTTTGTCATGTTCATTGCACTCTTGGTTTGGTCCTTCTCGACGTACTTGCATATCAGTTTTGCTAATATCACCCCAGAATCAGCAGCAGAGAGTGGCGAGAAAGTGTAAGAACAAGACACCAATTTATTAATGTGACGATTCCTTATTGATTATATCAAGAATAGAGCTGCAAATTAACTGAGCTAGCTTGGGATAGATTCGGATAAAACTCGTTCATGNTGACGATTCCTTATTGATTATATCAAGAATAGAGCTGCAAATTAACTGAGCTAGCTCGGGATAGATTCGGATAAACCTCGTTCAGGNATAGAGCTGCAAATTAACTGAGCTAGCTTGGGATAGATTCGGATAAAACTCGTTCATGTTTATTTGTTTATCAAATTAACCAAGCTTAAGCTCAATTTCAAGTTCTTTTAATAGATGAGTCAAGTCCAAGCGATGACTTTTTTAACTCATTAGGCTCGTAAACATACATATATGAAATGTTTGATACGTATAATATGATATATGTCAGATTTATATCATTCATTTGCATTCCTACCAAAATACTAGATTACATCATTTTAATGGGATAGCCATGGTGATTTTAACAGATGGGAAGCTAAGTTGGATAGTGCAGCTCTAAGGCTAGGGCTTGTGGGCAACATATGCCTAGGGTTTCTCTTCTTTCCGGTGACCCGCGCCTCATCGGTGCTGCCACTGTTTGGTCTTACCTCGGAGGGCAGTGTCAAGTACCATATATGGCTTGGACACATTGTAATGACCCTCTTCACGGCTCATGGAGTCTGCTACTTCATCCTCTGGGCTGCCACACATCAATTATCAGAGGTATAATCAACCTATATTTTTAATGCCTATGCATAACAATATATATATATATATATATATATATATATATATATATATATAATACATACACACACCACTGTTTGATGGGTGTATTATCCAGTCAATAGGAATTTAATGTGTTCTCGGCTGTTACTTCTCTATTCTGAAGCTTTTCTAGAAACACCATGACCATATAATTCACACTTCTGAGTTGAATGCATACAATAATAAACTCGACACGATAAGAATCCGGATATGAAAAGATCAACCAGCTAGGATAGTAAGAAGGATTGTTTTGTGTTAGATATTTTTTTTGATCTAGTATTGTATGATTTGTTTAGAACTAAATAATTTCTTCTTGATACTAAAATAAACGAACACGATTCTAACCCAAGATAATACAACTGAGATATAAGACAATATGAACATGATATCACATAACTCGATTAATACTTTGATTTGCATCTACTTTTGAAAAGAATAAGAAAAGAAAAATTAAATAGTTCTATTAACTCATTCACACTATATTACATTGTAGCAACTAATTTAAGGTTTTTGTCAACATAACATAAGATAACAAGTGGGATTTAGATTCTTTTTAATATACTTTTCTCTAAATTCTACAATGATAGATTTTTAGTAATGAATTTAAGTATGGCGCATTATATATTGAGAAAACTTGAGAAGACAAGTATTGGGAGGACTTATATTCCTCTCAAGCTAACTCAAATGAAGAAACTTTAGAGTTATTATCTCGGGTTTTCAAATTAAACTATCGTAAGATAATCGTGACTTATTTAATACGAGTGATTATTACAAACGTTCGGAGTTATAATTACCCAATGTCCAGCGCCCACCATGTGACAAGTTGTTGCTTCGGACATAATCCGATAACTAACAAGAAAGCAAAAGGTTATGTGTGTTGTTTCAATTTCGTTGTTGCTGTCGAAGCTTTTTCTCATAACAATTTTTTTCCCATGCATACAAAACGAGTAGTGCTAACTAGTCTTTGTTTGTAAGAAAAGAAAAGCACTTTTAGTTGGATGGTCACGATCATCTAGAGCTGGTGGTTGGACTTTAGGTTAATGGTAGGCCCCATTAGTGATTTGGGTGACTCGTGTACGGTGGAAGTGATTTGCTTGATAAACCCACGAAGTGGAGCTGCTTTGCCTTACAGTCAACCACCACAGTGACCCTAATGGTCCATATATAAAATGCCTTGAGTTGGCATTCGTCAACATGTATGCAGGCTCAAAGACAAGTTGGGGTGGGACCCTGTCATGAATACGATCTACTAACATGAGAATGATTTATTGTCAAAAACTAATAATTCAATTCAATTAAGAAATGTCCCACTCTACAAAGATTATTGACGGTTATGGATTATATCTTATAAGTTATTTCGATTCAAACCCACATTGACGTGAAATCCCTCGGATTACTTTGGAAATCTAGACGCAGCGCTCCTGGAGCAGATTTTTGGACTGATTTTTTAGAATCTAACCCAATCAAATAGGAGACTAACAGTTTTTTAGAAGTTTTATCTTATCAAGGAATTAAAATAAAAACTTAACTCTATTAGGAAACAAAAGTATTTGGATTCTACAAAACATTGCAAAATTGTGCTAGATAGTCTATTTATTCTCTATTTTACGTTTCATATAATTGTTTGTGATACGGACGAAATTCAAGGTCAGGGTTTTGATGGTCCAGAAGCTTGACTAGTCCAACAGGCCCAGAGCAGAAAAGGAGGATTTAGTATCGACAAAAAACCTATAACCCAACAATCCAAGCTCAATCCAAACCATAAAGCGGTTTGGAGAATAAAACCCGGTCCAAGCTATTTCTGGATGGCCAAAGGGGACCACGCATCCTAGGGTATCCAGGGGGACCACTCCTGACACCTACGGCAATTTCAGAGAAAGTGGAGCACCAGGCCTCCAGAGTTCATGGCGACAACAGCGTCAGATGAACAGTGATCGTAGTGACAGAAGAATCAGGAGGAGGTCAGAGGAAAGGACAGCTGAAGGCCTTAAGAGAGGCTAATATAAATAGATAACGATAACACAGGCCAAAAGGAGACTATCTTCCCGAAAAAAAGATGTGAGAACATTAGAGAGCCGAAGAACGTAGAAAACTAAGAAAATACCTAGATACGCATCATTTGTAAGTGGACTCCGAGTCCCAAGTTCCAAGAGGCACTTTGCCGGCTGATGAATATTCAAATCCAGCGAGCAAGAGACTCCATTAATAGTGGATGTAGTCTTAGTTCTTCTACTAAGGTGAACTACTTATATTCTCAGTCTAACTAATCATAAAAGATTAATCCATAACCTGCAAATCCATTTCACAACATCATGCCATCATAGTTAGGCTTGGGCCACAAATTCCGAGCACCANTATATATATAATACATACACACACCACTGTTTGATGGGTGTATTATCCAGTCAATAGGAATTTAATGTGTTCTCGGCTGTTACTTCTCTATTCTGAAGCTTTTCTAGAAACACCATGACCATATAATTCACACTTCGAGTTGAATGCATACAATAATAAACTCGACACGATAAGAATCCGGATATGAAAAGATCAACCAGCTAGGATAGTAAGAAGGATTGTTTTGTGTTAGATATTTTTTTTGATCTAGTATTGTATGATTTGTTTAGAACTAAATAATTTCTTCTTGATACTAAAATAAACGAACACGATTCTAACCCAAGATAATACAACTGAGATATAAGACAATATGAACATGATATCACATAACTCGATTAATACTTTGATTTGCATCTACTTTTGAAAAGAATAAGAAAAGAAAAATTAAATAGTTCTATTAACTCATTCACACTATATTACATTGTAGCAACTAATTTAAGGTTTTTGTCAACATAACATAAGATAACAAGTGGGATTTAGATTCTTTTTAATATACTTTTCTCTAAATTCTACAATGATAGATTTTTAGTAATGAATTTAAGTATGGCGCATTATATATTGAGAAAACTTGAGAAGACAAGTATTGGGAGGACTTATATTCCTCTCAAGCTAACTCAAATGAAGAAACTTTAGAGTTATTATCTCGGGTTTTCAAATTNGGGAGGACTTATATTCCTCTCAAGCTAACTCAAATGAAGAAACTTTAGAGTTATTGTCTCGGGTTTTCAAATTAAACTATCGTAAGATAATCGTGACTTATTTAATACGTGTGATTTACGAGTGATTATTACAAACGTTCGGAGTTATAATTACCCAATGTCCAGCGCCCACCATGTGACAAGTTGTTGCTTCGGACATAATCCGATAACTAACAAGAAAGCAAAAGGTTATGTGTGTTGTTTCAATTTCGTTGTTGCTGTCGAAGCTTTTTCTCATAACAATTTTTTTCCCATGCATACAAAACGAGTAGTGCTAACTAGTCTTTGTTTGTAAGAAAAGAAAAGCACTTTTAGTTGGATGGTCACGATCATCTAGAGCTGGTGGTTGGACTTTAGGTTAATGGTAGGCCCCATTAGTGATTTGGGTGACTCGTGTACGGTGGAAGTGATTTGCTTGATAAACCCACGAAGTGGAGCTGCTTTGCCTTACAGTCAACCACCACAGTGACCCTAATGGTCCATATATAAAATGCCTTGAGTTGGCATTCGTCAACATGTATGCAGGCTCAAAGACAAGTTGGGGTGGGACCCTGTCATGAATACGATCTACTAACATGAGAATGATTTATTGTCAAAAACTAATAATTCAATTCAATTAAGAAATGTCCCACTCTACAAAGATTATTGACGGTTATGGATTATATCTTATAAGTTATTTCGATTCAAACCCACATTGACGTGAAATCCCTCGGATTACTTTGGAAATCTAGACGCAGCGCTCCTGGAGCAGATTTTTGGACTGATTTTTTAGAATCTAACCCAATCAAATAGGAGACTAACAGTTTTTTAGAAGTTTTATCTTATCAAGGAATTAAAATAAAAACTTAACTCTATTAGGAAACAAAAGTATTTGGATTCTACAAAACATTGCAAAATTGTGCTAGATAGTCTATTTATTCTCTATTTTACGTTTCATATAATTGTTTGTGATACGGACGAAATTCAAGGTCAGGGTTTTGATGGTCCAGAAGCTTGACTAGTCCAAGAGGCCCAGAGCAGAAAAGGAGGATTTAGTATCGACAAAAAACCTATAACCCAACAATCCAAGCTCAATCCAAACCATAAAGCGGTTTGGAGAATAAAACCCGGTCCAAGCTATTTCTGGATGGCCAAAGGGGACCACGCATCCTAGGGTATCCAGGGGGACCACTCCTGACACCTACGGCAATTTCAGAGAAAGTGGAGCACCAGGCCTCCAGAGTTCATGGCGACAACAGCGTCAGATGAACAGTGATCGTAGTGACAGAAGAATCAGGAGGAGGTCAGAGGAAAGGACAGCTGAAGGCCTTAAGAGAGGCTAATATAAATAGATAACGATAACACAGGCCAAAAGGAGACTATCTTCCCGAAAAAAAGATGTGAGAACATTAGAGAGCCGAAGAACGTAGAAAACTAAGAAAATACCTAGATACGCATCATTTGTAAGTGGACTCCGAGTCCCAAGTTCCAAGAGGCACTTTGCCGGCTGATGAATATTCAAATCCAGCGAGCAAGAGACTCCATTAATAGTGGATGTAGTCTTAGTTCTTCTACTAAGGTGAACTACTTATATTCTCAGTCTAACTAATCATAAAAGATTAATCCATAACCTGCAAATCCATTTCACAACATCATGCCATCATAGTTAGGCTTGGGCCACAAATTCCGAGCACCATCGGTTTGTAATCTTCGTCTTTTAACATTAAACTTTTCCCGTTGCATTTTGCCCATTCAAATTGGTGTATTTTGCATTGTTCCTACTATGCGTTCAGTGGTTTGTTTGTGATCTCGTGCATAACACTAACAATCTTTTCTTCTTTGGGGCTCTCTATTCAGATGATAAAATGGGACAACACTGGTGTATCAAATGTGGCCGGAGAGATAGCTTTGCTTTGTGGATTGGTCATGTGGGTGACAACATTTCCTCGCATTAGGAGAAAGATTTTCGAGCTCTTCTTCTACACACATTACCTCTACATCCTCTTCATCTTCTTCTTTGTGCTTCATGTTGGAATCCCTTTTGCTTGTATGATGCTCCCTGGTTTCTACTTGTTCTTGGTTGATCGATTCTTGAGGTTCTTACAGTCCCGACAAGGTGTTCGTCTAGTGTCCGCTCGTGCTCTGCCATGTGAGACCCTAGAGCTCAACTTCTCCAAAAGCCGAGGTAAATTACTGTTGCACGAGAGTCTAGTGCACTAAGTTACTATTTTTTAAAAAATTCTATCAACTTAGGTGGCTATTGGATTAGTAAGTCTTGCTACGATCCACAAGTTGGGGTTGCTCAAACAATTTTAAATGTTGTACTGGATCAAAATAATTGAGGCAGGATAGCGTGAGTAAATAAATGAGATTAAATAACAAAAATTATAATCTGTTGATTATCGTAATAATACCAAATTAAAATCATTAAAAGCCTTGTTGATTTACGAAGAATACCAAGTCAATTGAAGAAAAAAGAATTTGTCTCTATGCTTATTCAACCAAAACTAAAGCTATTAAACCAGTTTTACGCATTCTTTAAATACTAAACCCTATCAGTCCTAAATTATTAGAAAACCCCCAACAATTGTGAAATATTAAATAAATACCCTAAACTACAGGATAAAAAATAAAAGTGACCTAAACGTCGTTTTCTGACTTTAAAATGACGGGTTGAAAAATAAAATTTCAATCTTGCTCAGCTTGTCAAGAGTTTTTCGGAATGAAGTCTTAATAAATTTTCTAATATTATGATTCAAAATCAACCCGAATTAGAATCCGATCAATATTGTTTTCAGTGGGCGATCTTGATCTGCCATGTAGTCCTGTGCAAAACGTACAGTATCAATAATTAAAAGTTTTACAAGCATGTTAAAAAGGGGGACATAGTTTAACGACACTTTACGACATCTCGTGAAATTGGTAAGAATAGCATTTAGGGTTGAATCAATATGTTGCATTTAGGGTTGAATTAATATGTACAAAATATTTTGGGAACTGATTTTCACTGATGTTGAAAAATTTATTTTACCTTCAGGTCTTAAGTACACTCCTACGAGCATCATGTTCATCAATGTCCCCACTATTTCGAAACTGCAGTGGCATCCTTTTACAGTCAGTTCCAACAGTAATTTGGAGCCGGAGAAGCTGAGTGTCATCTTTAAAGGGGAAGGAAGTTGGTCCAAGAAGCTTTACCAGATGCTATCATCCCCGTCTTCTATTGATCACCTCAACGTCTCCGTTGAGGGACCTTATGGACCTGCATCCACTGATTTTCTAAGGTATTCTCAAACTCTCAAGTTGAGTTGTAACCAAGCCGAGCTTGAGCATGTTCAGATTTTTCTAAGTTGTGATTACGAAGTTGAATTTAAATTTTTATGCAAGTTCAACTCGACAGAAACTTTGGAGGTATATCTAGTAGAAAAGGGTGTTTGATAATATAAGGAGAATTATTAAGAGACAAAACATGTTCAAATAGATTTGAAGCCTACTCAAGGTGAGATCAGGAAGGGAATTATATATTTAATCCGGGTTAAACTATCACATACGATACGAGACTTGTCAGGGCTCTCATCGAGACCAACTCACTTCTCTTTTCTTAATGTCTGTTACAAGAGGCCTCACTTCGCATACCGACCCTCCAGTTAATTCTATTTCTGAGGCAAAGTTGAGCACTTGGGGCATAAGGGCCTGCGATGATTATTAACATGCTTTTCAAGCATGTTTGCCAAACGAGCTTAGAAATTTGATCAAATACTATTCATTTTACAATTTGAATTGGACTAAAGTGAACTAAATCTAAGCTGAGCTCCAGCTGCTCGAATCGTAAAGCAACTCTAATAGGTGTACTGATAAAACAAAGTTCTTTCTGCAGGCATGACACACTTGTGATGGTGAGTGGAGGCAGTGGCATTACGCCTTTCATTTCTATCATTAGAGAGCTCATCTATATAAGTGAAACCTTGAAGTGCAAAACTCCACAGATTCTTCTCATAAGCTCATTCAAGAATTACTCAGAACTTACCATGCTTGACCTACTCCTCCCAATTTCTGGCACTCCCTCTGAATTCTCTAACTTGAAACTACAAATCGAAGCTTATGTAACAAGAGAGAAACAACCCATGACAGAAAACAAGAACATTCAAACAATATGGTTCAAACCCAATCCATCGGACGCTCCCATTGCTCCATTGTTAGGCCAAAACAGTTGGCTATGGCTTGGTGCAATAATATCATCATCCTTCATCATCTACCTTCTATTCATGGGGATTTTGACCCGATATTACGTTTATCCGATCGATCACAACACAGGAAAAATCTTTTCATCCTCTACAAGAGCTGTGCTTAACATGTTGTTCATATGTATCTGCATAGCCATCACAGCTTCTGCAGCTTTTCTGTGGAACAAGAAGCAAAATGCCATGGAAACTAAGCAGATTCAGAACATGGAAGGGACAACACCAACAGCTTCACCAAACTCATGGATCTATAATGCTGATAGGGAACTGGAATTGGAGAGCTTGCCACAGCAGTCTCTTTTCCAATCTACCAATGTGCACTTTGGAGGCAGACCAGACCTAAAGAGTAAGTTCTTAATTTGCANCATATGTATCTGCATAGCCATCACAGCTTCTGCAGCTTTTCTGTGGAACAAGAAGCAAAATGCCATGGAAACTAAGCAGATTCAGAACATGGAAGGGACAACACCAACAGCTTCACCAAACTCATGGATCTATAATGCTGATAGGGAACTGGAATTGGAGAGCTTGCCACAGCAGTCTCTTTTCCAATCTACGAATGTGCACTTTGGAGGCAGACCAGACCTAAAGAGTAAGTTCTTAATTTGGATACTACTTCTGAATAAAACTACAGTGTTCTATTCCCCATCAAAATGGCTTTGTATGGTTTGAAAATATAAATATGCACTTGTAAGTAAGCATGTTAATCGAGCTTATAAAGTTTAAGTATGTTCAAGTTTGGCTCGTTATGATTGGCTAAGCTCGAGCTCAAGCAACTTGATGGTGGAACTTAAATTCTTGCCGAAGATCGTCTTGGCAGAAGCTTACGAGCATTTGAGCTTAACTCAAGTTGAAAATTAAACCCTATAACTTCATAACCAGTCCTAAAACAATCAACTTTCCAACAATANAGTGTTCTATTCCCCATCAAAATGGCTTTGTATGGTTTGAAAATATAAATATGCACTTGTAAGTAAGCATGTTAATCGAGCTTATAAAGTTTAAGTATGTTCAAGTTTGGCTCGTTATGATTGGCTAAGCTCGAGCTCAAGCAACTTGATGGTGGAACTTAAATTCTTGCCGAAGATCATCTTGGCAGAAGCTTACGAGCATTTGAGCTTAACTCAAGTTGAAATCAAGCTTAATTTCTCAAGTTGAAAATTAAACCCTATAACTTCATAACCAGTCCTAAAACAATCAACTTTCCAACAAAAGTGCACCAAAATTTATATAATCAACAAAAAAAATGAAATCCCAAAAATTCAAAATTTTCAAGATTCTAGTGAATAGAGGAAGAGAGAAGTGTATATGGTTTAGCTATTTTGTGACAAGTGTTGTGCAGTTCATATTTTGGATATGGGGTTGTTTGACAATAAAACTAGAATTTATCACAAATAGTAACCTATTCAATCAGCTCCAAGGCCACTCGAGTTGAGTCACACATTACTTGGAATTTACTAGTATACAAGATGAGCTTAGAAATCTGATCATATTCAGTTCATTTGCAAAATAAACGAGTTAAAATTGAGCCGCGTTAGAGAGAGCTGATGGGATCGTTTAGCAGCCCTAGTTGCAAAAGTCCTATCATACAACTCTGTCTTGCAACCCGTATTCTTTTTCTCCTTCCTATGTATGTATACAATGGCATTGACATTAGGCATGCACTTGTGTTGTTTTGCAGGAATTTTATTCGAGCGCAAAGAATCGAGCATTGGTGTGCTTGTTTGCGGACCCAAGAAAATGAGGCATGAGGTTGCTGGCATTTGTTCTTCTGGTTTGGCTGCTAACCTCCATTTTGAGTCTATCAGCTTCAGTTGGTAATAAAATCGATCACTTCCTGCCAAAAAAACCAAAGTGTTGAAGTACTTTTGGGTTGCTGCATTCTCTTTTTTCAATTCTCCTTCATTTGGTTTGAGACTTTGAAATGTAATGTAGAATTGTAAATGGGCAGATGATTTGTTCTTCGTTTGTTTGATTATATAATGGAAATATAAATTCCTACTTCTTGGTGCTTCTTTTCAAGGGGTTCTACCTGAAAGCTGTGTAGCCATGCAGAAGGTCAAAATCACCAGATTCAATTCCTTCCTAATACTTTGTTATTCCCATTTCCATCCTTAGTAAATAACCACCAATATACAACGGAAAAATCCACTTATATATAATAAATCTCACTTGAACTCACGATGAAATAGGAAAAGGGCAACAATCTGTTCAAAAAAAATTGACTTGGTTCTATGGATCATAATATGTATCCAACACAAAAATTACTTTTTCACCAGATGATTACTTTTTCAGTACTGTACCCAAACTTATGACTCAATCAGATAAAATTACAATTGCCTTTACGTGTGGCTAAATAGGTAACACAAATAGGAAGCATGCGCAATGAGACTTCAGGGCAAATTTCTCCTCCTACTAATGGCGTTGGTCCACTGAGGGATCATGCACAAAGTATGTCATTACTTACATTTAAGAAAGAACATCCACCAGCAAAATATCGTGCTCGTATTGTTGTTTTAAATGTTATGTACACGTAACAGTATCCTCTATCCCACGCCTGAGCTACAAGAAAAGGGCCATATTCAACACACAAAAGTCTAAATAAGTCGCAAGATTATTTCAAAATGCTCATGCCTTCATATACACCTTCAGCTCCAACAAACCCCATCTCCCCCCACCCCACCCCCCACCCCCCGGGGGGAAGTGTTCCTTCCTTGCATGCTCTATCGCCTACAAAATTTGACACAGTTCGAACAGATTCGAAACCATGGTAGGCCGCGTTCAGAAATTTCAATTGCCCTACATACACGCAACACTTGCTTAACTTGAATGAGGCCAGAAACATAGTTGAAGAAAGGCTGATGCTGTGCTTCCCCGGAATATGCTCACCTGCCCTGCTCAATTTACCAGATGAATATTCATCCATTCATACGTGCTTTGGCTAATAATCCACTACCATAAGAAAATACCATCGGAGTGTTACACCATTTCATAGCCAACCAATGGTACTAAACCAAGGTTTAAAAAGTCCATTCTGCATCATTCCTCTTCCAAACTTGCTGTAGATGAAAGTTTCCCTTCCAAGACTTCGAGCAAGTCATGGTATTCAGCAAGTGCTGGATGCGACTGTATTGAAACATCAGCAAACTACAGTGAGGCATAAGTCTTCATAGTCACCATAACCATTAAGAAATTAAGAGACTTTTTACCTGCAGAGCTAGGCTATATGCTTTCCATAACCGCATATCATACCGAAATAAATCAGAAAGAACCTGCACAGACGTCACATGACAGAGAGAATGTTAAGCAGACAACAAACAAGAAGCCAGACCAACAGGTTCAGCCTTGGGTTCCCATTAGACATAAAGATAACGATTACTTTTCCTTTCCTCGTTTGTAGTGTAATTATACAAATTTAGTCTTCTGAAAACTAGTAATGCTCGAGCACTAACACCTTTGAAACAGAATTAAAGTAATTGTGTTGGTATGACTTAAAACTTCAAATTAATAAAAAATATCATACACCTAGAATTAATAATACCACAAAGCCTTGTCCCAGTAATCAACACAAGGCCCTGCTCTTGGTCTCAAGTAGGAAAACATCGTCCAACTCTACCCATGGCCTTTCTGGTAATATTCAAATTGTCAGCTTACTTCATATCTTGTTCCTCTCCCGTGCAATTTTTTTTCCAAAATTTAAATTATTATTGGTTAGTTTTACAATATTCATGTGATGCCTGATCATAGTTATCAAATCGTGTATCGAAAGGCGTATCGTAAGATACAAATATTGTATCATATCGTGTATCGTAAGATACGGTGCAATTTTAAATAAATAATAATAAAATATATATACCTTTGAAAAAATATCATACACTCATAAAAATATAGTATTTCATTAATACTCCACCAACTATTCAAGTCATCAACATAATCCACTACAAAAAAATTAATCAAGATTCAGAATTTTTATACAAAAAAAAAAATTATTTGGCTTTGTAAATAAATTAACAGAATTACTTACAATGCACTTAGCTGGAGTAGCTGGAGAAGGAAGAAGAAAAAGGCAGCTACAGCTTCGATCCAAGGCAGCTTCGTCAATGAAGAACAGGGAGAAGAGAGAGAATACGGAGAACAAAGAGAAGAGAGAGAGGGGCTAGACTGGGGTTCTTCGTCCTCAACAACAGAGAGAAGAGAGAGAGGGAAGATTGAAGAATGAAGAACAGAAGGACACCTGGATTTGGCTTGGTTACCTGGAGTAGCTGAAGAAGCTAAAATTTATTTGGCTTGCTGCCTTCGTTGATGAAGAACAGGGAGAAGAGAGAAGACGGAGAACAGGATTTGGCTTGCTGCCTTCATCGATGGCTCCTGTGTCTTCGTCGTCGTTGTCAATCGTGAGGTCTTGTGTCTTCGTCGTCGATCGTCGCTCGTGAAGAACACCAGGCCAAAAGGGAAGACAACAAAGATCGAATGAAAGGAAAAGAGGGATTTATTTTTTTTCTAAACCCTAGTCTCAAAACGACGTCGTTTTCAGTGGCAGGGATAAAAAATCAATCTCTTTTAAACAAAACGACGTAGTTCCATCCCAAAAAAAAAAAAAAATTAAACAGGTTTTGCGCGTATCGTACCGATACGTATCGTATCGTGTATCGGACGATACAACGCAAAAACGATACATAACTACGATCCGTATCGTTTTAGGCTTGTATCGTGACGTATCGTACGATACTAACAACTATGTGCCTGGTAATATGTGGATATTGATCCACATCAACAAACAAATTCTTTGCATTAATTTTTTCCTTTTACATGGCCTATTACATGCCTGTGATTGAAAATTTCAATCTTGTTTTGAATAGGTAATATTCCACTAAATAACTACCCATCAGTGCATATATAAAGGTTGAAAGTTGAAACACTGATAAATTTGAAATACAACTTAACATTTTGGTTGCGAACTATAGTAGTATTAATCAACTATAATTGCAGCAGCACTCACTAGGTTTGAACTGAAATAAATTCAAAATTTGAAACATAGACTAATTATTACTTGATGCCAACCAAATATGGAATCCTAAGAACTAGCAGGGAAAACAATGCCAGCCAATGATGGCATAAGCAGGCTATAATCCANAATTGCAGCAGCACTCACTAGGTTTGAACTGAAATAAATTCAAAATTTGAAACATAAGACTAATTATTACTTGATGCCAACAAAATATGGAATCCTAAGAACTAGCAGGGAAAACAATGCCAGCCAATGATGGCATAAGCAGGCTATAATCCAGAAATGTCAGATGTCAATTGTACCTCGGATCGCCTTAAAAGAGTGGCCAAGACAACTATCCACTCTTTAAACTTGACCGAACACATATGAGCCAGGAGGAATTCTGCGTCCAACCGGCTTTGCAAGGTTACCATTTGCAGCTGGAAACATAGAAGAAGATTATTTTTTTCAGAATGTCAATCAGTAAAGAAAAATACCAAATAGATAAATTTCAAACCACTACTTCAGAGGGGAGGCATTGTCATGTTTATGCTCAAATCTACATATATAAGGTTTAACATTACTTTTGTGTTCTCTTCCCTTTCTCTATTTCGAACTTTTATCTTTCCTGTTGCTTCATCTGTTCATTGAAGTACATGTTTTGCCTTCGAAGGTACTCAAAGTGTTGCTAAGAAATGTTTATAAACAACTACAGTTTGGAAGATTTTAGTCTAAATAGGGCAACTCCTTAAGAGTCCATTTCGACATCGCTTGAATTATGGAACTGAAATTTCTCTTGAATAATATTTGCCTTCAAGCGAGATTAGATTAAAATGAAGCACAAAATATCTGGCTGATTGGAAGGCGCAAGGAAAACTCCAAATGCCAATTCTGGTAGCAATTATTTCATTGAAATAATTCATCAAAATGACAAACCAAGAAAGACAAAATGAATAAGCCATGAAAAACTGGTGATCATGAATAATTGCAGGAAGCAATTCTAATACAACATACTTTTTTGAGCTAAAGAGTCAAGACGCATCAAAATGCAAGAAGCCTGATTTTTTTAAGGCTCAATAGTTGCAATTTTATCATNTAATTGCAGGAAGCAATTCTAATACAACATACTTTTTTGAGCTAAAGAGTCAAGACACATCAAAATGCAAGAAGCCTGATTTTTTTAAGGCTCAATAGTTGCAATTTTATCGTAAGGGCTCAACACATATATGTAGATCTTGATACCTTCTGCCCAATTAATTCAAGCCCAGAAGCAAAATTCTCCAGGCGAGCAACACCATATCTTTCTCGTTGAAGATATTCCTGCAATAAGTTTTAATCATGCAACCTCGAATCAAAGAATGGCAGCAACGTATAAATCCTAACCAAAAATGTGACATTCTCTTACCACTAGATCAAATTGGGTGCCTTTCACAAATGCAACAAGCTTAGAAAGTTCTTTCCCCGACATTAAANAGAGAGAGGGGCTAGACTGGGGTTCTTCGTCCTCAACAACAGAGAGAAGAGAGAGAGGGAAGATCGAAGAATAAAGAACAGAAGGACACCTGGATTTGGCTTGGTTACCTGGAGTAGCTGAAGAAGCTAAAATTTATTTGGCTTGCTGCCTTCGTTGATGAAGAACAGGGAGAAGAGAGAAGACGGAGAACAGGATTTGGCTTGCTGCCTTCATCGATGGCTCCTGTGTCTTCGTCGTCGTTGTCAATCGTGAGGTCTTGTGTCTTCGTCGTCGATCGTCGCTCGTGAAGAACACCAGGCCAAAAGGGAAGACAACAAAGATCGAATGAAAGGAAAAGAGGGATTTATTTTTTTTCTAAACCCTAGTCTCAAAACGACGTCGTTTTCAGTGGCAGGGATAAAAAATCAATCTCTTTTAAACAAAACGACGTAGTTCCATCCCAAAAAAAAAAAAAAATTAAACAGGTTTTGCGCGTATCGTACCGATACGTATCGTATCGTGTATCGGACGATACAACGCAAAAACGATACATAACTACGATCCGTATCGTTTTAGGCTTGTATCGTGACGTATCGTACGATACTAACAACTATGTGCCTGGTAATATGTGGATATTGATCCACATCAACAAACAAATTCTTTGCATTAATTTTTTCCTTTTACATGGCCTATTACATGCCTGTGATTGAAAATTTCAATCTTGTTTTGAATAGGTAATATTCCACTAAATAACTACCCATCAGTGCATATATAAAGGTTGAAAGTTGAAACACTGATAAATTTGAAATACAACTTAACATTTTGGTTGCGAACTATAGTAGTATTAATCAACTATAATTGCAGCAGCACTCACTAGGTTTGAACTGAAATAAATTCAAAATTTGAAACATAGACTAATTATTACTTGATGCCAACCAAATATGGAATCCTAAGAACTAGCAGGGAAAACAATGCCAGCCAATGATGGCATAAGCAGGCTATAATCCAGAAATGTCAGATGTCAATTGTACCTCGGATCGCCTTAAAAGAGTGGCCAAGACAACTATCCACTCTTTAAACTTGACCGAACACATATGAGCCAGGAGGAATTCTGCGTCCAACCGGCTTTGCAAGGTTACCATTTGCAGCTGGAAACATAGAAGAAGATTATTTTTTTCAGAATGTCAATCAGTAAAGAAAAATACCAAATAGATAAATTTCAAACCACTACTTCAGAGGGGAGGCATTGTCATGTTTATGCTCAAATCTACATATATAAGGTTTAACATTACTTTTGTGTTCTCTTCCCTTTCTCTATTTCGAACTTTTATCTTTCCTGTTGCTTCATCTGTTCATTGAAGTACATGTTTTGCCTTCGAAGGTACTCAAAGTGTTGCTAAGAAATGTTTATAAACAACTACAGTTTGGAAGATTTTAGTCTAAATAGGGCAACTCCTTAAGAGTCCATTTCGACATCGCTTGAATTATGGAACTGAAATTTCTCTTGAATAATATTTGCCTTCAAGCGAGATTAGATTAAAATGAAGCACAAAATATCTGGCTGATTGGAAGGCGCAAGGAAAACTCCAAATGCCAATTCTGGTAGCAATTATTTCATTGAAATAATTCATCAAAATGACAAACCAAGAAAGACAAAATGAATAAGCCATGAAAAACTGGTGATCATGAATAATTGCAGGAAGCAATTCTAATACAACATACTTTTTTGAGCTAAAGAGTCAAGACGCATCAAAATGCAAGAAGCCTGATTTTTTTAAGGCTCAATAGTTGCAATTTTATCGTAAGGGCTCAACACATATATGTAGATCTTGATACCTTCTGCCCAATTAATTCAAGCCCAGAAGCAAAATTCTCCAGGCGAGCAACACCATATCTTTCTCGTTGAAGATATTCCTGCAATAAGTTTTAATCATGCAACCTCGAATCAAAGAATGGCAGCAACGTATAAATCCTAACCAAAAATGTGACATTCTCTTACCACTAGATCAAATTGGGTGCCTTTCACAAATGCAACAAGCTTAGAAAGTTCTTTCCCCGACATTAAATAGCTCGCATGGTTTTCTAAGATGTTCTTCACAGAAGCAACATGTGCACTCTGCTCTTTGAATGAGTTGCTGCTCCAAAGAAAAATGGTGCAATTGTATCATTTAGAATGCCTTCCAATGACATGCAAACTAGTTTATGGAAGATGGCATCTACCTTTTTGAGTCCAAGGACTGCCTCCTGTTACTAGAAGGGAAAAGAAAATAGCTCAAGAATCTGGGAGAGAGTCTTTCTGAATCTGTTTGTGCAGGTTCATATTCTCTTCCAGACCTCATGAGAAACCTCACCTGACAACAACCAAAATAGGAATTATGTAAACAAATACCAGGGTACTAAGGTAGTAAATTATCTCGCTTGCAGGTTGTATCAANCTTCTTTTCAAGGGGTTCTACCTGAAAGCTGTGTAGCCATGCAGAAGGTCAAAATCACCAGATTCAATTCCTTCCTAATACTTTGTTATTCCCATTTCCATCCTTAGTAAATAACCACCAATATACAACGGAAAAATCCACTTATATATAATAAATCTCACTTGAACTCACGATGAAATAGGAAAAGGGCAACAATCTATNGGAATTATGTAAACAAATACCAGGGTACTAAGGTAGTAAATTATCTCGCTTGCAGGTTGTATCAAAATCCTTACCAGCTCCCCAGCAAGTTCATATAAAGATTCATCAAGTGTTGCCTATGTAATATAAATACAATCGTCAATAATAATTAAAAGAGANAAAATCCTTACCAGCTCCCCAGCAAGTTCATATAAAGATTCATCAAGTGTTGCCTACGTAATATAAATACAATCGTCAATAATAATTAAAAGAGAGAGAGAGAGAGAGATGGAATTACAATCTGGCACCTTCTAGCAAGTACCTGCAATAAACGTAAAGCACAGTATTGACTCACAGCAGGACCTTCAAGTTTAGCAATGACCTGCGGCATTAAAAGAAGACAGAACATTAGCATGAGAAACTTTCTGTTAAAAAAATGTAGTACCTAAAACTCACTTGAACACAAAGTAGTTTCACAATACCAGTTTGTCATATTGAAATTTGGCTTTTTTTCCCTGTTTTTTGAAGGGGGGTTGTTATGCGTAAACTCCGAAAAACTGGCACAGCATCAGCCATTGTACATCTCACCCATAGATTACAATTCTATTATTGTGGTTCAAGTTTTTCTTCCTTTTTTATAATAGTAGCACAAACCTACATTTAATCGCAAAGCTGAACAGATATCACCACTGAAGACACTTGTGGAGTAGGTTTTAGTAACAGCCTTTCTGGATACAATTAATTTGGAAAATTAGTGGCAGTTGAATCAAACATAGAGCTCCAAGAACGATGGCTTGTTTCAGGAGTAAAGCCCCACCGATCAACACGAGCAATTCTAAGTGCATCAATTTAACAGCCAAACAAAGGAAAATTTGAACCATGAAAAAGGTATAAAAATCCATGAAATTCCTCAACCCAGAAAGAATCTAATGATTCAGTGGAAATGACTATAATACTGACCAGTATATAGCAGGCTGCAGTGCGATACCATCTCCGCTGGAAGCATTCCTCAAACAACCTACCGGGTATGAAGATTAGTCAAAGTTAGAAAACTATAATTGGTTAAACTAGTGTCCCAAGCTAAAAAACAAACAATTCATTTATATGGTGATGAAGAAACAACCAACATCATAATATTCAACCAACGTATCTAAGCAATCAAATACATTTCCAAGACTGGCTTGGCAAAGGAAACAAGCTCAAAGTCATTTTTGTTAAAGCATCAGAATTATTTTCGATGCAATAAACCAGATTAAAAAAATTTCTGAGCATCTCTGTTAACAAAAAAATAGCAACGACCATAGTAAGGGGAAAAATAATACTAATGACAATAATCCACATGAAAAAGAAAACTTCACTCTTGACTTGAGTAACATGATGTATGAGTTTCCATGCCAGTGCCAGAGTTGTGTACAGCTTTGCCATCTAAAATGACTATACTAGAATCAAGTAAATGTGAGAATTTCATTTTAACTGTATCATTAAACATAAACTTGTTCCCCTATTTATTCTCAACCCAACAAAGCCGTATCCAACTATTTGGAGTGACCTTTTTATGATGTTCTTTAATATTACTTAGCAGTCACACCTTCCAGAAAAAAAAAAAACTTAGCAGTCACCAAACTGTGGATATTCTCAGATACCATACAACTTTCGAACTGGATTGCAAAACTTAGCAAATCAGTATAGAAGCAAACATTTAGGCATACAAACTCTAAGATCCACTGCAGTGACAGATATTTGGATATTAATATGGTTCCTTTCAGCAGACTGCATAATTCAAAAAATCATTCTGAGTGGGTCTTGTATGTTTAGGAAAATGTTAACAATCCAAACGTTAGAAGAAAGATTCACATACCTCAATTTCTAAATATCGACGTAACTGAAATCTTATGGGTTGAATCCCCAATTAGGCGCCTTTTAGTGAAATACTTTAAATCACACATTCCTCACCCTTCCCTTTTTCATCGTTGCTTAGCATATCTTCTGAGTTTCTTTCCCTTTGAATTTATTTTTCTTTACGCATCTCTCTTTCACAAAAACAAGCGGATGAAGCAGGGGCTGAGCTAGACTTTCCCAAGGGGGGGAAGCCAACTAGGAGTTGGGAAAGATATACCATGTGACTACTGGGGCCATACAGAAAATGTACATAACTAGGAGAACTTTCAATGGGACAACAAAACTTTAAAGGCCAAAAGATAGGTCCAAAAAGTTTTGGGAGGTCATGGCCCCTCTGTATCATAACAATGGCTTCAACACTGTAATGAGGAGCCCCTGTTCCAGGCAATGACATGCTAAAAGAGCAAGCAAACTCAAATCAGAAGAGGGCTTCCTCGTGCCCAAACTGAAATTAGGTGACGCTATCATTAGTCACACACCTTAATATTTTCTCCCTAAGTCTTGCTTTCCCAAGTTCAATTTTTGTCCAGCCTCACATAAACAACAGATATACACCCCCTTCTAAACAACAGGGGAAAAAGGCAATCTTAGATCCAAGCTTTCCAGCATCATGACATGCAAGAAAAAGATAAACCAACAAAAGGCCATCAAATGGGAAGTCATTTTCAGCTTTAATAAATAAGCTCCCATTATTATCCTTTCAGTATCTAAGACACAAACATTTATTCCGTTACACTCTCTAAAGTAGCCAAGTTAAAACCAAGAAACTAAATTTTGTTTCTAATCGGTTGAAACAACCAAAACATTTTCGTTTTCATGGAAACTGAAACAAATCATTAATTGCATATCGAAATTCTTACATTCCGAGGTGTTTCGACCAATGCTTCGGAACAAATTTTCAATTTTTTTCTTTATTTTCACCCTATTTCCGAAATGGTTCTGAAACTTTTCCATTTCCAAACCAACTGAAACTATGCAAAACGATATTTTGATCCTCGGTTAGAATCATAATCATGTCAGTTCAACCAGGGTTCTTATTCTTGAGTAAGCTCTTGCAATAAACTTCATACAATGTGAAGGATGAAAATTACACGAGAAACAACAACATACTCTGTTGATCTTCCTGCAGCAGAAAATAAATCCGCCCAATGCCGACCATCAGTTTTTCTTGCAACACTAACAACCACATCAAAATACTCAGGAAACCTTCTGATTAAATCACAGGTCTTCTCTAAAAGAGAAGAGTTGGTGCCATGCTTAGCGGCTGAGATCTGATTTCTGCTTGTATTTTGCCTGTGCAAAAAGGTAAATCAATTGTTTAAATAGATACAAATCAATCTATATTATTACAGCAAACAAATTAGAGAGAGGCTTTGGGAGGCCTTCCCTCCCTGTCTTCTTTTTCTCCAGAATTTTAAATTTACTAGACAAAAAGACAAGATGTTCTGATTGTGGCATATGTAACCACTCATCAAACTTTCCACAATTTCTATAACAACCCACTATGTATCATTCTTTAACTGTCCTAACTTGCATAAAATCTTCCAATAAAAAAATCCCACATATATATGAGTGATTATTCATGTTCGAATAGGATGGATAGAGAAGAGAATATGAATCCCGTGTATCGCACAGAGCGGTCACTAGTTTATCTATATATTAAGAGAATCAAATTAGATGGAAGGGGTTTGATAAGCTTTTTCCTCCAATTCCCTTATTTTTTAGAATTTTTCATTAATTTAATTACAGGATAAGGTTCCATTAAATCACATTCTACCTCACAGCCCATGTAACCACCCCCACCCCACGTAAGTATAATTTTAAAGACCATACCAGCCAGAAGGCATCAACATTGCTCGACCACTGCAAAGCCATATACACCAACCACCCCTTACCTAGTACTAAATACAGAGAATCAATGATTGCATAGTCCAACACCTTTTCTTTAGTTATGAGCTCCAAACCAATAGGTCCCACCATATGTAAGTGTTATAGAGAAGCAACTTCCCAAAGGGGAAAAAAAGGTAGTCTATATATTTAACACATTTACAAAGACCAATACAAATAGGAATTTTGAGCCAGAAAAGTAGTCAGTGAAGTAAACTTGTGCTCGTCAGGATCAATGTCTCCATATATTTTAACACCAATTAGCCCCAAGAAAGTTAGTTTTGGAAATTGAATAGTCAACTGTTATTTATAGCAAACAAAAAGAACAATGAAAGGGACAAAATTGTTGGGATCACACATGTTCCTTGATTAATTAGAATTACCTGGAAATTTCAGCATCGAACACTGTGAAAAGAAGCCACTCAAGGCAATGGGAAAAATGAGGCTTCTCAGCCGATAATTGTGCCAACCTTAAAGCTTCTTCACTTTTATTCCTCTGTTAAACAAATCAAAATGAGAAAAAAAAATTCCGAGAATAAAAATCAAACCTCACATAGAGCAGCTCACGTCTATTCATCATGCCGATGGAACATTTTTATTATTGAACTATTTTAAAACGCNGTTAAACAAATCAAAATGAGAAAAAAAAATTCCGAGAATAAAAATCAAACCTCACACAGAGCAGCTCACGTCTATTCATCATGCCGATGGAACATTTTTATTATTAAACTATTTTAAAACACNTTTTAACTGTATCATTAAACATAAACTTGTTCCCCTATTTATTCTCAACCCAACAAAGCCGTATCCAACTATTTGGAGTGACCTTTTTATGATGTTCTTTAATATTACTTAGCAGTCACACCTTCCAGAAAAATAAAAAACTTAGCAGTCACCAAACTGTGGATATTCTCAGATACCATACAACTTTCGAACTGGATTGCAAAACTTAGCAAATCAGTATAGAAGCAATCATTTAGGCATACAAACTCTAAGATCCACTGCAGTGACAGATATTTGGATATTAATATGGTTCCTTTCAGCAGACTGCATAATTCAAAAAATCATTCTGAGTGGGTCTTGTATGTTTAGGAAAATGTTAACAATCCAAACGTTAGAAGAAAGATTCACATACCTCAATTTCTAAATATCGACGTAACTGAAATCTTATGGGTTGAATCCCCAATTAGGCGCCTTTTAGTGAAATACTTTAAATCACACATTCCTCACCCTTCCCTTTTTCATCGTTGCTTAGCATATCTTCTGAGTTTCTTTCCCTTTGAATTTATTTTTCTTTACGCATCTCTCTTTCACAAAAACAAGCGGATGAAGCAGGGGCTGAGCTAGACTTTCCCAAGGGGGGGAAGCCAACTAGGAGTTGGGAAAGATATACCATGTGACTACTGGGGCCATACAGAAAATGTACANTCTTTACGCATCTCTCTTTCACAAAAACAAGCGGATGAAGCAGGGGCTGAGCTAGAATTTCCCAAGGGGGGGAAGCCAACTAGGAGTTGGGAAAGATATACCATGTGACTACTGGGGCCATACAGAAAATGTACATAACTAGGAGAACTTTCAATGGGACAACAAAACTTTAAAGGCCAAAAGATAGGTCCAAAAAGTTTTGGGAGGTCATGGCCCCTCTGTATCATAACAATGGCTTCAACACTGTAATGAGGAGCCCCTGTTCCAGGCAATGACATGCTAAAAGAGCAAGCAAACTCAAATCAGAAGAGGGCTTACNCCAAAAGATAGGTCCAAAAAGTTTTGGGAGGTCATGGCCCCTCTGTATCATAACAACGGCGTCAACACTGTAATGAGGAGCCCCTGTTCCAGGCAATGACATGCTAAAAGAGCAAGCAAACTCAAATCAGAAGAGGGCTTCCTCGTGCCCAAACTGAAATTAGGTGACGCTATCATTAGTCACACACCTTAATATTTTCTCCCTAAGTCTTGCTTTCCCAAGTTCAATTTTTGTCCAGCCTCACATAAACAACAGATATACACCCCCTTCTAAACAACAGGGGAAAAAGGCAATCTTAGATCCAAGCTTTCCAGCATCATGACATGCAAGAAAAAGATAAACCAACAAAAGGCCATCAAATGGGAAGTCATTTTCAGCTTTAATAAATAAGCTCCCATTATTATCCTTTCAGTATCTAAGACACAAACATTTATTCCGTTACACTCTCTAAAGTAGCCAAGTTAAAACCAAGAAACTAAATTTTGTTTCTAATCGGTTGAAACAACCAAAACATTTTCGTTTTCATGGAAACTGAAACAAATCATTAATTGCATATCGAAATTCTTACATTCCGAGGTGTTTCGACCAATGCTTCGGAACAAATTTTCAATTTTTTTCTTTATTTTCACCCTATTTCCGAAATGGTTCTGAAACTTTTCCATTTCCAAACCAACTGAAACTATGCAAAACGATATTTTGATCCTCGGTTAGAATCATAATCATGTCAGTTCAACCAGGGTTCTTATTCTTGAGTAAGCTCTTGCAATAAACTTCATACAATGTGAAGGATGAAAATTACACGAGAAACAACAACATACTCTGTTGATCTTCCTGCAGCAGAAAATAAATCCGCCCAATGCCGACCATCAGTTTTTCTTGCAACACTAACAACCACATCAAAATACTCAGGAAACCTTCTGATTAAATCACAGGTCTTCGCTAAAAGAGAAGAGTTGGTGCCATGCTTAGCGGCTGAGATCTGATTTCTGCTTGTATTTTGCCTGTGCAAAAAGGTAAATCAATTGTTTAAATAGATACAAATCAATCTATATTATTACAGCAAACAAATTAGAGAGAGGCTTTGGGAGGCCTTCCCTCCCTGTCTTCTTTTTCTCCAGAATTTTAAATTTACTAGACAAAAAGACAAGATGTTCTGATTGTGGCATATGTAACCACTCATCAAACTTTCCACAATTTCTATAACAACCCACTATATATCATTCTTTAACTGTCCTAACTTGCATAAAATCTTCCAATAAAAAAATCCCACATATATATGAGTGATTATTCATGTTCGAATAGGATGGATAGAGAAGAGAATATGAATCCCGTGTATCGCACAGAGCGGTCACTAGTTTATCTATATATTAAGAGAATCAAATTAGATGGAAGGGGTTTGATAAGCTTTTTCCTCCAATTCCCTTATTTTTTAGAATTTTTCATTAATTTAATTACAGGATAAGGTTCCATTAAATCACATTCTACCTCACAGCCCATGTAACCACCCCCACCCCACGTAAGTATAATTTTAAAGACCATACCAGCCAGAAGGCATCAACATTGCTCGACCACTGCAAAGCCATATACACCAACCACCCCTTACCTAGTACTAAATACAGAGAATCAATGATTGCATAGTCCAACACCTTTTCTTTAGTTATGAGCTCCAAACCAATAGGTCCCACCATATGTAAGTGTTATAGAGAAGCAACTTCCCAAAGGGGAAAAAAGGGTAGTCTATATATTTAACACATTTACAAAGACCAATACAAATAGGAATTTTGAGCCAGAAAAGTAGTCAGTGAAGTAAACTTGTGCTCGTCAGGATCAATGTCTCCATATATTTTAACACCAATTAGCCCCAAGAAAGTTAGTTTTGGAAATTGAATAGTCAACTGTTATTTATAGCAAACAAAAAGAACAATGAAAGGGACAAAATTGTTGGGATCATACATGTTCCTTGATTAATTAGAATTACCTGGAAATTTCAGCATCGAACACTGTGAAAAGAAGCCACTCAAGGCAATGGGAAAAATGAGGCTTCTCAGCCGATATTTGTGCCAACCTTAAAGCTTCTTCACTTTTATTCCTCTGTTAAACAAATCAAAATGAGAAAAAAAAATTCCGAGAATAAAAATCAAACCTCACATAGAGCAGCTCACGTCTATTCATCATGCCGATGGAACATTTTTATTATTGAACTATTTTAAAACGCCAAAAATTAGACTGCCAAATCAAGGCAAACAATGATCATTTGGTTAAGATTAAAGACTAAAGCTGAACCACCCAAGATAGACCACATTCCGAAGATGGTGACACATATTCAATTAATGTTTCAGAATGTACAGTAATTCTAAGGAGTCTAACATAATCATTAGAATTAAAGGATTGCAAATGGCATGATACAATTCAAAGGAACAAAGGATTACCTGAAGAAGATGCCGGAGTAGGCAATGCAATATGGTTTGAGCTTGAGGAGATGGCTCAAAACAAGGAAACTCAGTGCATGCCGAAAATGACATCCTCTGGGAAACACCAACTACGACTCCAGCATTTGTAAGAAGACCAAGAGGATACACCTCACGATCAAATTCCAGTTCAGGGTCCAACTAAAAATTCACATCAAGTTACTTTAACACCTCAGATTTTACAAACAGAACAATCAAATCAGATCTAATAACCAAACAATTTTCTTCCAAAAATACAAATATACATTCAAAGCCATTCCTGTCAGTTTTTAATTTAATCAAATCCACCTTAAAACTGCAGTTAACACAAGCCAATCAAGAGAGAGGTTTACATATTCATTGGAAAATGTAAATAAAATAAACAACAATATTGCATAAAGCAAAAAGCACATAGAGCAGAACTAAGTGCAGCTAACATCTTGAACAAATGAAACCACATATCTGGAATGGTCTGGATAAAGCCAAATTAACCACTCCTTTAAAACGAACACCAAGGTGACATCTAAATATACAAAACCTGTTCGGTATTGCATTTCCTCCAATTTCTACCTCATAGCTTCTTAAGTGGATATTATAACATTCCCACTTGAAAAATTAAACTGTTGCTTACTAATGTACAAGAAATAACACAAATTACTCACTCATCCCAATCAATTAGACACAGATCGCATTTAAACATTAAATACATCAATACCTGCAGGAAATCTTCTTGCTTAAAAGGGTCAACACCTGGAGATGGATACCAAACCTGTAATATAGGGATTCCAACAAGAATCAATATAGTATGAGGAAAATAGAATGGCAAAACTAGAGTATAATCATTGAAATGCCAAAGAAAACTGTCACCTGCATTCCTCGATGACCATAATCTAACCATGAAACGTCCTCAATTAAGTTTGTTTTCTCCTCTGATTGACCGCAAGTAACCCAGAATAGTTCAACAGAGTCGGTCAGCTCTCTTTCTCGCCCATCATCCAAATCAAGTAGTGAAAGCTCCCCATTTGTCCTCAATATCAAACATCTAACAAAGCAAGCGGTCAATGAATTGACATATGGTACAAAGAAAGTCAATATGTTAGTAAGTACTCACCTAGCAGGTTCTCTAGGTAACAAATCTGATGAAGATGAAAGAACATTTCTTGAGATGTACTCTCTTGAAAGCTGATCAGGGA
The DNA here is from genome assembly GCA_963454935.2 of Ilex paraguariensis. NCBI lineage: Eukaryota > Viridiplantae > Streptophyta > Magnoliopsida > Aquifoliales > Aquifoliaceae > Ilex > Ilex paraguariensis. The sequence continues at coordinate 427,085 of CAUOFW020002903.1, forward strand.
TAAAATGCATTGCAGCAGGATGGCTTTTTGCAGTCATGATTGAGAGCTCTCGAACTGTAGAAAGCTGTTCCTCATTTTATCACTTATAATTTATAAATGCATGACAAAAACATTTTCATTACAACATTCACATTCAAAAAGCAACTTAAATTTTACGAACCCTATAGCTTTTAAAATGCAGCTTCAGTTCACTTTACTTATATTGTAAATAAATAAAAAAGGCACTGGAAAACATCCCTTTACCTGCAAATCTGGAGAACTGGAAGGTGTCAATTCACCAGATAATTTCACATGATATATATGGACATCAAACGGACGATAAGTAACAAGTAAATAATCTTGATAGACATCCATGACCATTGGCTTTGCAAGCAATGGTTTGCGACAAAGTAGCGAGCTCTGATCAAGGTGATATCTCGGATAAAAAAGCAGCTCATACCTGAAATGGACCAATTTGATTTGACCAATATGTCTCAAACTAAGAGCAACAGGGTACAGTAATACATATCAATTGTCATTGGCTCATTGCAAAATGAGTAAGAGTGGGACATANTGGTGCCATGCTTAGCGGCTGAGATCTGATTTCTGCTTGTATTTTGCCTGTGCAAAAAGGTAAATCAATTGTTTAAATAGATACAAATCAATCTATATTATTACAGCAAACAAATTAGAGAGAGGCTTTGGGAGGCCTTCCCTCCCTGTCTTCTTTTTCTNATATGTCTCAAACTAAGAGCAACAGGGTAAAGTAATACATATCAATTGTCATTGGCTCATTGCAAAATGAGTAAGAGTGGGACATAATAAAACTACATACATATAAGGACAAGACAATTCAAACTTGCCTTCACATACTTGTTTCCTAATGATTTGTCCATATAAGGAAGACTGAGCTAGCACCTTGAACTCAAACAACTATATGATCTTAAATAGAGGGAAATCAAATCCAAATCAAACTATCTACATACCCATGGTCTTAACTCATAATGACCATGTCAAGATATCAACTGATACATCGTACTTAGAGATATTTATATATATTTTCAGCTGTACATCTGTATATATTTAAAATTACGAAACGTCTATCAACCTAAAATTTTCTCTCTTATCAACTTTTCATTTTAAAAATTCTTTTTCTTTTCAAACGGAAACCTTCACTGAGAATAGGTATCTATTGGAAAATTTCTTCTTATAATGCATCCTCATTCCACAACCAGGGGAAAATAAAAGAGAAAAATAAGGCAATAGCGATGTATAAAACAGTTAGATACAGCAATAGAATGCAAAGAATCCATGATATGTTTATGAGGTGAAAGCCTGGGAAATGAGAATTGGTGTGGGCTAGGGTGACAATACATCAAATGTTAAGGAGTTAAAATATAAATATATTAAGCATCGTTTCAGTCATAAAACATTCAATTCCACATGGAATATAATTAACAAAAAAGAACATCTAGTGTGTAAATTACTCACATGTCTGAAGAATCGATGTAGTTGCAGACGATGACAATTTTTCCCAGCCATAACAAGCCTCTACACTGAATCCTTTGTTCCTGGGAAATATCCCCAAACACTCGCCACTTTTTCAGTCTTATGTCATATAAGACTAACCCATGAAGTCCAGCAACAGCTAAGTACATCCCATCCTTGCTAGCCGCCACATGAAGAACTGGCCAGTTTTGGGTGATATAAGAGACCTAGCCCAAAGCAAAATTATATAAGGAACAGCCTTTCTCTTTGGATGGTAATATCAGGAACAAGGTTAATGTACAAGAACAAACATAGGACAACCCAACATCATTATTAAATTCAAGACATAACTGGAAGATTAAGATGCAAAATTTTAAGTTCATCTGTATCTTCAGATTGCACAACAAGCAGCCTATCTTCACCATAAATCACTTGGCGGACATGCGTTGTACCAGAAACACCTCTGTTTAGGCAACATTTGCCAAAAGAAAATGCAAGAATCCTCTCTGCAGATCCTTGCTCAATAGTATAAAGCCTATATCCATGTTCATCCCACTGCATTGATGAGGTGCCACCCATCATAGGTTCATATTTGCCATCCTGGTTTGGCTTAACTACAGGAGAAGATACAGAACTTAAACCAATCTGACGGATTGTAGACATTAAGCGACAACCAGAGACAGACCAAACTGTAAGTCCTCTTAACTTCCACCCAACTGCAAAAGCAGAATTATCAGGAGTCCATGCAATACAACTAACAGCACCAGTATCATCCATTGAGTATCTGCACAGAAACCATGAGCAATAAACAGAAGTTATTCATAGCAAACTTTATTTAAAAACCCACGACAGTTTACAAGAGTAGCTTCTAACAATTTTTATTTTTTTAAACTGCCTTCAAGGCAAGAACTACAAATAATTCTATACTGTATAAAAATTATCAATTAACATATCCAAGTATCTCATTAACTAAAACTTTAAAACATCACTTCACCTACGGATCTAAATGCAAAGCCTTGCGTCACAAGAGAATAAAAGAAGTTTAAAAGACCTTCTGTGAAAAAGGTCTTTCGACAAGGGAGAGAAGGGAATGTATGAAAAAGGAAGAAATGAGTTACAAATCAGGTGACCAATGCAACCAGAAGAAACAGGCACATCAAAGCCCTAGCTCTAGCCAACTCAACTCCCTCAATCCAAANTGTAGACATTAAGCGACAACCAGAGACAGACCAAACTGTAAGTCCTCTTAACTTCCACCCAACTGCAAAAGCAGAATTATCAGGAGTCCATGCAATACAACTAACAGCACCAGTATCATCCATTGAGTATCTGCACAGAAACCATGAGCAATAAACAGAAGTTATTCATAACAAACTTTATTTAAAAACCCACGACAGTTTACAAGAGTAGCTTCTAACAATTTTATTTTTTTAAACTGCCTTCAAGGCAAGAACTACAAATAATTCTATACTGTATAAAAATTATCAATTAACATATCCAAGTATCTCATTAACTAAAACTTTAAAACATCACTTCACCTACGGATCTAAATGCAAAGCCTTGCGTCACAAGAGAATAAAAGAAGTTTAAAAGACCTTCTGTGAAAAAGGTCTTTCGACAAGGGAGAGAAGGGAATGTATGAAAAAGGAAGAAATGAGTTACAAATCAGGTGACCAATGCAACCAGAAGAAACGGGCACATCAAAGCCCTAGCTCTAGCCAACTCAACTCCCTCAATCCACATACTTTTCTTGCCTTTACCTCTTCCTTACAACACCTCACTCCTGCTTATATCAGTGATCAGAAATTACAATTTGCTTCCCACAATTGACAAGAGCATCTTTATTTGGAGGATTAGTATATGCAAATTGTAATATTCTGGGGAACAGAAACAATCTTAGCATTTTATGAAACATGCAATTTGATCGTTGTTCTATTTCTTCCTTATCAAGATAAAGGGAATGAATTATCCCCCCAAAGAAGTCGGTATTTCTTTTTTTTGGGAACTGGAAATTATTTTCAGGAAACCTCGGCAACAAATGTGTACCACTTAAAAGGAAAAAAAAGGCATAAATGACAAATCATGCTACTAGTTTCCAGCTTTACGGAAAATGACAAAGCGTACCCCCAGTCATACAAAGATACAGAACGAATAAGTCTTGCAGAATCTGTGAGGTCATATAACTCTACAACACCTCTTCTGGTGCCAACAGCAAGGATTTGTTGTTCTGGAGCAACCGAAGCACATACGGCATCACCAGAGCCCAACCTCTTTTCCGCTTTGATAAACTCAGATTGCTTTAAACCTTTCTTACTTATGGAACAAACTACTAGTTGTCCATCAGAGAATAGCAAGGCTAGCAACCTCAAAGGCAAGGAAAATTCCAAATGGATAACAGCAGATTTGGGGAGCAAATAGTGACTGGATGTAAAAACACCTTGGGCGCCACCAGAAGCAAGACCATTGTCTAGAGAATGTGATGATTTAATAGCTTCATAGCCATCACACAGGTGAAAGTCAAGCTCAAAGGCTCCACAGAACTGTACGAAAAAGAATAACAAAAAAATGATGAGATTATAAGCAAACTTTGAAACAGACTTTTTTCTTTTTTCATCACTCAAATTGGCATTGTCAATGGGCTGTCCCGTGTTGTGTTTTTGAACCGTGTAACCCGTATCGTGTCAAAATTTGCTCAACTCATACCCGACCTATTTCAAATCGCAAATAGTCGGATTTGTGTTTGTGACGGGTTTGTGTATAAGCCATATTTATCAGGGTCTGTGTTAACTCGTTTGCTTGATGGGTCTGGCGGTTCACCCGTTTAGTACCCAAACTCGTAAGGCAAAACCTGACCCCGGTAATTCTGTGTCAGCTTCGTGTCGTGTTCACAAGTCATGCAGCATTGTCAATCCTAACTCTAATGCAGCAAAATACTACTCATTCCTGTTCTAACAAAGAGTTCAGCATCTATAGCACAATGCTGCTTCTTTCCTGTGCATCAAAAATTAAGGAACTTGCTACTGCCCACCACATTTGCATTACCTCGCCCTTCCAAGATATGCTATACAAAGATCCATCAGAAAGTCCAACTAGCATATTTCTGTTATCACATACAATATTGCTCCTGCTAGTCAAAAAAGTAAAAATAAGTATATGTGAGAAGTCAACAGTCAATAAACTGAAGGATCACATTACCCATATAATTCAGACACAGCACAGCCGACTTCATCAATTGAAAAGATTAATAAACAATAAGTTAAAGGGCTAACATAACAAAATCCATACAAAGACACGTGATGTAATCAATTCAACACTCTTCTTGCTTCATTTGACAAGTCCATAAAACTCAACACTATATGCAACACTAAAATAGACAATAGGAGTTCCGAGTTTGACATCAAAGCTTAAATCTCTAGTATCATTTAGAGCGGGTACTCACAAATTCAAGTTCTTATTTGCAAAAGGCACCTGCTCGCTGAGGAGCAAAGAAATTGTAGCAAGAAACAAACCAGATGGTTGCTTCCCTCCAATCAGTATTCTTTTTTCGGTAAATTGGACCTTAAAAAGGTGAAGATAGAATGAAGAGGTCTGCAAAAAGGACAGCAGTGTAAGTCAGCATGACATTGTTTTGATGCTAAATATTAGATTCTACAGTAATACTAGTAGAGCACATAAGAAAAAAGAGAATCAGATAAGTAGTCCAAGCCCCCCCATCAAGTAATTGAGAAAATAATTGAAAAAAGGGTACTAATATTAGACAAATTAAACTTCGGAGAAAAGAAAAGAAAAAGGAAAGCCATTTAACATTGCCTATTGGAAATATGATTAACTATATTTCTTCTCACATTACGTCAAATTCTTTCTTTTGGGGGTCAATACAAAGTAATTGTCGCATAAGGAAAGACTAAAATTGCAGACTAGTAGCTGGAGAACAAACACTGACTTGCTAATTGGCGTCAACTTCTGGCTCTCAGTCCCTTAGGATATAATATCCACCATGGAGTTTCTCTTATCTCGTTTATTGTAAGACCATGAAGCATATTCATTTGACTTCAATTAATTCATTCAATATCTCATTATATTCAGTATATTTTAAAATGGAACAATGAATATACACAGAAATATCTTAAATCCACAACAATTCACAAGAACCTATACAGACTGCATTGCACTAAAAAAATTAATCAAGTGTCAAAACTACAAATGAACACAATGGTAGTGTCCATGGGCCCAAAACTTACAAGAACAGCGATCAACTTGGTATCAGGACTCCAAACAGCCTGCAAATTCTCACCCTCCCTCTGAACCGATTCGGAATCTCTTTTATACTTCCCCAATCTCACCCTATGCTGAATTCAAATCAAAAACAGGGAATTTCAAAATCTAGACACACAAATTCAGATTTAGAAGTATATATAGAGAGGGGATGGAACCTGAGAAGAGCTCCAGAGCTCTATGTGCGTCGGAGCGACAACAAGCAATAACCGATTGATTGCTTTGAGGTAAATGATCTGGTGTGAAGCAGGACACAGTCCAGATTCCAGAGGGATGACCTGTGGCCATCCATATGCCATATACATCTTCGAATTCTTTATGGTTTATATACAGAGAGAAAGAGAGATATTAAAGATCAGACAGAAGAAGTTAGGGCTTTCGTTGGAACAGATCCAAGCAATTCTAGCAGAGAGACAGAGAGAGAAAGACTGGTTCCAATCCTCCAAGAGCTTGGTTCTTGAATCTGTCACATCCACTCAACCAGTAATAGCCGCATCACACACACACTCTTTCAGAGTAATTTAGAGACCGAAAGAAACATTAAGATCAGAGATAAAGACGTTAGGGTTTTCGGTGGAAAAGATCCAAAGGAAACCTCGCAGATAGAGGAGAATAGAGAATGGTTCCATTCCTCCAAGAATTTTTAGAGAGAGAAAGATGCATTAAAGATCAGAGAGAGGACGTTAGGGTTTTCGATGGAAGAGATACGAAGCAATTTTGAGAGAGAGAGACAGAGAATGGTTCCACTCCTCTCAGTTTGGTTCTTGAAACTCTCAGATCCACTCTACCTGTAATGGTCGTCTCTCTCTCTCTCTCTCTCCCCTCCCTGTCCCTTTTCTTGGGTTTTCAGCCCAATTTTGTCATTTGTAGGCCACAAGTAAATAAGTCAGGAAAGAAACTGGGCCAATCTCTAATATCTAAGCCCAGGACTCCATACTTTTAGACAAGGCCTTTCCAATCCGTTAAGGGCCCCTCTACTGTATATATAATCAACAATTACATCAAACCCCCCAAAAGTTTGTAGAATATTTCCCTTACCCCTTTGGATGTAATATTCAGTTGCCCAATCATTTCAGACCATGATATTTCCACTAACGTACATATAATCAAAAATTACACTAACCTCCCCAAAATTTTGTAGAATTTTTGCCAGAAAACATTTAAGTTGCCCAATCATTTTCAGGCCATGCAAAAATAGCATAAACATTGGGGGACAACGATCTCGGCTTGATTATGCAAAAGCCCAATCAAAAGGTGGGTCTTCACCATCATCCAAACCATTTTGTTTGTTTTGATAGATAAGATGTGCGTGGTTTTATGAGTGGTTATATTTTATTTCAAACTTATGTAATAGTTATTAGTCTAAAAAACACGTGATGGAACCGTTCTCAATTATATAAAACACCAAACAATTTCATAAAAAGAATTGTTCAAACTTTTTAGGCATCCAAGATGTGGCCTCTAGCCCTCCAAAAATAGCATAAACTTTGGAGTTGTATGGTGTGGAGATGATGATAGGAAGGCAATTGGGGCCACAACTCTTCGACTTTGCTATTATTTCACTATCGAAGTCCGTTCAAAATAGAGTATTCATCCTTCCTCAAATTGTAATGTTTTAGTTGATCTGATGTGTGTTATTTGCCGGAGATTACGTGTATTCAAAGTTTATGTGACAGTCACGGGTTTAAAATATGCGTGTTTCGAACGACGCTAAAAAAACTAAACCTGATGGGAATGCTCACGAAATAAATAAATCATCTAAGTTTGATCATCACCAACACAATAAGTGATAAATATTTATTTTTTTATTTTTTTGCTTCAGTAAAGGGGAGAAAGGTGACCAGTAGGTAGTATTTCCCATTGGGCGTGATCATGAGGGTCCTTCCATTGTGAAATGTCCGATTTGAATTATAACTACTGATCCAAAAGGGTAACTCATCATTATAGTACCACCAAAGTCAAACATCAAACCGCATTACTCTCGTGAATTAAACATTACTTGATAACTATATGAAAATCAAGGACGACCTAAGATAGTATTAATAAACATGTTTGCACAAACTTTGGAGTGGTGTGGTTTGGAAAACATGATAGGGAGGCAATTGGGGCATAACTTGTCTAGGCTTGGTTATATAAGCATAGCCCAATCAAAAAGGCCAGTGACTTCATGTTTAAAAGAGGGTATTGAACCTCATGCAAAGCCACAATGGTTTTGTTTTGTTGGTTGGCCAGGGTTCTCACCACCGACGCTATTCGTAATCTCTCTTCGTCCTCCAATCTTTGGTCTACTCTCATGGACCTCTTGATTCTCCTTGTCTTCCCCACTCTCAAGTGGATGGGACCCACAAGCCATTTGGTCCCAATATCTACTTTTTAATTTGCCACTTTTTCTTTTCTTTTCTTTTTTCTTTCTAGATATCATTAAGTTTTCAAGAAACATCAGTACAAGCCACCCCTTATTAGATTCTCCAATTAGAATTTGACCGACATCCAGGCTCACGGACCGATCATAGAACCCGGTTCAATAATTGGAGCTACAGCCCCTTCTCCTGTGGTAATTTCTTATTTTAAATTTTACTTATATTAAGTCGGATTTTGTGTTTTATATATAATCGCATACAGTCAGATTCATATCATAAATAATTTTGTCATGTCAAATGAATTTTTTATCGTGTCTGGTTGATAAACCTAACTGTAATCTAAATATGTTGAGTTTAATGTCATGTACAGTAACATTTGTGTCAATTTTGTATGGAAAAGTTAAAGTTAGGCCATGAAAATAGGGTGACCCAAGTCAAGATTTGGTAGAAGAATCAAAGAAGATTTTGGATTAGATTTGGATTCCTTGGTGGGTCTTGATGATTTGTAGCACTGATTATGTGACTTAAAAACAATATAAAATTATTGCAATTGGAGAGATCTCAAGAACAAGATCTAATAGTTTAATCCCTCAACATGAATCAAGTGAATTATAGTATTACAAATGGTAAATTACATGATATGCACTAAGTTTTAGTGAAATGACATGAAAATCCATTATTAGCTTATTAGTCATATTATGTTAGCCGGGGCCGAGTCAAAAATCTTTTATAGGGTGGACACACTCTAACTATAGGATTTAATTTTTTCATCCATGGTTAGGTAAAAATTCATTAAACACACAAAGGCCAATAGGCAATATACATGACATAGTCTACATTCATGTATGTTAGGGTGTGCACACATAAATCCTGAATACAAAGTGGAACATCACTTCATTCAAATGTATAAACTTATTTATTATTCATATTAATAGATCATGTCATTCGCAGATTCTTACCGTATAATAGTAATCCTATATCTACTAATTTTCAAGTTAAATTGGCATCATTATTTGACATAAAAAATAAGGCCATTTGATGAAACATGTCATGTCTAGTTTGTGTCATAATCAAGCTTGCTCAACATATTTTTCGATTACCATTGAGTGATTAATTTAGTAAGTAAAAACTCAAATTTTATCGCTCTATGTTTGAGTTCAAGTCTTCATAGTTATGACAATTCAATAAAACTAAATATATTCTTCAACACTCAAAACACGTTATAGAATGTTAGCTTTAGTCACAATATAAGTGCAGTGAAATCTCTCACGGTTAGAGCGATCTNATACATGACATAGTCTACATTCATGTATGTTAGGGTGTGCACACATAAATCCTGAATACAAAGTGGAACATCACTTCATTCAAATGTATAAACTTATTTATTATTCATATTAATAGATCATGTCATTCGCAGATTCTTACCGTATAATAGTAATCCTATATCTACTAATTTTCAAGTTAAATTGGCATCATTATTTGACATAAAAAATAAGGCTATTTGATGAAACATGTCATGTCTAGTTTGTGTCATAATCAAGCTTGCTCAACATATTTTTCGATTACCATTGAGTGATTAATTTAGTAAGTAAAAACTCAAATTTTATCGCTCTATATTTGAGTTCAAGTCTTCATAGTTATGACAACTCAATAAAACTAAATTTATTCTTCAACACTCAAAACACGTTATAGAATGTTAGCTTTAGTCACAATATAAGTGCAGTGAAATCTCTCACGGTTAGAGCGATCTAATTGTATTTCTAATTTACACACCTAAAAGAAAGCGAGTTATATCTGTGTTAATATCCTATTTAAATCCTTATGCTTTTAAAAAAGTGCATGCAATAATCTTTTTAACCAATTAAAATTTAAAACACGTTGAATGTAAGCAATTTCTTGCAACTTGCACCAAATAGGGCCAATTTCTAATCATATGGTGACCCCCACTATACAGCGCCGTCTTTTACTAAACTAACGGCTCTCTCAGATTTACTAGTCCGCACTCTCCAATCATAACAGATTAGACTGGTCCTTCCGATCACTCACCTCCCTTTCTATTGGAACATTCAAATACTCCAAGTCACAGCCAGTCATTCTAGTAATCAACCATACTTTTACTGTTCAACTACTATATATATCTAACCATTCTTAGGTTAATCAATCTGGAGCTTTCTCTCTCACCATCTCCTCCTACAGCCGTGTCCTCTCTCTCTCTCTCTTAATGGGTTTTCCAGTGGGTTACACGGAAGTTTTCCTTCCCAAACTCTTCATACACACACTTTCCCTTCTGGGTTTCATCAGAACTCTCATTTTCTCTCTCTTCCGCTTTCTGGGTCTCTCAGATTTCCTCGAACCAGACGTTTCCTTCCTAGAAAACACGACCCAAAGACCTGAAAACCCCCCTCTATCCGCAATCCTGATCCGGGAAATCTTACCGGTGGTGAAATTCGAGGATCTCACAGACGCAGGAGCCGGAGATCTGCCGGAAAGTTGTGCGGTTTGTCTCTATGAGTTTGAGTGTGGGGAAGAGATCAGATGGCTGACGAATTGCAAGCACATTTTCCATCGGGCTTGTTTGGACCGTTGGATGGACCATGATCAGCAGACTTGTCCTCTTTGTAGGACCCCTTTTGTACCACATGATTTGCGAGATGAGTTCAATCAACGGCTATGGGCTGCCTCTGGTATTTCTCAAGACTTCTATGGTGACTATAATTCAATTTCTGGGTTATAAACTTGAAATTATTGATGGGTTTTTGTTTTTGAGACATATACAATGTATAAACACAAAAAAAAAACGGCTTGAATCTTTGTTTTTTTTTTGAACTTTTTGTATATATGATTGGACAGAGATTCTGACTCTAACTATTCTGTAGTGGCGATATAGATTCTCTCATAGTTGGGGCAAGGATTGATTGAGTTGAATTTTATTATTGTATGGATTTTCTTTCTTATTTTAATTTGATTTTCGTATTATACATCTTGGTTTGTCCTTTATTTCATAAAAGATCAAAACTTTGTAATCTCATAACTATACAGGTAAATAATCATGATTTATTATTAGATGTTAATATGACATAATATTACTATGTTACCCGAATAAATTTTGTGAGGTGAGGTGGATTTGAAGGTAGTGGTGTCAAATGAAGTGGATAGTAGTCTTGATAATGTGATATTGCTGTTGTTTGATTCAATTTGACCCGACCCATAGATTTTGTGAGGTTGGTTTGAAGGTTATGAGGATCAAATGAAGTGGGTGGTTGAAGTTTATCAGGCTGTGGAGCTGGTGGTGGATTTGATTGAATTGAATTGGGAGACTGAAGACAGGGTACTAGTGTTTTTTGGCGTTTGGCTGGTTGGTGAAGACTTACAGCGGAGTAGCGTAAAACATGAGACTGATGGAGTTTGTTAAACAACAATGTTTGGTGCAAGCAGAAAAATCATAACCGATTTCATTCGAGAGTCTTGTCACCAATCCACACTGCAGCAGTGTAAAATGAATCGTATTTTGTCCTGGTTTTTGTGACAAATCCATTATTATTATTTTGTTGATTTTTGATTTTAAAATGATTCTGGGAGATTTAAAATTTTCTTTGTCGTTAAATTTGATTATTTGATCCCTGTTCATTTTATGGAAAATAATACATGAACATACAATGTTAATGACTAACTCAAAAGGATAGATTAAGTGGTAATAAGAACGAGTTATAAACGCAAGTGTCTTGAATTCAAATTTTAATAACTTCTTAAAATTAAGTTATGTTTCTCATAAAAATTGTAGTGTTAACGTGGATAGCTTGTCTTTAATCAGATTAAAAAAAAATTTATTAAAATATGTGTAAACTAGTCTAAATATCGTTGACCGTCAAATTACGAAGAAAATTAATAANTCATAAAAATTGTAGTGTTAACGTGGATAGCTTGTCTTTAATCAGATTAAAAAAAATTTTATTAAAATATGTGTAAACTAGTCTAAATATCGTTGACCGTCAAATTAAGAAGAAAATTAATGATTTATTTTTGATTAAATCGAAAAAAATATAAATTGAGGTAGAAATTAATTGACATAAATTTGTGGGACACTTAAAATATTAGGAGGGAAGACGTGGCCACATAAATCAACACACCCCTGTAAAGTGTATGACACTGCAAGTTTTTGTCTTTTTAATCTTTGTCTGCTGGCTCTGCGAAAGACAGACAGACAGAGACCTACAAAAGAATGGGTGCTGCATGAACTTTCGTGCTCAATGATCTTCAACTTTGGATTCTGTGCTTCATCAATTTTCAGTAATTGCTACCAAATGAAAGTGAAATTGCAACAAACATAATAACAAGTTTTCGGGATCGACTTAATGTTTTAGGTCCAACAGAACATATGAGACCGATCCAAATGTTTCAAAATCAAAAATAATTCAAAACTGAGTTGTAACTAGTTTTTATTTAGGTTCGAGTTTGGTTAAACGGGTTCATGTCAAATTATAACAGGTTCATATAAAAAATATTCTACTCATATTCAATTTATTTGTTAATTCATATCTAACAAATCGTGTCATATTAAATTTATATCGTGTGTAAATGTTGTATAACTAATATATAAATAAGTCGTGTTGTATATTTTTTTTACACTAGTTTACTAAACAGGTGACTTGCCTATAATTTTGTGTCGTATCAAGTTTGTATTATGTATGAACCATGTATAACTAATATATAAATAAGTTGTGTCATGTATTTTTTTTAATTGTTTTCACTCATATCCTATTCTTTTATTAATTGTGTCGTGTCAAGTCCACATGTTTACTAAACAGATGATTTAAAAAATATCTAAACCCTCTAATTTTAAATCGTATTAACAGATCGTATCGTATTTTGATACCCCTAATTTTAACCACGTTCAATATACATAACCCAAATAGCAGCAGAAAGGGTTAAAATTTAGCACGGAAATATGCAAGTACCATAAATACTGACAAGTATAAGAATCAGAGCAAACACTATTTTACAAAGTTTCTGTTTTACCGATTGGTATAGTATCTATGATTTGGTAATTGAAACCAGGATTCAAATGAAATCTGAGGAACAAAATTAAGAAAGACAGTGGTCACGATCACCTGGGATAGCCAGGAGGAGGATAAGCTGCTGGAGGATAATTGGCTGGTGGGTAACCATGGGCTTGAGGTGGTGGAGGGTAGCCATAGGGGGGTCCATATGGTGGCGGTGGTGGATATCCGGCTGTCGGAGGAACTGGCATATCCATACGAGACATCTGTTGAACAGGAGGCACTGCCATCACTGGTTGTGGTCCAAACTTGCCATCTCTTCTATCCAATTCTACCTTGTGCTGGGTCTGCATTAACCACGGCAACTCCATTTAGAATGAGAAAATAACAAATTATACATAATAAAAAAAAGAAAATCAACCCCTCCCCATTTTCAAAACAGAGGGACCGCTGTTTAGTGGTAAAATTCAGCCTCCTGCGTGTTCGAATTTTAGGATAACGCCTTTTGTCCAAATAATGTCAAAAATTAGCTATGTATCCAATCTATCCCTCCGGGACTAAACTGGGTGCTAAGTTTATCCCAATTAAAAAAACTGAGAACCCTCTACCATATATACATGTCAAGCAATGCTATGTGCACAAAAAATATGCACCTATTCACTTGCAGTCGTTGGATCAATGATTCCCACCATTGCCCCAACAACAACAGTGAATTTGGTGCACATAGAATTACCATACATGTCCAGGAAACCAGCTGCTTAAGACTAATCAAATTATGGGGAAGAGCAAAAGGAAGAACTTTTCTTTTAACATGTAACTTCATATAGCGTATGGTATGATATCCAGAAGAAAATTCCTCCACTGCAGTCACTTTTCTATAATATCACGTACCTGCATACAAGGGCAGACCCTGCCAAAAACAAAAGTAGTAGTAGATTTAGAACAGGCTTTCAGGAACTTCTGAGATGAGGTTGACGGGTTTGTTTTGAAAAAACTTACGTGCAATAAACAATGTCAGACAAGCAGTTCAACAGTTGAGAAGCCTCTCCGATCTCTTCACTTCCTGTAATACAAGCAAGAAGGGAAAATATGCAGGCCAGCTGTTGGAGGCAGAACATGAATCCCTACCAAACAAACCAATGCATACAAGTGAACAGAACTCAGAAGCAGGCAAAATAGAAAGCTCAACACATACACACACACACATCCAGAGAGAGAGAGAGAGTACAATGATGCAGTTATCGCATTTCGTAGTCTGTATGTTGAACTCATCTTGCAACATAAAGCGTGTCGAGGCCACTGAATTTGCAAAGCAAAGAAAAACCTGAACAAAGGAAAAAAAGGATGCACTAAGGAATTAATAGATAGATATCGAGGGCAGATGAGAGATACATAGTGGAGCTGCAGTTATTCTAGTACTGAATAAAATTCAAAAGAAACTTAAGAGCAAAATTATGTCAATGCCATACCTCAGTACAAAGGCAAAGCTCAGGGCAATGACTCTCTCCACATCGGCCACTGCATGGCATATAGCCACCACAGCATGTATACCTACATAACAGAAAATTATAAGATGACACACCAAAAGATCAGTTTGATTTGCCTTTATTTATACTATGAAAAAAGATATATACCAACCTTGACATATCATTGTAAAGAGCTCGTTTGCGGAGCAAGTATGATGCACAGGGGCCACTACAACATAATGCACACAGATTAGTAGGCTACATCAGGTTAGAAGATCATAATAAGCCCACCATATATAGTTTACATTTGTATGGCAACAAGCACAAAAAATAAAATGATGAACAAACGGCATCATTTTTTTTTTTGGTCTGGACAAGAGGCATCATAGAAAAGGAAAATAAAAGAGGTGTCACAAAATAAGAAAAAAAAGTGGGCCGGGGGAAGAGATTTTCTTTCTCCTCCCAATCTTAGGATGCAGGGCATAGATGAATACTGATGCCAATTGGTGGAGAAGTGAAAAGATGTAAGTTGGAGCACATTTCTCTGTCAAAGAGGTAGTATAGCATTTTTCTCCCTCAACCAGCTCCCCCTTCCTCCTGGTAGTTGTCTTCTTTTTTGGCACTGACATCAATATTCCTATTTTCTTCCTTGAGGGAAGAGCACTCCTGTTGCTCTTTGTTTGCCCTCATTCAGTTGTTCATTCTGTTTGAAGGGCCAAACCCAAACTAAACATTACGTATTAGTTCAAGTAGTTAATAGACAAAAAATTTACGAAGAAAGTATAATATCCATTCATAAACCAAATCATCGAAAACTGTAATAACTAACTTCTTCCTGACTAATTGTTGTAGTTTGTTTTTTTAACCATTATATCAAACCATACCACTAAACACATACTAGTTTCATTAAACAGTCTGTCTGCTAAGACTCAATTCGATGAACAAATGAAAACGGTATGTGTATGCGGTGAAGCTTCATCAGTAGACATCTTTGTCATAGGCATTTCATTGGCCTTCATCGAATATGACAAAGCCATCTCACTTGACATTAAGCAACCTGTTTATGCTGATCAGAGGATCCTGTGGCAGTGTCAGGTGCCAACTTCAGATGTTCCAAAAAATCACTACTAGGTGACAAACATAAAGCATTTGGTAAAACCCCAATCAAGCAAGGCCAAATCCTACACAGTTTTGCATGATAGGGGTTGCAAAAATTTTTGTAAACCCTTCCCAGCCTCTTCTGCAACTGTTACCTGGTGAACTTTATAGTATTTGAGTTCCTGCATCCAAGGTCGTTTCAAAAAGGCCATTGCTCACACACGATGACCAAGAGGGAAAAATGAAATGAGAAAATATTTAGTCCCTACATAAGTTCCTAAAGAACTGGCCCTTAGAATAACGGGGAATTAATCATTGCTCCTGAACCCACAAGAAGCCTATTCTTGAGGAGTGACAAAATCGCTGCTCTTGCACTCACCTTTCTGAGCTCTCAGATGCTATTGCTACTTACCCAATAGTACCTGATTTATGAGGTGTATAGGCTTTTGCCAACATAACCAGGACTGACAAAAGCAAAAGCCCACCTTCACAACGCTAAAACTACTAACACCCTCTGCTTCGAATCCTTGTATTATATGTTGTTTAACTATCACAACCCAAAAACGAGGGGAGAAAAGGAAAAGGGAAGGGAGACAAAGAAAAAGAAAGAGAGAAAAGCCCAAAAATCTTAACACAAAAAACACACAGAGAGGGGCATTGATACACCCAACCACTCAAATGAAGACAGAATTAATATTACCATCACTAGAATCACAAAAACTTACAACTTACGGAGATATTCCTATCAAAACCAATGTTAACTGAATCGTGGGTCACTTTGATACGTGATATGGATACACGGTACGACACTTTTCTTAGACAACTTAGTTGGTATATTATTTTGGATTACAATTTGTTTTAGAACTCTTATTTAGATATTTTTCATTACTACACAACATAATATATCATAGAATATTCATAAACACTAAGTCAATTACTATTTATCTGACATTTGTGCTCGATTTTATATTATCTAAAATAATATATAATTAATAAATCTATATACACATAGTCAATTAATATGTATTTTATAGTTGTGGTACATGTTCCAAAGCGAATTGATTTCGAGTTAATATTATAATTTAGGGTCGTATATTTTGGTAGTCTGGATCACGATCTCATCTTGTTTGGGATCAATAATTTAATAAATTCTGATAACTATGATCAAAACAAATCAGAATTTCCTGAATTTCACACCATATGACCATAAAGTTAAGCTCTATTCCATAGTATTCAATCGAATAGCTATAAAAATTCCCAGAAAACACTTGATGAACAAGACTTGGAGAGATGAAACTGGGAGGTGGATTGTAATGCCCAGCATAGTTACCAAAGAAACAAAGAGAGGAAATTACAATTATATATTCGATAGAATACTTGATTTCAAGTTTATCAAACTGTATAGAATCAATTTTTCAAAGCGTATAACCTCAAGGACAAAAACTAAGGTGCTATAAATCAATTTTTCCGTTTTTGTTAGTAAACCATTCTCTCTGTTCTGAAACAAATTTCCATTCCTGTTTCTTCTTTTTCTTTCGACTTCACTGTTCATTGAACCAAAAAGAGTCCTAATAATCTAACCTAAAAAACCAGCATTATTTCAATTCATCATAAGCAATGAGATGCAAGAGTCAGCGATCCAGAAAAAAAAATTGTCAATTCTCTTTTCGAAAGAATTAACAACAGTACTCGCAACTAACACAAAAGATGAGAGAGAAAAATAGAATTTAACAACGCATCAACAAGCGTGAGGTGAACGCAGTACTCACCACAAGAACGCAAAGCAGCAAACTGCAAAAATCAAATGAAAACAACGAAAAACAATAAGATCAGAACAAAATATACAAAGTAAAGAACAACAATAGTGTACAAAAAAATAGAAATCGATTCGAAAAAATCAGATATTGAGGAGGAGAATACGAAAAAGGTCCGTACATGGCGGATCAGCCACAATGGTGTGCACGAGATCGGTGCGCCAAAGGTTCGGATAGTTCTGACGCATCGTCATTTTGTCAAGATTCGCCGTCGACCCCATTGCCCGTCTGTCCGTCCGTCCGTCCGTCACAGAGAACCCCCAATTCCTTGAGAAAAAAAAGCACTCTGTGTGCGAGAGAGAGAGAGACCGTTATTTATATAATCTCCGATTCCGTCTAAAATAATTATTTAAAATATATTTAAATATTTATATTATTTATTTTAATTAATTATTTTTTCAAATTCACTCTAATAACGTTATCTATTTTAACTAATCATTTCAATTAATTTTTAATAATAAAATTCAAAAAATAGCAATTCAACTATATATTGTACAAATTTCATCAATTGTAGGCTACAAGAAATAACCCACCTCTCAAATATTACTATTTTTAAACTAAATTCTTTTAAATTAAATCACAAAATTCAAAACAAAATTACCTCAAATTACACAATTAACTGAAGTCAGATTTTTTAGAGAAATTTATTGAATTTTTAGGAGGTTTTATTGAATTTTTTGGGAGTATTGATGAATTTTTGAGAAAGTTTATTGAATTTTTGAAAAAAATAAAATTATCAAAAAAAAATAAAAAAATAACTAATCCGTTGAAACCACGTTTTAAGGAAAAAACTGTCTAAAATAACTAAAATGAGGTTTTAGCTGCCTTTTAGAGTTGCTCTTAATGGGAACGTATAGACGAGAAAGGGTAGCAGTGGAAGTCCATGTCCACATGGTACAGCTAAGATCGCGACCGGCAGGAAGTTGACGAGGGAATATTACAATGCAAATTGACGTACGGTAATATGAAACAACTGCATATCATATCCGTCTAATGTGGATATATTTTCATATCAAAATCAGAATATGATTTAAGGTAGCAAATGAATCGGACGGTTGCTGTGGAGGGGCAGTGGGCCCAACAAGAAGACAACCAAAAATTTTGCATGTAAAATCGTGAATACAAATAAATATTAAGAGTCACGACTATACCATGTTACAACGGACATGTGTATTAAGTTGCTAAAAATATTATAAATAACAGCTCATTCTGGAGTAAACATTCTGTAATGATGGCATCATGTTTAACATTATCATATAACCGCTTAATTATTTATATAATAAAATAATTTATAAATAAAATTTTAAAAGATAAATAAAATAATTTTTATTATTCGCAGTTGAGATCGTTTTAAATTTTACTTTAAAGTTAATCTAATGGCTAATATTAACATTCTAAATTTAATAGGAAAAATAGATCCCTAAATNTTTTTTTTTTGGTCTGGACAAGAGGCATCATAGAAAAGGAAAATAAAAGAGGTGTCACAAAATAAGAAAAAAAAGTGGGCCGGGGGAAGAGATTTTCTTTCTCCTCCCAATCTTAGGATGCAGGGCATAGATGAATACTGATGCCAATTGGTGGAGAAGTGAAAAGATGTAAGTTGGAGCACATTTCTCTGTCAAAGAGGTAGTATAGCATTTTTCTCCCTCAACCAGCTCCCCCTTCCTCCTGGTAGTTGTCTTCTTTTTTGGCACTGACATCAATATTCCTATTTTCTTCCTTGAGGGAAGAGCACTCCTGTTGCTCTTTGTTTGCCCTCATTCAGTTGTTCATTCTGTTTGAAGGGCCAAACCCAAACTAAACATTACGTATTAGTTCAAGTAGTTAATAGACAAAAAATTTACGAAGAAAGTATAATATCCATTCATAAACCAAATCATCGAAAACTGTAATAACTAACTTCTTCCTGACTAATTGTTGTAGTTTGTTTTTTTAACCATTATATCAAACTATACCACTAAACACATACTAGTTTCATTAAACAGTGTGTCTGCTAAGACTCAATTCGATGAACAAATGAAAACGGTATGTGTATGCGGTGAAGCTTCATCAGTAGACATCTTTGTCATAGGCATTTCATTGGCCTTCATCGAATATGACAAAGCCATCTCACTTGACATTAAGCAACCTGTTTATGCTGATCAGAGGATCCTGTGGCAGTGTCAGGTGCCAACTTCAGATGTTCCAAAAAATCACTACTAGGTGACAAACATAAAGCATTTGGTAAAACCCCAATCAAGCAAGGCCAAATCCTACACAGTTTTGCATGATAGGGGTTGCAAAAATTTTTGTAAACCCTTCCCAGCCTCTTCTGCAACTGTTACCTGGTGAACTTTATAGTATTTGAGTTCCTGCATCCAAGGTCGTTTCAAAAAGGCCATTGCTCACACACGATGACCAAGAGGGAAAAATGAAATGAGAAAATATTTAGTCCCTACATAAGTTCCTAAAGAACTGGCCCTTAGAATAACGGGGAATTAATCATTGCTCCTGAACCCACAAGAAGCCTATTCTTGAGGAGTGACAAAATCGCTGCTCTTGCACTCACCTTTCTGAGCTCTCAGATGCTATTGCTACTTACCCAATAGTACCTGATTTATGAGGTGTATAGGCTTTTGCCAACATAACCAGGACTGACAAAAGCAAAAGCCCACGTTCACAACGCGAAAACTACTAACACCCTCTGCTTCGAATCCTTGTATTATATGTTGTTTAACTATCACAACCCAAAAACGAGGGGAGAAAAGGAAAAGGGAAGGGAGACAAAGAAAAAGAAAGAGAGAAAAGCCCAAAAATCTTAACACAAAAAACACACAGAGAGGGGCATTGATACACCCAACCACTCAAATGAAGACAGAATTAATATTACCATCACTAGAATCACAAAAACTTACAACTTACGGAGATATTCCTATCAAAACCANAATGAAGACAGAATTAATATTACCATCACTAGAATCACAAAAACTTACAACTTACGGAGATATTCCTATCAAAACCAATGTTAACTGAATCGTGGGTCACTTTGATACGTGATATGGGTNCTCATATTCAATTTATTTGTTAATTCATATCTAACAAATCGTGTCATATTAAATTTATATCGTGTGTAAATGTTGTATAACTAATATATAAATAAGTCGTGTTGTATATTTTTTTTACACTAGTTTACTAAACAGGTGACTTGCCTATAATTTTGTGTCGTNATATTATTTTGGATTACAATTTGTTTTAGAACTCTTATTTAGATATTTTTCATTACTACACAACATAATATATCATAGAATATTCATAAACACTAAGTCAATTACTATTTATCTGACATTTGTGCTCGATTTTATATTATCTAAAATAATATATAATTAATAAATCTATATACACATAGTCAATTAATATGTATTTTATAGTTGTGGTACATGTTCCAAAGCGAATTGATTTCGAGTTAATATTATAATTTAGGGTCGTATATTTTGGTAGTCTGGATCACGATCTCATCTTGTTTGGGATCAATAATTTAATAAATTCTGATAACTATGATCAAAACAAATCAGAATTTCCTGAATTTCACACCATATGACCATAAAGTTAAGCTCTATTCCATAGTATTCAATCGAATAGCTATAAAAATTCCCAGAAAACACTTGATGAACAAGACTTGGAGAGATGAAACTGGGAGGTGGATTGTAATGCCCAGCATNCACCTCTCAAATATTACTATTTTTAAACTAAATTCTTTTAAATTAAATCACAAAATTCAAAACAAAATTACCTCAAATTACACAATTAACTGAAGTCAGATTTTTTAGAGAAATTTATTGAATTTTTAGGAGGTTTTATTGAATTTTTTGGGAGTATTGATGAATTTTTGAGAAAGTTTATTGAATTTTTGAAAAAAATAAAATTATCAAAAAAAAATAAAAAAATAACTAATCCGTTGAAACCACGTTTTAAGGAAAAAACTGTCTAAAATAACTAAAATGAGGTTTTAGCTGCCTTTTAGAGTTGCTCTTAATGGGAACGTATAGACGAGAAAGGGTAGCAGTGGAAGTCCATGTCCACATGGTACAGCTAAGATCGCGACCGGCAGGAAGTTGACGAGGGAATATTACAATGCAAATTGACGTACGGTAATATGAAACAACTGCATATCATATCCGTCTAATGTGGATATACTTTCATATCAAAATCAGAATATGATTTAAGGTAGCAAATGAATCGGACGGTTGCTGTGGAGGGGCAGTGGGCCCAACAAGAAGACAACCAAAAATTTTGCATGTAAAATCGTGAATACAAATAAATATTAAGAGTCACGACTATACCATGTTACAACGGACATGTGTATTAAGTTGCTAAAAATATTATAAATAACAGCTCATTCTGGAGTAAACATTCTGTAATGATGGCATCATGTTTAACATTATCATATAACCGCTTAATTATCTATATAATAAAATAATTTATAATTAAAATTTTAAAAGATAAATAAAATAATTTTTATTATTCGCAGTTGAGATCGTTTTAAATTTTACTTTAAAGTTAATCTAATGGCTAATATTAACATTCTAAATTTAATAGGAAAAATAGATCCCTAAATGTGCATTTGGAATAACTTTTTAAAAATTATTTTTCTTAAATACTTTTAAAAAAATAGTATTTGAAACCGTCTCACTACCTCTACCACCACCGCTGCCACCACTACCACCATCGTCGCCACCACCACCACTCCCACCACCGCCGTCACCATCACCATCACCGTCGTTGTCGCCGTCGCCACCCCCCGCCACTGTCGCCACCACTGTCATTGTTACGCCCACCACCACCACCACCGCTGTCATTGCTATCACGATCATTACCACCACCACAATCATTACCATTTCTTATCATCACCACTGTCTCTCACTACCTCTTATTCTTATCACAAATCGATACTTAAATTCTTTTATTTTTTATTTATATTTATAATTTGATTTTAGACATAAATACAAATATATATTTATTAATTACCATTTTTTATTACTTTGTGCCTTCAGGCACATGCAATAACTAATTTTTTTTTATATAAAGTGATTACTATTTTATATACAAAGATGGTAATTTGAATAAGTGAGATTTATTTTACTCAGATTCCGTTTGGTATCGTTTATGTTTTTCGTTTTTCGTTTTTATTTTGATATTTAGAGAAAACAATAAAAAAAACTCGTTTGATAACCGTTTTTATTTTTTACTTTTTGTCATCGTTTTGTAAACGAGGGACGATTTTCAAAAACGAGAAAAAAAAGTGTTTCATTTTTTATAAAATTAAAAATCGTAAACGTTACCAAACGAGCCCTCACTTATTAGGTTATAATTAAACAATTATATTACGTAATAATAATAAAGTGATACATTATGCGACAATATTGACACGATATAACCTNTAGGTTATAATTAAACAATTATATTATGTAATAATAATAAAGTGATACATTATGCGACAATATTGACAAGATGTAACCTGAATACTTTCTCCTCCATTTGATATGTGAATTTATAATTGACCAGCAAAAAATTCGGGTACGTGGATATGTGGGCCCTAATGTGCTGTTTAATGGGGTTCAATACCATAGTCACGTAATCCTTTAAAATAGTCAAATTTTTGAATTCGAGCTATCATTTTTACAAAATTTATGAATTTGTGCTCTTACTTACTTTTATGCTTACGTGTTATTATCTAAATTTTTATTTGAAAAATATTGATTTATATATAAAAATACATATCAAACTAGAATGATATTATAACCTATAATTATTATTTCAAAATTTTATGATCAATATACATTTAAAAATTAAATAGTTTGTCACATAGTTGTGCATGAAATTTAATTTTTAATATTTAATTTTTATTAAATTTTATAAGTACATATCTATCTAGATGCATATAATACGACGTTGTCACTTAAAATTTTAATTGTAAAGCAAATCTTGAATGTGCTCAAACATTTGCTAATCACGTCACGTAGTATGTTTAATGCAAATTTTGTGCGACTAAAACTANTAAAATTTTAATTGTAAAGCAAATCTTGAATGTGCTCAAACATTTGCTAATCACGTAGTATGTTTAATGCAAATTTTGTGCGACTAAAACTACCCAAACTCAAGTCATGCAGTTTGCGTATTATCACTAAATTGATCACTTGGCCAAGCTCGTCATTTGGATGTTCAAATTTTTGATTAGCTCTAAATTTTGATCATATCCTATTTTATCCAATCTTACTAATTAGTTACTCGAAAGAATCGGATAGACAAACTAAAGATTTTTTAATCTATTGTGTTAGTTAATTAGTACAGGTAATTTAATTAAATTGTTAAAATGANTGATCACTTGGCCAAGCTCGTCATTTGGATGTTCAAATTTTTGATTAGCTCTAAATTTAGATCATATCCTATTATATCTAATCTTACTAATTAGTTACTCGAAAGAATCGGATAGACAAACTAAAGATTTTTTGATCTATTGTGTTAATTAATTAGTATAGGTTATTTAATTAAATTGTTAAAATAATCTAAAAATTAATAATTAAAAAATATGTATTCACCCAATTTCCTACCTAACTTCTTACCCAATTGTTTTGGACGGAATTTGAGTAAGAGTAGTACAATTGATAAGGTAGAGTAGGGTAGGGTAGGACAATAAAAAATTATTCCTCAAAATATCGAGTAGAAATATGAAATATTATAATTCCTACTCGTAGGGTAGGGTAAACACCCTCATNTACCTAACTTCTTACCCAATTGTTTTGGACGGAATTTGAGTAAGAGTAGTACAATTGATAGGGTAGGGTAGGGTAGGACAACAAAAAATTATTCCTCAAAATATCAAGTAGAAATATGAAATATCATAATTCCTACTCGCAGGGTAGGGTAAACACCCCCGTNTAGTACAATTGATAAGGTAGAGTAGGGTAGGGTAGGACAATAAAAAATTATTCCTCAAAATATCGAGTAGAAATATGAAATATTATAATTCCTACTCGTAGGGTAGGGTAAACACCCTCATATAAACTTGTTAATATAAAGTTGAAATTCAATTAAAACGCTCAAATTCAAGCTTTGACCGAATTTTATTTTAACAGTTTATATTCGATCTGATTAAAATAAAAAAATCTTGATTAGATTCAAATGACTCAATTAAATTAAAATTTAACAAAATAATTATGAGTTTCGATTCATTTTACTTAACAGCCACCCTATTTTATCACAAAATTTAATTGGATCATATCGAATCACATACTAGTACATTTAAATTTCAATCCATAAAATAAAATATAATAAATTCAAATTTATTNTTCAAATGACTCAATTAAATTAAAATTTAACAAAATAATTATGAGTTTCGATTCATTTTACTTAACAGCCACCCTATTTTATCATAAAATTTAATCGGATCATATCGAATCACATCCTAGTATATTTAAATTTCAATCCATAAAATAAAATATAATAAATTCAAATTTAATTTTTAGATTCAATTTTATAATAATCAAATCAAAAAAACCAATACATTTTTGTAAGCCTACAACCATCCTTTGGCCCTGCCCCGTTAAATATTCGCTTTATGACAAGTTTTCATGACCTAAAACAGTGAGAGTAGCAACGTCAGATGGTTACAATAACGAATCATAAATTTAAATATTGTGAAATTAAATATTGATAATTATTTTAGAGTTAAGGGATTTATTTTTTATAGATATTTTAGTTCTGCCGTACATAATTTATCTTTTACCAAATTAAAGAAGAGATTAATCGAGATAATCGTACCTTGACCCAAATATTACAAAGTGTTGAACTGAAAAAAACAGCAGCGGGTGCTTTTATGCCACATCTGTAATATAGTAAAATCACAAGGGTCCAAATGTAATTTCACTTCAAGTTGANAAATATTGTGAAATTAAATATTGATAATTATTTTAGAGTTAAGGGATTTATTTTTTGTAGATATTTTAGTTCTGCCGTACATAATTTATCTTTTACCAAATTAAGGAAGAGATTAATCGAGATAATCGTACCTTGACCCAAATATTACAAAGTGTTGAACTGAAAAAAACAGCAGCCGGTGCTTTTATGCCACATCTGTAATATAGTAAAATAACAAGGGTCCAAATGTAATTTCANAAAAAAACAGCAGCGGGTGCTTTTATGCCACATCTGTAATATAGTAAAATCACAAGGGTCCAAATGTAATTTCACTTCAAGTTGAAGCACACGACGAAGGGAGAGAAAGCAACAGAAACTTCAGAAAATGCCTCATTATCGAGTTTTGTGATATCTGCTCAACATAGAGACACCCCAAAGACAGACAGAGAAACTTAAATATATATATATATATATATATAAATACTTATATATATGTATATAGAGAAAGAGAGAGAGTTGTAGAGAGAGAAAGGCTTTTGGATCTACCTTTGTTCGTGCCCAAAGCCTCCCCCACCCCCCAAAAACGCCCTCTGCTTCTTCACTTCAGCCATGAGGATCAGAAAGCACGCTAAGATCTCACCTCTCATGTTCTCTGTCTCAGGCTTGAAGACTGAGACTGTCTTCCAGACACATATATGCCAGCTTAACCAATCTCCATGGGATGTTATCACCTTCCCACCTTCAGACCCAGCAGCAACCCCACCACAACCCCCTCCTCCATACCAGGTCAGTTCCATCAATCCTTCTTCCAGTCTCTCTCACACACTCCACTGTGTGTTTACACACAGATCGGTGAAAGCCCATTCCTTACTGTTTTCTAATGTCCCTGCATTTTTTTTTTATCATTTCTGGAATGGTTTAGGGTTTTCTGGAACCCACCCACTAGGGTTTGCCAAAAACCCTAAATTCCACAATTTCTGTCGTGTATTTAGACTGTAATAGTCGATTACTGTGATGGGTTGTTTCTGTTTTGGTCTATTACCATGTATATATCTTGTGTTTGTTTGCTTTTCGAGTTCGATCGATGGCCCTTTTATGCAGGTCGATGGAGACGATTGTTTTACTGGAAATGGGAGCTTCGGAGATTCCATCGGAGCTGTCGAGAGGTAAACCATTAACCATTTCTTCGATTTCGCTATATGTTGTAATTTCTCCGATCTTTTTACCTCTTCGACGATAATTAGGGTTTCTATTATCGATAGTTCGACACCATTGAAATTATTTCCTAATAGTAGACAATAGAGCTTTGATTATCTGAAATTTGAACTGTCGATCGGTTGTGTATCGATAGCGTCGAGTCGATGAGAATTGAGGAAGAGAGAGAAAAGCAGGTAGGGTTGAAGAAAGGAGACACCATTTTGTGCTCGAAAACTGATGGAAAAGGTTGGCATTGCAAGAGAGAGGCCAAGGAAGGGAATTCATTGTGTGAACATCACTTGACACAGCTTCAGAACTACAACAATTTAGCTCATCCTTCTCCAAAAAAACTCTCCGAGAATCGCCGCCGTGCACGGCCTAAGAAGCCTTCATCGTCTTCGAATCCGAATGAGTTTTACTATTACTCCGGTTTCGGACCCCTCTGGGGGAAGAAGAGATGTCCTGGAAGAACCGAAAAAGCTGATCAGCTTAACAGGTGTAGTAGTAGCAGTAATGGTGGCATCATGAGCAAGGTTGTGGAACCTATTGAGCCTGTGATTGAAGTACATACTGCAACTCATTCGTCATCGTTTCGAATTGATAATGATGAATTTGACTATGTTGAGGATGACGACGAGGAAGAAGAGAATGGTGATAAGCCTGGGAAGAAGAGAGTTCGAAAACCGATTAAGGCTAGATCATTGAAATCCCTAATGTGAAGCAGCTCAACAAAACTGTAAAATTGTTGTATTCATGTAGTTTTTTTGTTTTCGTCAGGGGATGGCTGGCGGGGTTGGAATGCATAATTTTAAGGTTTAACAGCGGGACAGTGGAGATTAGACGAACCGCTAACCTTGTGTAATTGGTTTTGTTTAATGGGTTGAGATTATCGTAAATTTTTATGTGTTTGTTCAAGTTATTTTGTGTTAAGACTATGGTTTACAGTATGTTACATTTTTGTGGTGGGTAAGAGTAGCAAGTCTCTTTAAACATGTTGTTATGATTGGCCAATCGTTTGAAATGGAAGGGTAGAAGAAATTTTCTTCTTAAGGTCCATAGTGACGGCTTTACGCTAACACTACCATGTTGCAAACTTTGGGTCTGTTTGAATGGTTTTGGANCGAAAACCGATTAAGGCTAGATCATTGAAATCCCTAATGTGAAGCAGCTCAACAAAACTGTAAAATTGTTGTATTCATGTAGTTTTTTTGTTTTCGTCAGGGGATGGCTGGCGGGGTTGGAATGCATAATTTTAAGGTTTAACAGCGGGACAGTGGAGATTAGACGAACCGCTAACCTTGTGTAATTGGTTTTGTTTAATGGGTTGAGATTACCGTAAATTTTTATGTGNAAAAAAAAAAAAAAAAAATTTGTTATGTTATACAAAAAATCAATGAAAATCTGGTTGTATAGACAATTTTCGAAAAAAAATAGAGAACAAAAGGCTGATTTTAGAGAATAATCAAAACATGTTTTAGAGACAAAACAAGAGAAATAATAGAAACACGGAGAACAGGCATTTAAAATTTTTCCCAAAAAAAAAATTTTTAGATGCTATTTTTCAAGATGTAATTCAAACATACTCATAATATTTGGGTGATATTTTCCCTAGGAAAAGCGCTANACATTTTTGTGGTGGGTAAGAGTAGCAAGTCTCTTTAAACATGTTGTTATGATTGGTCAATCGTTTGAAATGGAAGGGTAGAAGAAATTTTCTTCTTAAGGTCCATAGTGACGACTTGACGCTAACACTACCATGTTGCAAACTTTGGGTCTGTTTGAATGGTTTTGAAAAATAGATTTTTTTTTTGTCCCTTTGGGCACGTGTTTAGACTAGTTCAAGTTTTGATGGTTGATCGTTAAATTTTATAAAGTAATTGACATAAACTTAAACATTTTATAACCAAAAAAAAAATAAAAATTTGTTATGTTATACAAAAAATCAATGAAAATCCAGTTGTATAGACAATTTTCGAAAAGAAATAGAGAACAAAAGACTGATTTTAGAGAATAATCAAAACATGTTTTAGAGACAAAACAAGAGAAATAATAGAAACAAGGAGAATAGGCATTTAAAATTTTTCCCAAAAAAAAAATTTTTAAATGCTATTTTTTAAGATGTAATTCAAACATAATCATAATTTTTGGGTGATATTTTCCCTACGAAAAGCGCANTTCTTTGAATCAGATAATATAAAATTTATCTTCTATTAATTTTTAGTCCCATTGTGAATTATTTTATCGTTAATCAGATTAGAGAAGAGACTAGTCGAGATACACGTAAATTGATTCGAACACACCTTATTGTAATTCAAAAAAAAAAAGACGAAATTATATCATTTTCATTTTAGTCCAAATTTATAATGGATTATGTGTAGGTATTCAAAATATAAGGCGAGTAGAGCCCCAAGAGGATAATTCATAATTTGCCCTAAAAATAATAAGCATATGGCTATATTTAGGATAAATTGTACTTGACAATTTCCAAATAGCATAGGAATCCCATTCAAATATTTTAATAAAATGACATATTTGCCCTTCAAATAGTGGTCAAAAGTGGTAAAAAAAAAATAAAAAATTAAGCTTCAAATAGTGGTCCAATTATTAAGGTTCTACCTTTTGTTTCTAAAATGAGCTTTCTTACATAAGAAGGAAACAAAATATGTGAAACCATATGAAAAGTGGATACTAAGGCCACTTGCATAAAAGCAAAGTAAAGAGATGAAGATTGACAATTTTAAAAGTCAAAGTCAAAATTTAGTAATTTTCTTATAGTCAGGTCACGAGGGATCAATCTTTCATGATTTTCTTTGTCTCAAGGTGGATGGATTGTTTTTGATTAGACCANAAAAATAAAAAATTAAGCTTCAAATAGTGGTCCAATTATTAAGGTTCTACCTTTTGTTTCTAAAATGAGCTTTCTTACATAAGAAGGAAACAAAATATGTGAAACCATATGAAAAGTGGATACTAAGGCCACTTGCATAAAAGCAAAGTAAAGAGATGAAGATTGACAATTTTAAAAGTCAAAGTCAAAATTTAGTAATTTTCTTATAGTCAGGTCACGAGAGATCAATCTTTCATGATTTTCTTTGTCTCAAGGTGGATGGATTGTTTTTGATTAGACCAAGAAATACGCATAAACTGGTATAAATACTCCTAACAGAAATACCAAAAAAAGAAGAAGAAAAAGATCGATTGATCACCGCAAGGTAAGTGGGGTGTTTAACCACTAGGATAAAACCATAGTCCTAATAATCCTTTACTTCTATATGTAATCAATAGTAACCCTTGGGTGTAATTATAAATATTTCATCTACGATAAATATTCGATTTAAATCATAACTATAAATTTGACTTATAATTAAGTTGATCAATTATATTAACGTAATAAAAGAAACCATGTACTAATGAAACTAATAATACATGTCATCACTATCACTTATCCTACCCAACACAACAACACGAAACCTTAACTTTGACACAACATACATAATTTTATATTTTGGTATTGTGACTATTGTCCGTTTTATTCAAGACATTTATAAAACCCACGAACCCAACACACAAATAAAGAGGAGTTTTTTANTGACACAACATACATAATTTTATATTTTGGTATTGTGACTATTGTCCGTTTTATTCGAGACATTTATAAAACCCACGAACCCAACACACAAATAAAGAGGAGTTTTTCAGCATCAAAATATATTTTTATATTTTAATCAATAAAAATATATATGTATTTTTTTATGATATTTTATTAATAATTAAAATTATTCAAATTAAAATAAATAATTTGATTTTTTTTTGACATGGTATCACATAAAAGAGATAGCAAAATATGACACTATCTATTAATACGATATCAATATAATATAAAATTAGAATATTTGAGTATTTTTTAAGTTTCTTGTTTTTTAAATAAGTACATTTAATATGATATAATTAATAAACGAATTAAAAATAAATAAAATTAATTANATAGCAAAATATGACACTATCTATTAATACGATATCAATATAATATAAAATTAGAAGATTTGAGTATTTTTTAAGTTACTTGTTTTTTAAATAAGTACATTTAATATGATATAATTAATAAACGAATTAAAAATAAATAAAATTAATCAAAAAAATAAATAACATGACACAGCTTGATACGGAGTTCTCTCATCTGACATGATTTGATTGCATAATGGGGAGATTAGTGCTTGTGATTTCACAATTACCAACATTGTTCAACTAGACGGAAAAACACTGGTCAACTACGCATCCCAAAAATATTAATATTCTCATTCGTAACCCTCACAAACTTTCCACCATACACTAATTAAATATCTTCAAATTATAAAGTAAACCCAATTTCATATAGATATATAAACACTCAACAACCGTCTCTGTGCTGCGTGATTCTGTCAAAGGAATCGTCAAAATTCGAACATGGCAAAGAATTCGATTCTGGGTAGCTCTTATCTGAATCTAAATCCCTTAATTACATGTACTTTTGTATGTTATATTGGTCTCTGTTTTTCATATGAATCAGTACGGGCCAGTGGTGGGGGTGGTCCGTACAATTCTTTTATTATCTCCAGCTTCACTTATTCTAAAACTGAGCTCAAACCTTACGATTGGCGCTATATCAGAGGTAATGATTTGCTGATTCCTTTTGAGTTTTTTTTTTTCCAAATTAATCAATCTGGGTTCTTGTTTTGTTGCTGTGAATTGCTTTTGAGTTGTATTGTTTGGTGGGTCAAGGTCAAAATTTGATATTTTTTGCTGACTTTAGTGGAATTGGTTTCATGGGTTTTAGAATGAATAATCACGATGATCAGATGAATATTTAATTGCTCTTTAGAGTCAACGTTAGTTTGGTTAGAGTATGTATTTATATGCACTAGATATCTAGCATCTATGAGTTAGTTTTACTATTGAAAGTCACATGTTGATTGCATAAAAATGAAAACTTACTTTTTTGTACAAAGCTTATTTATAGTTAAATTCTTGATTTGGGTTTATGCAGTTTTTTTTCTTTCTGAAATTCCGTTTAGTTTTTGCAGTGATTTTGGTTCTTTTTGTCTGTCATTCTTCTGTTGGAACCTTTTTTTTTGGGGTTGGGGGGGGGGTGATTTTACCTTTAATTGGGAACTTGCTGTCCTCTTTGGAACTTGGTTCTTATGTTAGTTATTACGGGTTTTAATATCTTGAGGGTGAAGTTTCATAGACGAAGCAACATCATGTACTACGGTTGGCTAGATTTGATTCGGCATTATTTACATGAGAACAATCGAGAAAATGACTTGGTGAAAAATGTAGCATAAATTCTTGATTCCTAATATGCTATTTATGACGTAGAGGAGCTTTAAAACTTCCTTGAAAGTGGGATGGCTCCATCTGCCATGCCTTAAAGTTGCTAACTCCTGATACATTAACTAATCTGCTTTCTGAATTTTGTGTGCCACTAAAATATCCAACCCAGAGGTTTGCGGCGCTGTAGCATTATTGACAGATTTAACAGTGTCTATATAAGGATTGATCTGATGACCATGTTTATCCAATTTTACTTTATTAGTCCTTATTGTACCTTTCAACTCTCCCTGTGTCTCTAATGATGATGATAAAGGTAATTGGTCCAAGGATTTTTCCCCTACTCTCTAACTGTCATTTTTGTGGGATGTAGTATATCACAAGTACCTTTTTCCTCCTTCGAAGATTGATAGGGTAATGGTAGTTTGTCAAACTTTTTTTTTTTTTTTGGGGAGCTTTGTCCATTTCTCTTATAATCACTCTGTTGGTTGTCAAAGTGAAGAACATCCTGACTTAGAGATGGATTTACGGCTCATGAATTTGTCAATTAGACACTGTTTTATGTTGTGCCTTAACTGATTTGAATTTTGCATTCCATCTGCAGTTGACTTGCCACCATGGTTTTCATCAATCTCTATAGAGTTCGAATCTAATGTAAACTTTGTAAGTATGTTTGTCAGCCTCTGTAAATTCTATAGCATGTTATCATGCTATTTCTTGCATAGCTTTGTTTCTATGCTTACAAAAGAAAATAAAATAGAGGCTTGATCTATTGTTTCCATATATAATTGTAACGGATAAGTTTTATTGTATGTGTACGCCTTTTTGAAATTTGTTATAAGTAATTGTCCTATGTAACTGTTTTGCATGTCATCTGTTGCCTGTTGTTTCCACCACGCACTTTCTCTTTCACTTTCTCATTCTTGGAGTTCAAATATTTGCAGGATTTCAAAAGCATTGGAAAGGTACCTAAAAACACTGTGCCAATGATTTGCTTCCGAGAAGGCAGCCCCCCTCTGCCTGATGTCTATAACACTATTTTAACAGGACTAGGTAAAAAGAAGTACCCATTTGAATTCAGCTCAACCGGTCTTATATCCATGACATGGCCCCTGGTGGCCATCTTCATGGCAGTGTTGTCACTAAGAATTTCTTAGCATCTATTGATTTGGGTGTTTTATTAAAGTGGTGAAGCAGGAAGTGGACCCCCTTAAAATATTACACATAGTGTCTGTCTGTCTACTTTTG
Organism: Ilex paraguariensis; assembly: GCA_963454935.2. Lineage (NCBI taxonomy): Eukaryota > Viridiplantae > Streptophyta > Magnoliopsida > Aquifoliales > Aquifoliaceae > Ilex > Ilex paraguariensis. Next base: position 460,207 of record CAUOFW020002903.1, read on the forward strand.
CTTTGAATCTTAGATTTGCTGATATTTCTGGTTTGCTTTGTATTCAGCATGTTTTTAGTCAAATCAAATTTGATATGTCTGGGTTACTAGTTTTCTTTTATATTCTTTGTCTGATGAAATAATAACAACAGTAGTAGAAAAGTAAATACCGGAGTATAATTACAATTATATTAATGGCTTGCCTATTGGTGGGCCTCTCAATTTGGGATTTTGAGCGCAAGCTGTTTAAGAAGATTGCTCTGCTGCTGCAGTGTTAAATCCCATCTCTAATGGGTCTTTTGGAGGGACACGAGGTCTTCAGGTGGTTGAACAGTGCTATCCTATGCAGAGAAATATATCATTGAGGATGACCAATGAGCAGGTTTTTTCAAGATCTTTGACTTTACGTGCCATAGTTTTCACAGTTGATTGTTTTTAAGTTTATGATACCTATGACGGAATTTTACAGTTTGATTGATCTAAATAAATATACCTTGAGAATGCTTCACTTACATTCTTTTATATGTTAATTATAATCTCATAGACATTTTACTGAGTTTGACATCAGATGCTGTTGTTCAGATCTCTTCAGGACTATGGTATTTTGGTCTATTTAATGGCATTGGACCTATGAGGACGCAATCAAAAATGGTACTCTCTATCAGCACTAATACTCAAAATTCCTTTTTTAGATTTGCTTTTGTGCTCTAATTATTTGGCAACATGCTTTGATTTTTCAACCTTCTGTATGAGATATTTACTGTTGTATCAAACATGTGCAATTTAGTTGCTAAAAAGGGCGAGAATGGTGGAAATTTGATGAAGAAAATCATTAAGGGGTGTGGCTGATTATCTAGTTAGGGATATCATGAGGATTGGGTTTCACCATTAATTGATTAAAACTGGGATATTCAGAGAGAAGATGGCTAAGTTGTCAGAAAACTGAATACTCAAAGTTGTTCCTTAAAACATTCACTCTCTTTAGTATGAATGGAAAGCAACTTTAAGTTATTGTAAATGCGAATACCCACTACATATATGCACACTGACACTTATATTTGTTTATTTATTTCTCTTTTAAGATTTTCCTGCAGAAGTTGGGGTTTCTATTGATTTTCTGTCTCCTTTTCCCATAAAAGGGTCCATATCACATGATTTTTTACATTCTAACATATTACATTCAATTGTTTTAAGCTTACAGTTGTTATGGTGTGCCCTTGCAGATTAATCGAGGCCCTACATACTCCTTCAGTGGCAATATAAGTGTAGAAGGATGTACAACGACAATGCTTTGGGGCCAGTACTGCAACCAAACAGTTAATCCACTTTCATGCGTTGACAGCTACAGTTTGACTAAAAATCATTCAGATACTGAATTATACAACCAAACAGCAGCAAATGTAATTGCTTGCACAAATGCAGATGATAATTCTTGCCAGGGAGAAAATGAACTAAAAGTCTACTCCCTGGATGTAATGGGGATTGCCGAAGAGCTAACCATTAGAGCAATGAATGCCAGATTCAATGAATCACAACCTTCAAATGGTTCCAGCAACAGTAGTGGAATCATCTTGATGTGTTATGTTCGGCATGGTGCAATGCCACTGTCAACTTCACATGATTATTCTGGTGATATCAACAAATTCCCTTTGGTTATACGGTCACCAAAAGTTGGTCGCTGGTATATTACTATTCAACCTGCTAATCTCTCGAATGAAATTGGGGGGATTCAAGACATGAGCATAAAAGTTTGTTACGTCTTGGAGTGGCAAGTGCTTCAATGTCCTCTGGATAAGGCTGGGTTGAACTGTACCTGGGAAAGGTACATGCTTCAGGTGGGATATCCGATATCCGATATGCTATAATCTTTGTATCTCTAAATCTAATATTCTGTCCATTTGTTCCTGTGCCATCTTGAATATAGACAATAATATAGACTATTTATTGTCCTGTGATATTCGGCTTCGCTGTTAACTCGCCTGGTGAAATACTTTGTAATTTGGTTTACAACTGTTAAAGATTTGTATTTCGGCTAGGATGAAAAACAAACATACACATAACAAGAGTATGAAGGCATGTCTGGCCTTACAAGTTGAATATTCACCTCCATAACAGCATAACTTAATATGTTTCATTGGAAACATGTTTGAACCATGAATCTGAAATAGCAGATCATTGATAACATTGATCAACTTTTCGTCATAATCATATTTGACTTACATTGTAGTACGGATAATTCCTCTAAGAAGCATTGTTATTCGATAAATATTGTGATTATAAATTTCTGTTCATCATGAGCTAGTTTTTGTATAACTTATCTTAGTGTTGCTTCTTGGAGAAAATTATCGCAGGAATAATTAATTGACAAGCTGAGAATGGTTATCTGCAGACATTTCTCAGGAAAAATCCATCTGCCCCTTTTGAATCTTTTTATTTACCAACCAGTGGAAAGGTGTCTTCAGATTCAGCTAATTTCCCTTTGGAACCTCTTTTGAGCAACTCTACTTTTGGGGAAAAACCAGATGTCGCATGGACTTATTTCCTTCTGGACATTCCTGGGGGTGCTGCTGGGGGAAATATCCACATCCGTCTTACATCAGATGCTCAAATGAATTATGAAATATTTGCAAAGTATGGTGGATTGCCATCTCTTGATACCTGGGACTACTTCTATGCAAACATGACGAGCAGTAGCAACGGTTCCATGTTTTTTAAGCTGTATGATTCGAGTGAGAAGACTGTTAGTTTTTATATCTTATATGTTAGAGGAGGAACCTGGAGCTTTGGATTAAGGCAACTAAATCCAGCTAGTACTGCTTCAGCGAGCCAGACTACCATGTCTATTTCACTTGAGAGATGTCCAAGAAGATGCTCTTCTCATGGGACATGCCAATCTGTTGTGGATGCAAGTGGATTGGCTTTATACAGGTTAATGTTATTCTCTTTCTAAGTAGTTTCTGTGCTAGTTAACATAACTGACATACATGGAACCATCACTTGATTCCTTTACTGCCTGGAAGCGTTCAAATAAGCATTTCTCTGATGTTAACACAAAAATGATTACTGCATTCTTGCCTACCTTTACTGATTCTTTCCTACCTTTCTGTGATCTTTCTTTCTCAGCTACTGCTATTGTGATCGAGACCATGGAGGCTTTGACTGTAGTGTTGAACTTGTAGCTCATCGAGGTATATTTATCTATTCATCTTAGATCACATAGATGATAGCCTCCTAATTGGTCTTCGGCTTCCTGCTAATATTTTCGATTTTGGTATCCTAGCCTGCTATGTTATTTCTTTCTCTTTCTACTTGTGTATGCTGAAGTGTTTAGATTTTCACTAAGTAAGATCAAAAGAATAGTTAGCCCTTACTGGTTAATTATTTCGGGGAAGACAACCTGTCTGATCATATGTTTAAATTTAACTGCTGCCTTGAAAGTACAAAATTGAGGCAGCTGGTTCTGAAACATGAGAGGCTGTTGCTGCCATAGAAACCAGATATGCTGGTTCAACTCCCGTCACATGTGCACACCTACACGAAAAACTATTAGGGGATTTGGTGTATTTGTCAAACCCTGCTAATTTTTCTGTTTTTTGCAGTTTGTGGTGATTTTACCTAAAGTACTGGCTGGCATGGATTGCAGTATACCTGGCATAAAATTTGGAACTCTTTTTCTTTTTGTTTTTCATTTTGGCATGATCTAACATTCATTCAATTTGAAGTCTAACGTGCAATTTATGATATATTGTGTGGGTCTTCTAAAGGAAAAATGCTGAAAACTCATGTAGGGCACATATTGCAATCAATATCCCTTATTGCATCCAATGCTGCCGCTGTACTTCCTGCTTATTGGGCCCTCCGCCAAAAGGTAATGTTAACTATTGCGTTGGAACTATATTGGAATACATTTTCAATGTCAGGCAGCTAATGCTGACAATTTTTGGCTGGGTGAAAATCTCCTGAGTTGAACTTGAGCGTCATTCTTCTACGCACTAATTTTGCTGAAACCTTTTTATGTTTTCATAAGGTCAAAACTAAAATTTTCCGTTCTGGTGCAGGCATTTGCAGAATGGGTTCTCTATACATGTAGTGGAATTTCAAGCGGATTATATCATGCGTGTGATGTAGGCACATGGTGTGCATTATCATTTCGTGTCTTACAGGTATCAGGTTGTCTTTATGGCTTAATGGTAGATATTTTGGCATTTGTTACTGTTGAAGATGATGGTCCATTAGATATCATCCTTACTGTGTGTGTGTGTGTGTGTGTGTGAAGGATTCTTATTTTGTGCGATTATTAACTATTAAATTGGAATATGTTCTCAGTTTATGGATTTTTGGCTTTCTTTCATGGCTGTGGTGAGTACCTTTGTTTACCTAGCTGCTATTGATGAAGTTTCGAAGAGGACAATTCACACAGTAGTTGCGATTCTTACGGCCCTCATGGCTGAAACTGGACCAACCAGGTCTATGTTCATTTATGGCTTGAATTTTGACTTGTGAACCTATATGTGTGTGCTTTTAATCGTTCTAGACTTTGCAGGTCCCACAACATTATTCTTGTAATAGCAATTGGGTCTTTGGGGCTTCTTATCGGCTGGCTGATTGAGTTTTGTACCAACTATAGATCGCTTTCCTTTTCGACAGAGTTCTGCATAAATATGCTTTATAGGTGAGTTATTTTCTCTACAAGAGCTTTTGATGTCGTTTTGTACTGAGAGTTGGATTCCTGAAGTGGAGAAGCAATTCAATCCAAAAGGTTGGATTGCATGAGTGTTTGCAACGTTAAGCATGGGACTGACGAATTGGAGTAGCCCCACGATTTTTTTCATTATGGTGAAGCAAAAACTTCAATGGAATGCCTGTTTCAATTTTGCTTCAAACGAGCCTAACCGAATAAACTAGACTAAACAAAGTCTTGTCGTAGTAATTTGATGTTGGTAACATGAATTTTTCACTTATGTTGCTCTACTGAGCTGATAATTATTTGCTTCTAACAAGGTCAAGCGTTTATGTTAAATGCAGATTGCAAACCATCAACGGATGGATCCATGATCTTATCGTGACACTTATTAAACGTTTCCGTTGGGGTTTTGTACTAGCGGGGTTCACAGCATTAGCAATGGCTGCAATAAGCTGGAAACTGGAAACTAGTTCAAGCTACTGGATTTGGCACAGGTGTTGTCTCTCTCTCTCTCTCTCTCTCTCTCTCTCTCTCTCTCATGTTTATATTTGTGCAAAATGGCTTGCAGCGTATGGCATGTTTCCATATATACTTCTTCCTTCCTCTTCCTCTGCTCGAAAGTAAAAACTCTGCACTGCGAGGATCAAGGACCTTCAGATGGGAACTATGAGTTAACTCGACAAGATTCATTACCAAGAGGAGGTGGATAAAAAGCAATGAATGATTTCACAGGATTCTTTTATGCTTCAAATGTAAAGTGAAAGGAGATTTTTAGTCACCACATCCAGAAAGTATAGCTATTTCGGAAGTTGCAGAAACTGTAGCTGCTGAAGGAGATTGTTGTCTGAATAAGACACCCCTAAGCCACATTAACTTTAGCACTTTGCTATACATTCTTCTCAACTAGGTATGTCTTTTTGGAAATCTTGTGACTATTTATAGCCATATACTTCTAAAATTTTCTAGTAAGAGGCAAAGCAAAAATGTAATTTATTGTCAAGGAAGGTTAGAAAAAGAAAAATCGACTAGAATGAGAGTGTTTCAGTAATTCAAATTGAAGGGTTGTATGGTAACTTGAGATGATGATAAACATAATTTTAGATTATTTTTTCATCATTTTAATAATATATGTGGGGATATTGATTTAACCAAGCCTTTGTTTTGGTAGGATTTTTCTCTTTTTCCCCTATAATTCTGTCTGCATACCCATTAATCGGTTTTTTTATTTTTTAGTTCAACGGTCAGGGGTGTTTGGGCCAACGTACGTGTATCTCGACTAATTTTCTCTCTGGTCCGACCAAAGGTAGACAATTCACATTTCATGAGGGATAAATTTCTCATGATCTAACTCCAAAGATTTGCCAAAATTAGAATTTAAGATGTTTTTGTTTATTATTCGTTTTTGTTACCACTTAAGCTACCATTTGGGGGTTAATAGCTTCAATATAACCTAAGTTGAATTAAGCTATAGATTTGATAATAAACAAATTTTACCAACTTCACACAAAATAGAAAATGGTAGGTTAATAGCTTCAATATAACCTAAGTTGAATTACGATATAGATTTGATAATAAATAAATTTTACCAACTTCACACAAATTAGAGTTGTAGTTATCGAATATGAGGTTAAATTTTATTGATTTGGGTCATAGCTAAGTTAACCTATTTAATAAAGTACTCGACATGAATCCAACTCATACACATTACGAAGATGAACAATATAAACTCGATTGTACACCGCTGCAAATGGGTTTTAGGTAATAAGGTATAGTAGATTGAGTATTGTAATACGACACAAATTAAAAAAATATACGAACCCAATATATCAGGATTTGTCGTGGTTTGCAACGGTAATGGCTGTTCCTCAATTCTCCACATATGACAAATTTTTATCAAGTAAAATGAAATTACCAAACTATGTAGCCAAATAATATACATGCATTTGACAAAAATTCAAAACCACAACAATGCCTGTAGGAATTGGCCAAATATNTTTTATCAAGTAAAATGAAATTACCAAACTATGTAGCCAAATAATATACATGCATTAGACAAAAATTCAAAACCACAACAATGCCTGTAGGAATTGGCCAAATTTGACCCTATAGCTCTCCAAATATGAACAACTACAAAATCAGGAGACTACAAGGATCCTTGATTCTCCACCTCAACTGAATTTTCTACACAAAAGCCAAACAATATGAATAAATCCCTTTTCTCATTCTTGTAACAAGCCACCCTCTGTTTTCCCACTGCACAGCTCTCTTATATCCAATGGAAGATTAAAACAACCTGTATGAGAATTCTTGGACAAGATCATATACACTTGCTTATTCTTCTCTAATTGTAATGCTCTTTTGGGAATGAGAAGAGAGAGAGTGGGTGTCTGAAGTTGCCAGTTCTTTATGATCCTTTCGGATACTCCATAGAATCTCTGCACATTTCCTCATAGATGGCCGGTTGTGTCGATGAGGAGCCAAACATCGCAAGGCTAGTTCAAGAATCTTTTCTATTGCCAAACTATTTGCAGCAGTCCTTTCCAGCCTTGGATCCAAGATTAAAATTGCACCTCCTTCAGCAAACTTCTTCATGGCCTACATTTACACCAATCATAACAGAGAAGTTCATACTAAAATGGAAGAGAAAGCATGGTCGTAAGAAAGGGGAAAAGGGAAGGACTTGGGGGGGGGGGGGGGGGGGGGGGGGGGGGGCGTTTTTTTTTTTATTTTGTGCACAACCGGGGTGGTGTGGCCCCCGGGGTGGAAAAATTTTTTTTTTTTTTTTTA